>WACJ01000230.1:0-592189 GCA_008973525.1 Stenopsyche tienmushanensis | reverse complement strand
ATGTACAAGATTTTTTAACAAAATACTGAAATCCAGTGGTGTCAGGTCTGGAAATCGTGTGAGCCACGCAATAGAGCCACTCCTTGTCTTAACCCTGCCAAACTGGTACCTTTTTAAGTTTAACGACTTATTGAATGATTTGTATAACATGTATTATATCTTTGGAAGAGTATAACCTAGAAAAAAAAAATAACTAAACTAAGTTCAAATAGTTGTTAATTTTTGATTTGAAGGATTTTTGATTTTATGTGACTTTGGAAGCTCAAAAGTATTTTTATTTGAATTTTGGGTATTTTTTCAAAATGTTGAAAAACAACTATATTTCGACAACCCTGACACTTAGGATATTGGGTCTATGTATGAAACGTAGCAAAAAATAACCTCCTAACCTCATAAAAAAATTGTATAGCTTTTAATTACCTCTCATGGGATTTGAGTGACTTTTTATTGCAACGACTAAAGTTATAGCTGCACCGAAAAGCTTATCTATTCCATGCTATTCGATATTAGTGGATTCATCTGAGATACAAGACAGGGATTGTTTTCGACACTTGCAGGATGAGTAACGAGTCTCTCGAGGTGACGTAGATTGGGGAATAAGTAGGAAGGGTGGAAAGAGAGGAGCTCTGGAAGGCTTCCACGCCTCATTACCGAGTGGGGGACAAAGGGTTGGTTGAATGGGCGGTAATTAAAATTTTCCGAGACGTCGCCGCGCGCGACTAATGTGACAAGGGGATGCAAACGACCTATTTTCATGACCTCACATTTCATTATAGCATACGTTTTGGGGACCTTGAAGATATACGCCAAAAATTTCGTTAAGTATTACTGAAGAAAAAAGCATAGGGTGCTTGAGAGCAGTTTCGCGTCGTTGGTTTTACAAAGTGTGCTTTATGACCTCAACATTTTTTTTGAGCACGAAGTGTTTTACACCGAAACAAGTATAATTGAGGCTCACTCAAAAGTTGTAATATTTTTTGGACACGTATTTATTATTTTCATGATTTAATATCTCCCTCTCGACCTAAAAGCTTAGTCCATCAATAATGTGTGTTAAGTTTATTAAAAATATAATATGACAATTTAAACGTGTCAATTCAGATCACGTTCATTCAATTGCTTTCTTAATAATCATCAATTTGTGTACATCAATATTAAGGTGAAATCAAGCGCCATTATTGGACATAGATCAAAAGATGTTTCGAATTTTTCAAATCTACAAGAATGAATTCCGCATACAATTTATTTTTAAATGGACGTAATATGGAAGAAAATACTCAATATAATAATTTTGTCCGTTATCCAAAAATTCTCAGAGAAATTGTAATTAATGCATCAATTCACCTCAGTATCGTCTAATTCTCAGAAGCTGCATGGTTAAATCTAAATATTCTCATTTTTACCTTGTTATTTTTTGCTGAGTTTTGGATTATCTTAGATTCCGCAAAATTTTCTTTATCAGTCCTTCCACAATATTTATAGTCTTCCTCTAAGTATAGTGTTAGTAAATTCTACGATTGCATTCATTCTATTTTCATCTGGTTCAATCAGTTGGTTTAATCTAGTTTATCGATGGATGAAGATTCGAGGTTAATACGTTGCAAAATTATAAATGATTTCCAAGCTTCCATTACTTCGACAGATTCGATAGATAGACAGTTGACCTAATTCAATGATTACCTGATATATTCTAAGCAAATGCAGTTAAACAATCATCCTCGATGATCCATGATTTCAAATTATAATGTTTGTATCTCTCATAACATTTAATCTGTTAATGTAAATAACGTTCAATATATGTTGCTTTGAGTGCACGATTAAATATGCACCCTTTAACATTGATGATATGGAAAAAATTGAGACACAACTAGAAAAATCAAAACTCACTATAAAAGATAATTTGGATTGAATATTATTGTAAATGATTAACATAATTAAAATTACATGTAAGAAGGATATACCTTTATTGTGTTGAATTGTAATATTACAAGGACGATCCTACGTGACGATGTTGATCTTGGGAAAATTTAAATAATTCGGATTTAATTAGGGTCTATCATATTTTCCAGATCTTGCTTCTACTGATTATCCCTTATTCAGGTAATTAAAAAAGTCTTTAAATGAGCTGATTAAGGAAAAAAACCTTTATTGATCTCCATTCAGGTGGATAAATAAATCCTTCGATTAACGCACAGGTAATATCTAAAATACAGTTGAATTAAAGCAAATTATATAAACATTTGACCATGTTCCTTAAATAACGTAATTAAAAAGTATTTTCACAGATTTAATGCCTTCAGTGCCCTAATCTATAAAGGGGTGTTACGAATTAATAGCAAGTCTTTATCAATATTCAAATTACTGCTTAATATCCGCTAACTCAATTTCACAGATGGAGATTTTGATATAGCAATACGTGTCGGATGAAGTGGTGAGCACTTTTTGAAATTGCTCGGCTGTGTATTTATAATTGAAATTCTATTAGGGAAGAAATTTTATTAAATTCCGGACATGGCTGCGAATCATATTCGGAAATTTCTTCTCTCGTATTTGGGTTTCCGCGGAAAATATCCGATATTATTTGATTCGGAAAATTGTTTTCCGTCGACTTAAAGAGCGGAAGGCGGCTTGTGCTTCTTTAGTGTCAGAAAATACAGATATCACGTTTGAGACGTACACCATTATTATAAAGCTTATATGCTTGAGAAATTTAAAGCAATGAGATGGTTTTTGGGAGATTAAAATTTTTGAAGTATTTTATACAAGAAGCAACGAATGAAAAGTGTGCAACTATGTGCCAAATAAAGTTTTCCAATGTACCGAGTAGTATTTGTGCTTCAGGTTGGCGAACTCTGATGTGGAAAATATATTATTGTGGCTCAGATAACATAGTTTCGTGAGGAGAATTCTTCGAAAGTTGTGTATGTTTCCAAACTATTGCCAGAATTCTTGAATGGTTTTCGGTTTATCCAAGGATATTATTCTAAGGACGAATTTCAATATACATTTGGGCAGTAAGATGGATTTCAGAATTCAACTCAACATTATACATTGCTGGCATCTTAAAACGTTTACGTTGACAAAACTTAAAGAATACAATTTTAAGTAGTCAGAAAAGATGTTTATATTATTTTGTTGTGCTAATTTACAAAATATAAATTTCGCTAAAATCAAGCTGAAAATACGGTAAATTTCTAAAGTTTTACGAGTATACATCCTTTAACAAAAGAACGACTCAACAGTGAGTTGCAGATGAAAAGTAGCAGTCTTGACATACTAACAAAAGATGCCTGAAAAGTAAAAAAAGCAGCAAAAGCATTTGTCTTCCGTTTTCACGGATCTGAGATAACTTTTCTCGTATCCAAAATAATATTTCATATACTCAAAGAAAAGCACTAAAACCAACATTAAATATCGTTTATATAATACGGCATAAGCAAAGGCCATTACGCGATTCACTCCAATTGTAGGGAATAAAAAGGAAATTTATTAGTACAATGATAATAAAGTTTTATCGAATTGCGTATTATTTAGACATCTGTTTCGTAAATATTGACCCACATAACTTCCCTATGAGAATTGATTGGTAATTATATAATTTGTGTACATCAAACGAATGCCTATTTACTCCAGAGCTAATTGCAAAAATAATACGTCATTCATACGATACTTATTGATGGTATCAATTGAATCGGTTGATTAAATTAAATTTGGTTGAGCCAGGACGTAAATACGACACATATTTCACCGGGAAGTCTCACATGACCTCATTTATTAACATTCAAATTTGGGTAAAGCGTAATTTCACCTTGATTGAACATTTGTTCGAAAAAACATCAACGAGCTTAATATAACATAGAAAATTATGCAATATAAATTTTGGCTTTTTTTGTGCGGTATGCTGAAATGTATGTATGATTCAAAAAATATATGGTTGTGTTTTGGAACTCTGTTGAAAATTCACTAATGTGGATAAATTTGATTTATTCTATAATATACAAAAATCAAACTTTCCGAATATTTATGGATACATTCCATTTTTGTTTTCCCAGTTATACGTACATGTTTCATCTTATCAAGGCGTTCATAAGCAGTGGCAAAATTTTATTATCTAGAAATAAAACCAATATTTGGCTTATCGGCCAATCACCACTAAATCTGCATCAGTCAAAGTTACCTTCTATTGTTTATGTTTTGTCACTACAGCTGTAAATACCGGCTTGAGAAATGGAGCTTGTGATCTTCAGGAGCAGAAAATGGAAAAATATATGCTCTGCCTAGCTTGTCGCCATCATATAATGGAAAATATGTTAGAAACTGTAGTGACTTAATCACTCGGTCCGTCTACTGCTCCTGATATCCAATTGTTTAAAAAGTTTAAGAATAACTGGGACAAAATTGATCAAAGTGATTATTAAACATTAATTTATGATATCCACCCTCAAAAATTATAGAAAATTTTGCAGCAGATATGATATCTTTTACTCTAAAACATCTTAAAATATGTCAATCTCAAGATGACTATAAATGTATGGCTAAAGCCATATATTGCTTGGAGATTTTTCTATTTAAATATCAGTTTAAACTGACGAAAAAGGAAGAGAAAGCGGTAAAAGATATATGTATTTTTACAATACTGATTTCAATGCCCTGTCAAATATTCAGCACCAAACTATGGCCAAAGCCACCATGAAAAAAGTACTAGACCATTTATGGTACTTGTTGGAAGAGTTGGTGCTATTTGCATTTTTTGATGACGAACTTTCAGTTCAAGATAAGAAAAATATGATAGATGCACTAAGAATCAAACATGTAGAAGATTGCCCAAAAAGAAAAAGCATTGATGTTGATCACTGAAAAAAGCACAGAAGACTTTGTGACTAGCAACTTTTTACGATTTTTTCAAATACTGGGTATCTCATCAACATTTTTGAATAAAGATGTTGTCCCTGGGAGGATGATTCATATTATAGATGATTTTAATATCAAAAGGGTATCCTTATTTGTAATCTAAACATTAATTTTACATGTAAATGTTTTAAATTAATAAATATAATTTAGTCATTAATATAGTGTTTTAATGTTTTAAATTAAAGTTCAAACCTTGGTAACGACCCCTAAATATTATTTTAAAAAATTGAAAAAACACTGAAATAGCTTTTTAGTGTGGAAAATCTAATGAGATATTGATCGATCAAAAATTCGAAAAATAAGGTTGAAAGAATATGATAAATTTTGAACAAAACATTTTTTTTTCAGTGTTGCATGATCTTCAACAGTAAATATAGACAATGACGATAAAATAATTATTTATGTAGCAATTCTGAAGATTTTCAAATTGAAGCACTGATATCGAAGTATTAATGCATGGTTACATTTTGACGAACATTTCGCATTTTTCAATAATATTTATGTATAAAACAAGTATGTATTGAGTTAAATAGAGACGTTAGACAGTTTGTGCTATTTTTTGTATATTTGCTGGGACTCCAGCTAATTTTATTCTAAGGGTTCCCACATGATATTTAATTTATTAAGGAGATTTGATTTTAGGCAAAAGAAATATCTATTCATACGTGTATATATAATGCTGATGCTTTACATATGCGAAGAATGTGAGACCTAATCAAATTAGTACGACGATTCCTCAACTTCGGAACGCGTCAATCGGAACCGGAAGGGCTGAATATAAAAAAATGGGGTCGGAAGCGTGTTACGAACATTTACCTTCCCGAAGGTCCTTGTCGGTTTTTTTTTTACTTTTTCGCTCCTGATTTAAAGAGCGTACGTGAGGGAATAAGATGCCAAAGTAAGGATCGTGTGTCTGCTGATAAACGTATTGGCGGTCGCAAGGATGGGGAATGGTGAGGCATTTCGAATATTCAACATTTACGAAGGCTATCCTAAGAGGATTGTATAATACACAGGTACACCAAGAAGAGCAATCGTATCGTCAAATCCCGAGAAAAGGGATTTTGGGTAGCCCGAAATACATAAGAAGGATCAATTATATCAGTTTACTTTACAAGGGTTTAAAATCAATCGCGGGAAATATAAAAGAGACGGTTGCTCACAAAATGCCGAGTAAACACAAATAATCATTATGTTCTTTTGATAAGCACACTTTAGATGGAGGAATTGAAAGAAATAAGGGATGAATGTCGAATGAAAGCGACGTCGACTGCTCGAGTAATATTCTGCTTATGGGATATATTTCTTGTATAGGAGATAAAATAAAGAGATGAGACTTCATTCAGCGAAATATTTCTCAGAAATCTAAGCAAACCAATATGCTTAGTGTGGTCAATACTATTTCAACATTATTTTTATTATCAAAACAGAGAAGAGCTTGGCTTTGACACTAAAGTGGTAGACATTGTGCCAGTTTGTTGATATAGGCGTCATAAAATTTTCTTCATTTCATAACTTGGCATCGACGATGAATTTCAAATAAAAATCTGAGTGAAAATACAAATTTAAATCATTAATAATTAATATTTGAAGCTAAAATTCACTAAAAATTTAAATAGTTCTAAATTCATACACCAACTTATTGCAAACATAGGAGAATTTGATTATAATACATTTTATATGGAAACTCATTAAATTGTAGACTTAATAAATTGAAAAAAAAAAATATAATTAATAGAAAATAGCACATGGTATATGCATGAGTTTAAAATTTGAAATTTTGAAAAAAAATATCTATTTTGACAACCCTGACACTTAGGACATAGGGTCTATGTTTAAAACGTAGAAAAAGATCATCTTAACTCCCCAAAAAAAATTGTCGGTCCATGTGCAAAATATTTTGTATAATACAAGCATACCTGTAAAGATGCAAAATTGAAAGAAAGAAGTAATTGCTTGTAGCTTGTTTATTTCATTAGATTTATTCATTAAATGTAAGGGAAGTGGAAATGAATGGCGTTAATTGGATACGGTCTGAAAGGGATGATATGAAGGAAAAGATAGGGAAGATTTTTCATAGAATTCTAAAATTCATTCTAAAAAAAAAATAACCGAAATGATATTAAAAAGAAATTGCATAAAATCGGAAAATGAATTTCATCGATGAAAAGTCAAATTCAATCAAATTGTTTATTTGACAGATGCCAGCTTTTACTTAGAGTAGAAATAGTTATGGGACAACACTTCACTACTAAAAGGAATGGCCATATGCAGTTCATCATGTCCTCTAGGAAGTTAGATCGAAACTTGATCGTTGCACGTTATTCTGTATTCACGTCCAAAGTCGCAGATGGATGAAACTCGAGAACAAATATACGTACACCATCTGTTTCCAAATGAACATCCACGAGCAGAATTGCACGTATTCAAAACTTTGGATATTGGGAACATTTTCTGTATTTATACGCTTTTAATAGCCCATGGTATTGTATTTGTGACACCGTTTACATTAATGATATCGCAGCCAACAACCATATAAGAATAATAGATTACAAGTCTACTTCCCTGAAAACCCTTGTCCTATCACAACTATCTCCAACACCTGGCGCTTAGATAAGCTCGCTTCAGCCTTGGAATACTTAAGCGATTCATTATTTAACTATAAGAGAATTTCGAATTTAATTACACCACCACGTTACGATAAACGCTCATAAATTTAAATCAGGTACTCCGATTAAATAATGTATTACAGAATGTATAGGCAAAGATAGGGTGTAATCTCGGAATATTTGCCGCCGAGACCGTTTTGGGAGATGATATATAATATATATAGTTCGATGCGAGATGCCAAAAATACTCCAATTTATGCACACAATTACACTTGAGATTTGATTTACGCGGTGTTGTTCCGACAGAGTGTTTTAAAATCTACATTTTTGTGATATACAATTGTAAAGGTTTTTTCTTAACGTTGATGACGATCTCTATAAGATTTTTTCTGTCTCTATATATTTAAAAAAAACCCCTGTCTCTATATATTTAAAAAAAGACTATTTAAACAGGTGAGAATTTATTAGTTAACCCTTTCACGCTCAAGGGAAATATTTTTCCCTTCTACAAAAATCGTTGTCGATTATTCAATTATTATTGAATCGATATTTTTTTTAATGAATGTCAAAATAAAACGTATGTCCAAGGCGGCAAATGTGTTTCTGAACTATTAGAAAAACAAAGAACTATCAAACTTTATTGCGCCAAAATCAAAACATTCGCGGGCTGAACTAATAATATCTTGAAAGTGTTTTGGACTTAAGAAAATAAAATAACTATATCTTGTCACGTGTTTTATATTATTTGGTAAGTATAATTTTATATAATAATACAGTAAACTGCAAAATATTAGCACAAGTACCTAAAATTGCAAATCATCTAAGGGGAAATATTTTTATATGATAATGTATGGTTTTCTTGTATTTTTATATAATTTACCTTCATTTTTTTTTACAAAAATGACGAATAGAGGGTGCAGAGAATTTCATATTCAAAATGACGAAATATTGCAGTTTCTTATGGCAGGTAATAGTGACGGAGAAGATGACTTACAGTTAGACGAAGAAGATCAGCAGTTCATAGCTCAAGGTGTAGAAAATGGAACTGATGTTGTTGAAATTGAAGATTCTGTTCAAGAACCGACAAATCAAACCTCATTACCCTCCTGTTCAAATATTTCAGAGACTATTCCTATTTTCAACTGGAGAAATAACTCGTACGCTGCTCACACATTCAATGAAAGTGAGTATGATTTTGGGCGCGTAAATACATTATCTGACCGGCATGGCATGTTGTTGCCAATAGACATTTTCATGGAGGTGACACAAATGGATCAGTTAGTGTCTAATATCATAATAAAAGAAAGTGTCAAATACGCACAACAAAATGGAAGACCTTTTACTGTCAACTTGGATAAAATGAAGGCATTTTTGGGCATGAATTTTGTAATGAGTTATCATGTTTTACCAACTCTCAGGAATTACTGGTCTACTGATGAAGACATGGGTGTGCCTTTCATTTCTAATATTATGCCAAGAACTAGATTTGAGCAGATTCGGCAAAATTTACACTTCTCTGATAATAACAATCACTCACAATCAAGTGATCGAGCATATAAAATAAGATCTGTTATGCAACATTTCAATTTGTGTTTTCAAGCGGCAATGAATAACTCACTAAGGCAATCCATTGATGAACACATGATCAAATTCAAAGGGCACAACATTATGAAGCAGTACATCAAAAATAAACCTATAAAATGGGGGTTCAAAATGTGGTGTAGATGTGAGTCTTCAACGGGATACTTATACCAATTTGAAGTAAATATAATTGTTTCATAGAATACCATAATTAACTATTTATTTTTGTATTACAAAGCAATAAATAAAATACCGATATAAAAAACCTAACTCTTCGTTTATTTACTTTTATGGTCCATAGGGAAAAATATTTCTCATGGAATTATAGGAAATCTATACATCCTGCTATGTTTTTCTAGTGATATTCTCTTACTTTACACCCAAAATAGCTAAAATATTGTGTTGTATTCGCATATTTAGTCTCAGTTATCTTATGGTCCTGAAAGGGTTAATAGTTACATTATCATTATTTTAAAATATATATTTTAATGATTGTTATTAATAGAGCTTGTCGGTTTTGAAAACCCGATTTTAAGGCAAAAATTGTGACCGTCGAAAACCGGTTTTTTGATCCTGAAAATCCAGTTTTAATATAAAAATTAAATTTTCATTGTGTAAGAATTTTGGATGAAAAATATTGAATCGTTCACATGACAACACATGTTTTCGGACGCGGAGTGACGACACGTTGGTTTAGGTAAAAAAAAGGTTCTTCTCAGAAGATAGTTTTGATCCTTATTCGGAATTAATTCTTATCTTTACAGTAGGCAGACTGGAGTAAAATGCGAACCTTCTATGAAATTTTCACTCTTAGGTGACAGAATGCGCGGAGTGTTTATCAACTTTCACGATGACGTCGTTCACTATTAGCATATAATCTAAAAAAAATAAAATTTGTTTGATATTGCGAATTAATGTGTCTTCAATCCTTTATCGAGGGTTGGGATGGTTCTTTCGGATCATGTGTGGCCGGACGGATGGATGTGGATGGACGATCGTCGAACAAAAATACTCTTTTCTTTAGGTAACTTTTTATTCAGCACGAGAGAGAAAAATCTGGCTGCGAGCAGGACATCCTCCCGCAGCCAAGGCCAAACGCCGACTCCTTCGACTCTCGCCTCCTACGCGTCACCACCCAACCGGCAATGGTGCAAATGCAAGAATCGATCAGTCGGTGATTGCAGGTGCAATATCCCCGCAGTGCCACAGAAGATGTTTAATTATGTATGAGCTCCGTTACTTTTTTATGCGATTTTCGTTGAATTTGTAGCAAAAATAAAGGGCACTCAATTTTGCAAGATTTACAATATGAGAGATGAAAAGATTCACTGATTACAGGCGCTTAATTGAATCAAAAAATTAAATTAGCGAATGGACATCAATTATTCTGCAATTCCTTAGAAATTTGTATTTAAACTGATTTTAAATAAGCCTAAAATTGATTATTGTATACATTGATATATAACCATTTACAATAATCAATTGCATTTTGAAAATCGAGACGTACTATAATTTTTATGTAGCTATATAAAATATTCACATAAAATTCAAATGGTTTTATACGTAACTGAATAGAGGCTTTTATGGCTTATTTTCTAAAAATAAAACCTTTTTAAATTATCATTTTTCTTGGTATGTGAATGTTGTAAAAATAAAAAAACATCAAGCATTTAGCAATCAATTGAATATTTGATGAATTGGATATTATATACATATGATTGTAATTCAAATAAGCTATATAAATAAGCTTTATTCTTTCATCCGAATACGAATTATTTGAACAAAAATTACGTGTTTACATAATATAAATATACTATATACAGATATGTGTTCAAACTAAATCAAATTATCATCTGAGTTGAATATCGAGTTTGGCATTCAATATAATACACACATTTGGAGCTATAAATATTGAATTAAATTTAATAACTAAGAATTACGTATAATTAATGAAACTGAATTAACGAGAAGAAGATTACGAACGGCTTAAACGGGTTTATCATTCAAAGAAACACATTAAGACTTACAAACGCGACTCTTTGGATGTACACTTTTGAGACTTTGTTCATTTCTCAGTTGGGCTTTAACGAAATTTATCGAAGAAATTTGTTTCCGATTTGATAGGGAAATAATCGCTTTATCGCGAGACACAATCCTTGAGACGTGGGTTCATGGTGGGCGATCAATAGCGAATTTATATGGAAACTTTGAAACTTACAGTAAAATAAGAGACGAAATATATCAATAGTGGGAATTGTTAATTCGATCCATGGAAATTAAAGTCCCCGGCTCGTATCTGCCAAATACATTTTTCATCTGAAAGTTCTCCGCAGCACACCTCAATTTCCCCCCATAAACTTTCGCCATATTTTAGGAAATCTTTTGTGCCACAGTCGGGTTTAATCAGGCAAAATTTTCAGCATTGAACATTTTTTTAACGACAATACTTTGAGATTTATAACGCTTTTTGCACTCGGATATTTAGAGCGAAAGTTTATCTGCCTCAGTATTAATTCGGAATTAATAATACTGAATATTTTTCATTCGCACTTATTGGATATTTCAGGCGAAGGATTCTGCTGAACTGAGAGGTGGTTATCTTTATCTCACTTTCGATTTATCTAGTTTCAGAGGATGAAAACGCAGAATTTCCGCTACGCAGATTGCGATCGTTTACTCACGCCGAATTAATATACCTGTTAATATCGTCTCATTAATATTCACAAAATCGTCAGGTATTTGTATATAATAAACCCATTATTTAATAACCTTGAGTATTTAACACATTAACGTATAAATAAATAAGCCATACGTCGATATTTTAATAGAAGTTCATTGTATATAATTCAATCTTTTATCGATTTACATATCTTACATTGCTTACTTATCAAAGTTTTTCCAGAAATCCTTCAAGATATTTCTTAAACACCCTTCAGCAACCTCAATTGATAATTAGGGTAATGAATTTACGTAAGAAATAAGAAGATCAATATTGGCAAAGAAGTAGAATTATCTAATTACTATAATCTTATTGGGATAGCCATTTAAAATAGTTTAGTTCTTACCTATTAGAGATTTGGAGATTAGATTATGATTTGGAGATGCATGATGGTTACTATCATTGTTTAAATGTTTGTCTGTGAATCAAAATTATAAATGTTCCAGAAACGATGTTAAAAATGTCGATTTCTATGATTTCCGCGTTATACTTGACACAAACTTATATCGCGTAAAATTTAAAAAGGATCTCCCGGGCTAATCCCGGATCTACATTCAATGGAGCATATGGGATGAAGCAAAGCGTAAGATCCAGGATTAGGAAAATGCTAAAGACATCCAACAGCAAGAGTGGAATAAACATATTCAGTGAAGTCAGTGTGCTCTATTCCGAGAGTGACCTAACTAAATTTTAACACTATACCAAAGTGTTGAAGATTTTGTATGTTGTTTAATATTTTTTGCCGAGGCTGTATAGAATTGATCTGTAATGAGCTTTCATAAGATACTATGCTTATTGTATAAATTCTACAAGCAATATATGTTATTGAAAGCATTTAATCATCTACGTTTTTTTATTTAATATTAATAATTATTAATTTTTCTTTGCATATTTATTTTAAACAAATTGTAAGTTCTTCTTCTGCAAAAAGACCTTAGAAGACAATGAAAAAATGATGAATTTATATGCGAAAGTCGATTGATGACGAGTATTTTTGTGCAAGCTTTGATCCATTTTAGAAATAATCTATTGGGTATTTTGCACATCTTTTATTTATTTCAGGGGTGTTATACGTGTATACAAATTAGCGGTGGCCAATTTGAATAAATTTGGTAAATTAATTTAATAAAAGCATCTTAAGCATAAAAAGTATTTTCTTAACCCTGACCCTATCAAACTGGAACCTCTTCAAGTTTAACAACTTATTGAAAGATTTGTATGACATGTAGCATATCGTTGGAAAGAGTATAATCTAGAGAACCTTTTAAAATTAAATTAAATTCATAATAAATGTTAGTTTTTTGTTTATGGAATTTAGAAAAGGTGAAATTTTGGATATTTTTTTAAAACGTTGAAAAAAAATTCTATTTCAACAATAATTTCTAAGATCCAGGATAAACTTGGATTTAAACGATTTATTGAAGCTTTTGTATTGAAGCTTTCTATTCATCAAATTTGTTTAAATGATGAAAATATATTTTAATAATTGGATTCGAACCCAAACTTTTTATATGAGTCGAACTCACTATATCCATACGTAGTTTATTCATATCAAAATAATTTGATTTTTAGAATGTTTCTGCTAATTGTGCATAAAAAGTATGACTCGATTTATGCGATTTTTAAGTCTTGAGCAACATGCTTCTTTAAACGCGTTTTCTTTATAAAGCGCGTAAATCTAGAACGCATTCAAAATACGAGCACTTATGTATTTTCGAGAGATATTTTTTCGCTTATGGGACTGAATGAACATGACTGATGACAGACAGACAAAATGGATAAAGCAAGGCAGTGTCACATATAGGCGACGCACATCCGTCCGAGTCTTAATGTATTTATCTTCCTTGCGACATAACAAATATTATTCGCTGAAGAAAAATGTGATTAATGAATGAAACTTACGTTATGTGATCTTTTGACGGCGCTCTATTAAATATTATATATATAATTTCTTTTGAAGTGAAATCATGTTATGTCAGATTAAATGAGGAAAATTGTGAAAATATTTCCGTGAAAGATTTTAGTACCGTGTGTGCGACAAAATTGTCAAAAATGACATCAATCTGACGTTTTCGTGACAGCTCGAAACGTTTTCTTCAGTCGAAGAATTTCATAGTTGGTATATGTGTAAGTTTATTTTTATTTCTTAAACTCTCGCAGAAAAATATTTCCTCAAAAATTACACCCCAATACGAAAATCGATTATTATCAAGGTTGATTATATATTTTACAATATTCTTTTTAATGAAATGAATTGTAGATTTCGATGCCAAATTGTATTTGGGATTTTAATATTAATTGGATGACGAAATAAGCACTGAAGTCAATAAAATGGGCTTAATGTAGGCTTTCAGCTGCTCAATGTATTCAAACAATATTTGATTATGATATTGAATTAACATTTTATTACATTCAAGGGCAATTGATGCCTATTGAATTAATATTGCAGATATTCTAATATATTAATATTCGATGATGCAAAGTGATTTAAATTGGTAAATGGTTTTATTTTTATGCAAAGATAATGCATTAGGCTTGATAAAGTTATTGTATTTAAGTTGGCTGTTATATTTGACAGTGAGGTGAAATAATTCACCTTGACAGAATTAATATTGTCAAGTTTGGCTGAATGGAATTGGCTTTTCGCAGAAATGAGTAAAGCAAATGCTTGGCGTTCAATCATTTTACATTCGATGTCAAACTGTCACGTATCGTAGCTGCAAATAATTTGACACCACTATGAAAATTTTTAATTATGTATGATCCAAGGACGAGAAAATGTAAAACCTCATTATGATGCATAACTTATTTTATATAAAACTTTTATCTGCGGAATTTAATTTTATACGGTCGATGAATATTCGTTTTTATCTATCAGTGCAAAACATATTGTTCGTTTACACCTAGTAATAGCAGAAAAGATGTACAAAAATTTCGTTATCTGGATTGAATACTGCAATGATAATTGTTAATTATAGTACGAACATTTTAAGAAGCGATTTTCACTGCTTAATTAAAAGCCAAGAAAAAATTGCATTGAACGATATAGAACCTGTCAAAATTAATTAAGGCTTGAAATTGGCTGATAAATTATCCTTTAATAGAAAGAGCTATAAATTCAATAGGGAATTATAAAATTTCTCAGCTCCTTTTCATGAAATATGCAAAGATAAGCATATTAGCATAAAGGCAATCGTTTATTAAAGAATTTTGAAATAATATAGAATTACAAAGAAGAGTTTAGCAGTGTTGAAAGTCAATAAGCGATCTTGAAAAGTAGTCGAATAAATAGCAATATAAGGGTGATGAATGATCGGTTGTGTATATATTGTATAATAAATTATTACTAAATGTCAGTATAGTGGATTGATTCTTGAATTTCAAAGATTCTGGCTTAAATCGGATGGAATTTCATCGTCCCAAAAAATTATAAGTATTAAGAAAGTAAGTTAAGGAGGTCTTTTTTTACGTTTCACACATAGTCTCTATATCCTAAGTGTCAGGGCTATCAAAATATTTTATTAGGACATAGAGTCTATGTGTGAGACGTAGCAATGTCCATGTGCAAAACACTCTGTGCACATCTAGATTTTGAATTGATTCATCTCATTTCTCACTGTTTTCTTAGAAAATAAATACAATAAAACTCTCCAATAACATTTTTCATTCAATGAAATAACAACTGGCAGATCCGATAATAAAATGATCGAGTGATGATAATAGATAAGTTATATCTGGACATATTTTCATGTGTATGTTAAATTGATTGATGATATGTTTGTAAAGCTTCTGAGTTTCCTTATTATGAAAAATTCGTATTTGTGAAATAGTATAACATTAGTAATGCAACGGATAGTTGAATTAACGTTCATTTTTACGCCATTTACAGAATAAAATAATACAAATACGACCAATAAATCCAAACATGTAATAAATTGCTTATAATTAAATTATTTGCATCAATATAATAAGAGCAAATATTTGCGTTGTCAATTGAATGTCTCTAAACTAATATGGAAATTGAACTGGAATAATACCACGGCCTAATTTATTATATAAACACTGAAATTTGTCTAATTATTTGTTATTTAAACACTTGTTGTTTGCACTTCAAACGGAAATGGCTCCGGATAGTGCTGCAAATTTTAAGCTTATTTGTATTATATCATGGAAAATTTCGCATAAGCTATTGAGTCAATATTTTCAGGTAAAATTGGATGGAAATTTTAATTAAAAAATCATTAGTCTGATGCCAATAAACCTAATAAGCTGAATGATGTTGATTGATTGACAAGAATTCAACACGACGCTATTGATTGATCGGTTTTTATTTTTAACGCTGATCTAAACTAGGATAGCATATAGTATAGTTGATGAACAGATTTTCACAGCAACAGTTTCCAATTACTTTTTATATGGTCTGCATAATGATATTATTTATGGAATTTGGCCCTGGATGCATTAGTAATGCGAAACATCTTTTTTGATATAAGAGAAGGCAGCTTAATATTTTATTCGCCGAAGGGAGTTTATATATCAAGATAATTCCCAAAATGGACTACATTGTCCCCCGGGGAACTATAAAGAATTTCGCAGGATGAACCCGTTCATTATAGAGTAATGGGTAGAATTTTGCAGAAACAGGTGCAAAAGACGTAGATAAAAAGCAGACTCTATAAGATATTCTACCTGCCGTTGAGATTGCAAATATTAAATTTGCCTTGCAATTTACTTAAACCGTCATTCGGAATGACTTGAGAAAAAACATCATAAAAAAATATTTTAATGTCAACCATTCAGCTATCTTCTTTAGATGTTTGCCTTTCATTTGAAATCAAAAAGATTCGTTTATTGCTTTAGATGCTCAAAAGACGAATAACGTAGCGAAAGCATAACCAAGCCAACATCAACATTTATTAAGGGAATATTTTTAAATGCAATAGAAATAATCACTGAAATTAGATGTGACTAATCTGATTACTCTGAACTTCTTGTATAAATTATCTAAATCTTCTTTTGAATCATCATTGCATATTTTATTTATCAATCCATCATCAGAAATATGTTATTTTAAATCAATTACATATGATAATTTATGAGTGAAAATTCGTGTCATATGGAAAAAAATTGAATGAAGAAAAATACTGTGCAAAAAATAGCAAATATTTTTTTAACATAAATTCTATTTTTTATCGTATAAATAGAGATGAAATCTAGGCTATATGCTTGAATCATGGCTTTAATATTTGTCAGTGTTATATTCATCAGTTGAATCATTTGAAATGATAGAATATTCATTGAAAAAAAAATCTGAGAAAAAAATATAGAGTCCACAAAGAAAAAATACCAAATTCAGTTCTGGTGATGATAAAGGTCGTTTTTGGTTTGAAACTTTTTTGTGGAAAAAAAATCTTAATTATCAGGATTTTTTAAGCATAAAAAATAAAATGTCTTTAAAGGATATAAAATATTAAGAAATATGCAATTTCATCAAATCATGTTATTGTTATAAATAATTTTCATTTAAAATTTTGGGGAAGATTGCTAAAGAAGACATTTGCTATTGAAGAAATATTTTATTATTCGAGTATCATTCGCAAATGTTTTAAATCATCCCGATATTCAGAAGATGTTTTAAATGAAAATTCACAGCATGCTGTGAAAGAATTTGTAATAATTCTTCAAGTGGAAAACAAATTACTTGTGTACATTTAAAACAAACGCTGAAGTCTCTAAAGCTTCATGAATGGGCACAAAAACCAACTTAGTGACAATGAAAAAGCATAAAATGTGCACATCACCACTCTTAAGAGTTGAAAAAATATTTTTTTTTTCAAACTGATAATGATTCATATCGATAAAATACAGTATCTATGCTGAAATTACGATACAAATAATTACGGTATTAATTTATGATAGAATTTAGTTACGAATCCTATGTTTTTTCTGGTTTGCTTTAGTCCGATTACGAAGTAAGCTCAAGGAATATTTTTAGATTTACCTAATATATATTTATACCGAAGAACACATAAGTAATGTATATCACATTATAGAAACAAGTCTCCGTCGAAAAATCACTTCACGCATCCACTGAACAAACACGTTCATCTGTTCGCTCACCTGAATCTTTGATTTGATGCCAGATCACGCCTCGCCTACTTTTGTATCCAGTTTGGTGATTTGTTGATCAAATCTCGATGAAAATGCGTATTTCAAAGGGAGACCTGATGATTTGACCAGTTTTTCTCAGAAAATTACTGAAGCATTCAGACCGGTTCCAATTTCCTACGCTCGGGGGCGCTCTGCGAAAACGCGAATGACAATATTTTCTTGTCATTCCGTCATATGAAATTTTCTGCAATTTTCCGCAAATTTATTTCGCATTTGTCGAAAACATTTATGTGTACGTGGGGCGATGATGACTTTTTTAAGCCTTTGGATACTGTAAGTACTGCTGCGAGCGCCTTGTGTATAAATCGCAAACGTAGACAGAATATTCATTCGGTTTCACAATTTTATGTAATGCATAGAAATAAGCATAATTAAACTTAAAATTAAATATGATACATCAATGTTGTTTCTATCTTTGAAACCAGAGTTGATGTAACCAATTATCTAAATAAATCAATTTAAATACAACAGCCTGACAATGACACTATATATTTTTTTGAAACAAGTGTTAGTAAAGTGGCTTAGATCCTGGACTTATAAAGGTTTAGGATCAGATCCAAATCATGGGAAAAAAATTCACCGTACTAACAAATTTGGGAGATCAGACGTATTAATATTTCTGATCAATCGTCTCGATTCAGGTTTATCCTGATTTCCTGGAATTTACAACTATAATTAAATTATCATTTATATATAATGAAAATTTCGCTACTTCCTAATATATTCCGCCACGTTAAATCCTTTCCCTACTAAAATATTCTATGGAGATCCCCCACATCCGATATTGGATATAGCACATTAAGATTCAAGCTTTTATGATGTCATAAAGGCTTTAAAGAAGAATTATATATTTTAAACATAATGGTCAGTTAACCATTTATTTGTGGATATAGCTTGTATTTAAAAGTGTGGAGGTAAAAGACTATTGACTTATGCTGATCGCTAGGCTTCTTTGGACGCACTTTTAAGAGCGGGCTCCGTATCTACAAAAGAACAAACTCGCTCCTGAGATCTTCTACGTTATCCTTTGGAAATCCATTGATGATCGCCCAATTTGACAAAGTTTTTAAATTTATACCTGATATATCATATTGATTTATTAAAGCTCGTAAGATTGAAAGATCTACAAGATAATTAGTATTTTTCATCCATGTTTTCTTAATGCTTAATTGCAATTGATAATTTTGAATAAATATTGACCTATGAATTTGTATCGCCTAATCATTGTGTTTTTAAATGAGAAACTCGATTTACGACTGGCGCCTAAAAAATTGCCTCAGTCCGATCAATATATATTAAAAATATATATATATATATATATATATTTATATAAATGAATGTGTGTCGCTGAACGAGGGGTTTGCTAGGTATACATTCTTATACCGATCATCCGATTGCTATGAAACTTTGGTGAGTTATTGGGTGTGTATTTGAAAAGGTTTTTATATTGGCACGATTATCATTCATGTGCGGAATATGTTTTGCAAGACGTTTAACGAATGCGCCATGTTGGCGCATATTAACTTTTAAATTCTAACCTCTCAATTCACGTTACGTTTATATCGCGTAACTATACTACTGCGTTTCTTTTCAAATAATTATTAAGGGCATGTGGCATTGCAAGGCATGTCGGGTACTCGCTAGTGATGAATAAAATTGGTTGTATGTCTGTCTGTTCGCCATTAAATTTTTTGATAATTTAAAATGAAGTATTTTTCCATAGGAAATAATTTGAAAATAAATTGATGAAATTATATTAAAAATGTGATTATTTATCATCAGGGCTTCGAACTGTTTTTTTCCCAAGTCCCAAATATTTATATCGGTTCGGTGATGGATTTTTTTCCAGGAAAAATAACGGTTTTTGGTTCGGCTCCGAATCATTAATATATTTTGCATAACCAATGTTTTCCAAATGGTTCAGATCCGGATTTCGTACCAATAAATATAACGGTTTTATCGATTTTTAGTTTTCGGTTAAATTCCGATTCGGTCATGATTGTTATCAAACACATTTTTTGGCCTGCGTTGAATTCGAAGCTATTTTATAGTCATGGTGTTAAAAACGTATTGATTTTATTAAAACAATATTAATCTACTCCAGAATATTCGAATTACTATAATTTATTATGCTATTAAATCTGAATTATGGCCGAAAATTAGAAAAGCAGTTTTGAAACAATGCTCTACGGTTTTACAAGTGTCAGTGATTGAAGGAGGCCGTAAAGGATTCTAGCGGATACAAATTTCATTCAATACAATTGGATATTGAAATGAACGCGAATAAAATATATTTATTATTCAATAAAATCGGGACATAACGATTTCCCAAGATATAAAAGAAAATTTATTCCAGCGTATAAGGCTTTCATCAGAATTGTTTCAAATTATTTTTTCCCGCGAGAGCGTATTTGCGGACATTATATATTCAATATAAAAATGTTATAAGTGTCAATTGCGAATAATTTTGCTGAAGTCATATTTTGAGCCCAACTTCAAGAGGGTTGAAGCGTGTAATTTATTTCTTGGGGCGTGGCCTAAATGTAACTTATTGTGCTTACAAATAAAGCATTGTTTTGAGAAGGGCAAATTAAAATTCTTTGATATGTTTCGAATGTCAAAGGCTACCTTTGATCGCTTATATTGAAGAGTTTAATCGTGCTCGAAGAATTAATGCCATATGATAACTTTTATTAAGAAAAAAAGCTCATTAGGAGTGTTCTTCAAATTAAAAATAGTCATTGTTTAATTAAAGATTAAATGTAGTGCATAAAAATAATAATAAATAAATAAAGCTCGATGAATTTTAAAAAAAATTTAAACTACATTTTCATTTTGATAAACATTGAAAAATATTTGAAAATATTTCAGAGCTGAAAATGTGGCAATTTCTTAAAAAAAAAATTGTACTACAGAAACGTAATTTTTGCACTCAGTTCCTTTGTCGTCCTTATTTTTATTTGAAAGGAGATCGCATAGATGAAAGAAAATATTTTCAGACTTCCACTGCTCGGTCGACGTTAATATTTTACAAACAATAAAATTTATAATTTAATTGTTTCTATTGTAAGCCCTTCAGAGAATTTCTTATTAGACTCAAAAATACTCACATAAATTTTCCAAAGACAAATTGGCTTATTTCAGTAGAATTTTTTATTCGACACATTTTTATACAGCATCTTTTTAAGACTTATTGTTTTTTCAATGAACTACGCTTAACATTTTTCTTGTTTCTTGTAGCACAAATTTAAAATAAAAGGCCTTTGTCAAGGATTTGTTCGCAAGAAATTTAACAAATTTCTTTAAAGAATTTTGTACATAAAGCTGTATTAAAATTATTCCATAGCCAAACATATATATTATATATAAGACAAATGTTTACAAATAAAATATTATAATATCAATAGTAAAAACGTGTAAATTATATTTGATTAATATCTATGTTACAGTTCTGATCTATCATTTTCCAAAACTATGGTCTTCCCGTGTGTATCGTTCATTTTATTCTTTATCCAAAAATGTTCATACTTTCACTTTACTTTTGCTTGAAACTTTTGTCGATACATGTTAATCAATCATTTAATATTAAAGGAAACAATCTTATAGGACTGATAAATGAAACTATGTAATTTGTTTATGGCAATCCTGGAGATATTTTGTACGACCGGGATGATAATATCACCAAATATAACACACCACTTAATAAGTTCGCAGGATTTTTTTTTCATTTTAGGCTTTGTTGAATTTTTAAAGCAAAAATGTCAAAATATCTTAATAAAGGAACGAAAGGTACAGAAAAACGACTCATTTTCGAGCGTCTAAAGGGATTGTCCCCTTTAAAATTGATTAAATCCGCGATTGGTGAATATCAAGAAAGTGTTGTTTCATCATGATAATGCTAGACCACATACGGCTCAAAAAACGCTGCAAAAAAATTAGTGAATTTAATTGGGAGCCTTTGTCGCATCCTGCTTACTCTCCAGATATTGCCCCAAGTGATTTTCACTTATTTCGTGACTTACAATTTTTTTTACAAGGAAAAAGTTAAATTCTAAACAGGATGAACTTAATGGACGTACAAGTTTTTTGACTCAAAATTTCTCGAATGAATTTAAAGCTCCCTGTGAGATGCCAAAAAATTGTAAATGGTGGAGGAAAGTATATCATTGATTGAAATGCTAAATTGTGTTTTATTAACACTATTTAAAAAAATCCCAAAAATGCACACGAACTTTTGGAATAACCTGATACATGTAATTTATTTCGTTGCTTCATTTAATTTCATACCCTGGCATATCCAGTGCATACAAACATATTTGATATCATTAGCCTGTGACCATATGTAGGAAACATGAGGATAGTTGTCTGTTTTGTTACTGAAGGTGACATACACCAATTTATTTCCTTTGCTTTGTGACATGTCACTTAAGTCATGTTTGTAGATTGTTTGATTATGCTAGTGTAGTTGAGAGGCTATTCTACGGCCCCCAGTAAATCCATGTCTTTGACAATGATAGTAATTGTTGTGGGTTCTGTCATTAGAATTTTGGTTGTAAAGATATAAAGATATATAGAATGGACCGAGAAATCTCTCTTGGGGGACGCTAAATTGTATGTGTATTTTTGAGACTCATTTAAATATAGTTATTAATATTATCAAAATTCATAGTTTATCAAATGACACTAGTCAAGTGTGGAATTGGCCTGACATGATCAATAATTGATCATTATAAAATTATATTTTTTTTACAGCCCGAACATAAAACGTATCGAAATAATTTGTAAATACAAACAGGAAATTTATTGCAACATAAGAATTAATTTTCGCAAAGAATTCGTAGCACTCATTCCATAAAGTGTTCAATTTTCTACATTGTATTAAAATATACGAGGTATCCCATTAGGGTCCAACAGAATGTAAGACTTGATTCGGGTCGAAAAAAATCGCTATAAATATGAGCCCGGAAACGTTTCCTTAAATTATTACCGAAGTTTGCCGTTATACAAGAATAAATACCACAAAAATGTTCTTCTAGTACATTTCACAATATTTTATAATTTTTATTTATGAAGTCCTGGTAATAAATTGCGCCAGAGATTTAAAACGTATACATTTTTAGCAGCTTAATGAGAATGTGAATAATTTATAAGCCATGAAATTATTTTTGCATTCGAGCAAAATTGCTTGAAAGAATAATAATTTGATATAATTTCTATTAAGGTCGTAATATCAGTTGCTTGTTAGAATTTTGCATATTCATTGATCAACAATATAAAGATGTTTAATAATGATCAAAATCAAAGCTGAATTTTAAAGGCTAGTACAAATAATTTTCAAAAATTAATGTTTCACAGCTATAAAATCGATGGAAAGATTTTTTAAAAATTATTTCAACTTGCAAAGGATTTTCGACATATTAGAATTTTCGCAAGAAAATTGTTATGGGAAAAAATGTGTCATATTTCATTGGGATTGAAACATAAGTGAAAGCATTTTTATTTGCAATAAAATGGTTGGGATCGTATACATTTAACTATATAAATTTAAAATGAGAACGTTAATGAAAAAGTCGTATATATTATATATAATAGTACAACGTAATTTTTAATGTGGTAGTTTTGGACAACTCGACGAATAATTGCTGTAGACAATTCGACTAAGTCTAAATTTTCATCAAGTAAACACTTAATTTTACGTCTTTTGGTGTGCATAACTCGATTTCTTGTTGGAGTGGAGCTTGTCTACTCGTATTTTCTGGCTAATTCATGTTGTGAAATTAAATTTGAACTCCGAAGAACGTTTGAGCAACTTGTAACATCTATAAGTTATGACCTCAATTTGAACAGGCTCGAGAGACTTTGTTGTTCTCAATATGGATTTTCAGCATGCTTCGGTTGTTGCTGTTTGACTTTATGCCCTTTCGGCAAAGTGTACGCTCATCGTTGCAACGAAAGTGCCATAAAAATGTTACTACAATTAATTCTCGAGATATTTTCAAAGTTAAGCCCTGACATTTCAGTTCCCATCTGCGATGATGGCATCCGAAGCCTACAATGTATGCGGTGGCCTATGGGCGTTGAAATCTTCCAATAAACTTTTAACTGCCCATTAAGAGTCTGGTGATTACGTCCTTGCCAGAATGTGGAAAACAGTTTGGATTTGAAATTTGAGAATTAGCTTCGGATGGACAATGTTGAACCGAGATCGAGTTATTTTGGAGCGAGTCAATGTTTCAATAACGACCAAATGCTTTTACATGCATGAAGTTTTTTTTAAATTTAATATAAGTTTATTTCAAAGTAATTTGCGTGTTCTTTAAAATGCGCTGCGGCAACCATATTGAATATATAAGCGTCATTATAAGTTTTTATATCGTTATCACTTGACTACTGGCGTCTGGGTGAAAATGAGGGAGACATATTTTGCCAATAAAAGCCTAAAAGCTTTCTGCATGACAAGAGAAAGGAGGGTATGGGGATGAATAGTATGGGGGTGAAAACAGCGTCGGGTGTATCGTAAAAGAAAAACGAAAGCGTTTTCCAAGTTTCGTTTCACTACATATAGATTGCAGAAGAATTTATTCTCAACGAGCAATCATCTAGCAAACATAAATAATTGGCCATCTATGCCATTTTTATTGCGTTGGAGCTTCCAAGAAGAGCTCATGTATTTTTCGTTTTTTTCTTTCATGAAAATGCTTGGAATACAATGTAATTCAATTATTCTTATTCAGTCTGGACTAGAAAATTGATAACAGCTTTCGTGTATTTCATAATACCGTTTGACATTTTAAAGTAGAAATTTAAAGTATTTGATTCCATTGTAAAAAGGAATAAATGTATTAATTTTTTTCATAACAGCAAAATTTAAAATAATTAATACAGTCATCAATACCTATTGAATAATACCTCAAATCTTTACTATTATTGATACAACCTTTAAAATGTTCCCCTTGAATCATTCAAACGAAGTATTATTAAAGCAACTTCATTTTAGCTATTAAAACTATTTGTAAAGCCTACGTGAATAAATTATGTATTAAGCTAAGAATATAAAAACATTTGCATTGAAATTCAATCGAGAAAGTGCAATTTATGAAATTTATAGCGACTTTTTTTATCCATTATTTACGTGGGAAGACGTATTCTTTCCGCGGGCTTTTCAGTGGTCTAGCAGCTGAAGTTTTCTCTTTAAAGAAAATAAAAATTTGGCTAAAATGTCATCTTTTTATACTCACCTGATTGTCTTTCTCATCTTTCTTGGACTCTCAACAATCCGATAGAGAATGGACCCGCGTGAAATTGTCTATCAATGAGCATAAACATAAGGCATGTCATGTTATATTATCGTATTAAACCTTGTGCTATCTTAATATGTATTATTATAACGAAGAATGATCTCTTAAATATTTACAATAATGCAAAATTTAATAAATAAGATTCGATAAAAAAATGGAGAATTTCTTCAGAACATTGTTTGCTAGACTACAATGACGGCTGAAGATGTATCTTTATTCATATTTTTAGTCCACAGCATAAATATATACTGTTTGATATGTCCATATACCTCAAGCTTAAACCCACGGATTTCTCCATTTGGAATATTTCTGAGACTAAACAACAGTTTGGACTTAAAGGTTGATACCTAGTTCGTTTTCAATGCTATTTTTCAGATCAAAGATGGTTATATATAGCAATAAGATCGGATTTATAAAAAAAAATGTCTGAAAGCTTATCCTCTTTGTCAGTACGCAGAGTTTCATCCTCCAAGAATTGATATAAATAATATCATTTGTATCAATTGTAAAATTAAGGCTTTATCTGATAGACAAGATCACATACTCACAGATTTTCCATTTAACCAATAAGCAGATAATGCAATTCCTAGTATGGACGTTCATGAACAGTTTGATTGCATTATGATTTGCTACCTGATCATGATACAGGTAAATGCATCCAATTAATGCAGGGAGATATTCTAGCGTTCGTTGTACATATTTTAATAAATTACCTACAATTAAGACGTTTTATATGCGGGATCGAAGTATAAAAATAATTATTTCAGCACAAGAAAATAAATTGCAGCACTTTATCACGAGAAATTTTTCAATTTATATGTATGGGGGAAAATGGACAAAAAATCACATTAGAGCGTCCCGTGAGTAACCTATTAAATTGAAACACATTAGTTACATTTCCACGGCTTCGAAATATTTCCTAGCGAATTCCCGAAGGCTTCGTTTTAATTACGAAAATGATAGCTGGCAATATTACACAAGTCTGGACAATTCGTTCATACGAAATTGTTATTTCGTCTGGCTGAAAATCAATTTTTCTTTTTTGACATTTAGGTTTTTGGCCTCATCAATATGCCAATTTTGCTAATGATTTTTTTAATGATCGCCCATTTTATATAGGCTATTAGAAAAAATTGACGATCTCGATAAATTTGAACATGCTGCCTGCTGAGGGGGCCGCTTAGCAAAGGGTAGCAAATTAAGTTTGGACTACGTACTACGTATTATCTGAATAATTCAATTACCTTTGTAAGTACGGGTTTTTACTGACACTCTGGCTGTCGACGCCCAGGGCGTTAAATAATCCTGCTACGACTCTGTGCTCAAGAGGAAGTGTAGTGGACGAATTAAGATAACAATTTAAATTTAATTTCATTGCCTTATCGATTACTTAGCACGACGTAAAAATAAATATTTGGGGAGCACTCGTATCTGCTGATTTAATACCAACCAATTTAAAAAAAACGTTTTAAAATCCTGATTGATTTTCCTTCAGGCAGCATCTACGCAGGATTTTTCAAAGATCACAGAATCACCCTTATTAAAAGGGTTGTCGTTTAAGTAACCATATGTTCAAAGTTCTTCTATGTAAACTACATTTTAGCCATTTTTCAATATTAATTTTATCATCGCTAATTTAGCGACAAAATAATTTCATATACGACGGAATAAAAGCGTAACGATATATTCATTAGAACCATATGCCTTCAGATCTGCAATCAAATTAGCGCAATGACACCACCCACAATACAACGAACGTAATCAACCTAAAAACCGAATAGGAGATAATGGGACTAATTTGACACACATGACCTTTTTGGCAGCTGCAAAGTCTGGACGCGTTGACGTTTTTTCAATTTGTCAGATCGATTAATTGAAATTCGCAATAAAAAAAGCAGAATTTGAATTTATTACATAGAATGAAAAACTAAGGCAATGTGAGCAGTCGAGCGTATGAACGTTAAATGGAAACTATGGTAGATAGTAGCTCGCACAAATGTCAACCTCACAATGACAGCCTGTCATTGTAACATAAGCTTTTAGTACCACAATATCTTATATATTGTGTGAATTCTATCTCTTCAATCATCCTATAGGATAGAATTAAAATATCTTATCTCGCCGCGTAGCAATTTCATATTGAACCGACAAACCAAACTATTTCATGTGGGTATTAAAAAAATCAAAATGAAATCAGAGTGGATTTCATATATGAAAATATGCTCAAACACGATAATATTTAACAAGGAATTAATTTTTTTTGTATAAAATGTAGTATATTTATAATTTGTAGACTAAATAATATTTTTACCGCGTTACAAGCATTAAGTTTGTCTTGATGATGGCAATTAAATCCATGCATATTTTAAGTTTTCCTATTAAAGTATGATCCGATGATTTTCTACTGTTATTCAGGGCCTTAATATGAGGGTGGCAAAGCAGGTGTCCGCCATTGGCGTAACTGGGTTTGGGGCGCAAAACGCAGAATACCGACCCGGTCAAGAGTTGTACATAGTTTTTATTTTATTTGGCCATTGTACTTTACATGAATCAACACTGATTGACTCTGTCCGTTTTTATAATACATACTAAGTTATCTAATCCCTCTTTTATTCGGTAAAATAAAGACAAAAATATGTTCAACCGATTGTAAAATTCCGTTCTGTAGACATATTCAGGTGTGGCATCCGATCGCGAAGTGCTTATTCGCCATATCAGCGGTCCGAAAAGTGGACCAATTGAACGCACAGACCTTGTGGCCACTCCATCTTTTTTTGGGCTTTTTGCGATATTTTATATGAACTATACGATCAAAAAGTTCCCTTAGAGGCTAATTTACATAAGTGGCTCGCACCAAATGAGATCGCGAACTTCATCTATTTTACTAATTTATGCTGCTATCTTAGCTAGTTTTTTAGTTTTAAGTTACACAATCTAGTTTATTTCTTACCCGTGCGCGCGTGGCATGTTTTTGAATAGTGGGAATAATTAACAGGTCGGATTACTCGAGGGTTCCCTTGTTCCTTTATCTCAGGTATGAAGTGATGAAGCTATGTTTTATCCTGAATTGATGCAAAAATTCGGCCTTATTGTTGTGAAACATCGCCAAATACTCGATTAAAACGAGAATTTTGAGCGAACGCGGCACTCATCTTGCGCGCAGCTTTCTCATGTTCAAATTTTCAGTAAATATGCGACATACAGCATTTTTTGAAAGACCTACCGTGTCTGCTAGCTCGCGCATTTACTATTACTACTGATTTTCTTCACCATTTCTGGGGTATTTACCTCATTTGGTCGACTCCTGCGCTGTTCGTCTTGGCAGCTTGTACGGCCTCTTTTAAACTCTGCCATCCCACATCTTACTATTGTAAACGAAGGAGCAGACTCACCGAGATTAGGACCAATTTTGTCCATGCATACAAATTCACTGAGAGCTTTCATATGCCGAAAAATTGTTTTGGGTTATGCCTGAGGGGGGGGGGCTGCAGGGGGTATGCCAATTGCCAAATGTTAAAGTCAATTTTCTCTAAGTATTATATCAGGAGATCAAAATTTAGAGAATTAATCGGATCAAGTGATACTGATTTGGAACACCATTACATTATAATCTGTAAATTTAAGAGATTTAGCATATTTTTAATCCATGATGGATTCATATGAAAATAATTTTTCAATATGTGGCTAATGGTCCAAATGATCAAGATAGTGAATGATTTATTTCTTCAATTTCATCATATATTCAAGCCTTTACCTTCTGATTTATTCCCGATGAAATTGCTCTTATTCCTAGCAATTTATCAGACATATTTATTTCCATTTTTAAGTTGAATAGTATTTTATAAGCGCAGTAAATAGACACTCGACTTAAATAGAGCGTGATGATAACAGAAATTTAATTATAAGAAATTGTTAAACTGGTCACAAGTTTTTCAGTCATTTATATGGCTGAAGGTTCAAAAATAGCGATAAAATATTTGTTTAATGTATTTTTATGTAAATTTTGTTTATCCAATCCAAATATTGTTTAAGTAGTTTTGTTTGAATTTCTTCTTAAAGGGTTAACTTAGAATTATTTCTCCTATATTTGAATCTGGTAAAATTGAAAATTTGGCAATAAATCGCATATGGAATGCATCTGGAATAAATATATCCTTAAGTGGCATGCACAGGTTTCATATATTTGTATTATTAATCTCCTTTACATTGTTAATATAAATTTCACAGAGTTTCTACTAAGGCCACGTTTTATTTCTTGTTTATGACATATTCTTCCCACCAAAGTATCATCCGGTTAAATAAAAGGCACAACAGAGGATATTTGCCCCTGCGAGCTGAAAGAAGATCTCTTATATGCAAACATAGTCGTGTACAGAAGCTCATGGCGTCATTTAATTGAAATACGACACGAACAAAGTTAAGCATTTTAAATGACACGAGGAGGGAAACCGCCGTGTTTCTTGAAGTACATAGCTTCTAGAAGATGTATTTAAGTACTTAAAACAAGAGTGGAAAGTGAGATGAAAATTAATGGAGAGTGTAGGAGTCAGATTACAGATAATATTGCCACTTAAGAAGTTTCTTCGGATAGACGACAATATAACACTCGAGATGTATGTTATAAAGAATGACAGCGGTTGTGTGACATCTTTTGATTGATTGATAGAGAAAAATGGACAAAAGATATTGCTATTCCATTAAAAATATACCCCAATTTTGTCATGCGAGAATGTTATAAAAAATTTGAAGAAAAATCGATAAGACTAAAAAAATATACGACAAGTTTATAAAGTGCTCTTATAAAATATGAATCAAAACTATTACAATGCCAAAAATATGGAAAATCTAAAAAAATCCAATATTTTCTAATTAAGATAAGATAATGATATGATTATATTTCCAAATTGTCATTCATAGGTAATTTTAATCAACTACAGAAGAAAAACTATAGAAATCAGAATGTACTTGGATTGAGATGATCGATCGGAAATGTTGGATCGAAAATTCCGTTTTCCTAAATTTGTGGGTTCGTAGAAATTATTTTCCAGTATCTGAATTTGAAATCAATAACTTTGATAATAAAAGACTATAATCTAGCTCAATTTACCGACACCTAAATTAATATTCGAATGGCGATTAACTGATGTTGAAGGATTTTTACAAATTGGAATTCATCAGGAAATAACTTTGTTTAATAGAACATTTCGAAAGATTCCAGAGACTTTTTTAAAATCAATATACATGCAATATATCGATTTATACTATACTTATTTATATTGTGATTAATTTTAAAGAAAATTTTAGAATATGCCTGTTTCAATACATTTTTTAAGTAATTCTTTCATCGCTTCATTTCATAAATTCGATCAAAACGGACCTCGTCAAAGTATATTAAAAAATAAAATAACGCGAATAAAAAAATAAAACGGACGTAATAGTTTCGAATTACGTCAAAAAGCGTTATTTGATACCGCCATTGAGATATCCGAAGTTCCCGTTTTGAATAAATTTAATTAACACGGTTATACGAAAACTTTAGCGACTCGAAACTTTTAAGTCTTGTTTGCATAGTTCAATCTTCCGCCCAAGATTCTAGCCTGTTCAATTTTAGCAATTATCCGAATTTAATACGCACTCAAATCGGATGTCAAATTGAGAGTTGAAGTGTATCAAATTGTGATAAATGAAGCCTCCTTTTGAAGCATTCAATTTGCAGAGCCTCCGAAAAAATGTGATCCCGCGCAAAAAAAGAGAACGGTCCATTCTTCTCGCAAATTTTCATAATAATTTCAAACTGAAGAAGGTAATAAAGCAATTTATATACGCCGAAAAGATAAATGTGCCATGAAAAAATAATCAGCGCGTGCGTCATATGGTTAGCGGCGGTTTTCAACATAAGGCCTTTCAGTAGGTGGAATGAACTGGCGTAGAAACATCAATATGAAAACAGTTGATTTAGTTTAGGGTGGATACACTGAGACTATGTTTAGCAAAAATGTGCCCTTAATAGGCTATAAGCCTTTAACAAACAGGGGGGGAGGTTGTGATAAATACACTATAAAAGCACGATGAAATATGTATTTTTATATTTTTACGTAATACATTATTTTTGAAGTTGCTGATGTTTATTATAAAATTATTAAATAATTTATATATTAGGGGTACCCATAAGCAATATCGTTTTTAATATAATTATATAATTTCAACATTTGGTCTTAACGTACATATATAATTGTTAGTAATGTTTAAAGTATCCCTTTGGATGTATATGGCTGTCTGATTTTAATGATGATGGCCAGAATTAAATCCTGAATGTCTCCAAACCTCTTTCCAAGCCGAAAGAATGTATTAATTAAATAACAATATTACTTTAAAGGGACCCATGCGGAAAGAAGGCACACGCTCAAGAATACTCAGTGTGGAGTCTCAAGAGCATCACTTAATCCGAACACAAGAGAACATTATGTTTGAAGTGCCATCATGTCAGCTACAAATTCAAGCATGTCTTAAATCCTCGGCAAGAATTTTCCAGTTGGAGTAATGAACTCACATTAACAGATGTAAAATCCCGGCACATATTTCGGCGATCTTTCATAACGACGCGGACCGTTTCTGGGCCCTTTTGTTTTGCTCTCGAATTTTTTATGGACCTGGCGTGACCATTTTTACGAATGCTTTAGATTCGTCCGCCGGCAAGGGTCGTTCAAAGGACAGCAAAAATGCCTTTGTCGTACGTTTTTAATAGAGCGCATATGCAAATTAGTATATGAACTAGCCGAGCTCGGGCTTACTTGACAAAATTAGGAAAGAAGAAGGCAGCAATGAAGACATGCTTATGTTATATAAGCAGTGATGGTTTCAGTTGATTAACATACGTTTTACATGCATATTTAAATCCGGGAAAGGTTGAGGCTATTTAAGCTTTTGAAGGAAGCCCATATCCACTTTGAATTTGGCTACAAGTATTCTTGGCTCTCTTTAATACTGAAATTTAAATTAGAGAGGCATACTTAAGGAGTCATTTTGATGAACCGCAACAAAGGCTTTATTTATGATCAACCATTGAATGTAAGTTTATTAAAGACCGTTTTCTATATTAAAATATATTCTTAACAAATTTTTCACATAAAAAATAAAGAAGATTTAGATGGTATTTTTTTCATTGTAAAAAAATCAATACAGAAAAATAAATGTGTGTCATCGTGCAGTCAGTCAGTTTGATACGTATACATTCCTATACTCTTCATCCGATTGAGATGAAACGAACAAGCATTATTCGTGTGCGGAATTTGTTTTGCGAGACGTTTAACGGATGCACCATGTTAGCGCATATTGGTCTAGTGAAGTAAAGCGGGGCCGCGAGGCGGGGCGGAATATGGGGCAAGAAGAGGGAGAAGGATGCGAGCAAAATGCAGTGGAGCGAGAGAGAGACAGTTGGTCTTCAAGGTGAGAGAGAGTGTACGCATACCCCACAGCAGTACCCGCGCTACGCATACCCCACAGCAGTACCCCAATAACTATACTACTGCGTTTTTTTTCCCAAATAATTATTAAATAATGCCGGGTAGTCGCTAGTAATTTATAACTAACCAATGCAGCGGTTCTTAAGCTTATGTAGTCCGCGGACCGCCTCTTGAGCAAAATTTTTTTCGCGGATCCCTCTTGAACGAATTTTTTTGGCGGACCCCACCCTAATCTTTGTGATTTAATTTTTCAAACAAACAAACATTTGGTCAAATATTGGTCAAAATAGATCTTCTTACAATGTTTTCTGTAAGTAATTCCACGAAAATATCTTGTTCAGATATAGATAAATATTTTTTTATAATTTCGCGGACCCCCAGCAATGATTTGGCGAACCCTCAGGGGTCCATGGATCCCAGTTTAAGAACCACTGATCTAATGTATAAATAAAAATTTCTTATAAAATTGGATTATTTGATTACTAATATGAAATAAAAGTTCCTATAAATTAGGGTAGTTTAACATTATGTATAGTGTCATGATTTAGCGGTTGGGCCTATAACTCAATAATCTTGGGTTCAAATATATGGGAAACCTCCTAGTGTTGTGTTGTGTGAGTTTGAACGCTTTTTAAAAAACACGCATGTAACCTTGTAAATGTGGTTAGCAATGCTCTCATTCAAGACATTTCAAAAAAACTATTTTTAAATAAATTAAGTTTTATTTCTCACGATATCAATTTCAAGGTTTTTGTAACATTGTTCTGGATGTACGAACTCACACTTTGGTCCATTCGTCGGATCATTGAATCCAAAGCAGGAGGATGAAATGGTCAGGCGGTGACAAAAAATCGCTTGTCTTAACTAAGATTTTATTTTACTCGCAGAGCAGAGCAATCGCGAGACAACGAGGGACCGGCGGAGAGACCGCATCTTCCCACGGTCAAAACTGTTGGTCGACTCTCCGTTTTTCTTTCCTGTATGTCCACATTTCAAACTCGCATACGGGTAAGGAGGATGGACGAATCACGAACACCTGGATGAACGAATCAGCTGATTACATATAATGAACATTTCTTGAGAAATAGAGGAAAACCACACATATGGAGTTCACCGTTCAGAGACCATTCTTTTCTCTAAAGGCTGTAGATCTATGTGACGCTCAAGAAGTGCATCTCAGAATCAATATTGCATTTGCAATTATGTATCTCCGACAGCATACACTACTTTTTAAATAATATGAAAATGAAAAGGCTTCATCTTTTGATTATCCACTTTTCTAGTTTGATGATTTCATGGTGATTAAATACATTGTTATATCATAAATCCATATAAGAGTTTTACGTAGGAATCATCATTACATGAGTGTATAGAGACAGAATAAAATATTATGTAAAGCATGTATGATTTTTTGGGGGCTGTTTTATTACTTGGCTGTTTAGGGAGATAATCCTTTGGTTAAATAGTCTGGTATTTTACTTGTATTTTAGATTAGTTTATTCACTAAATATTCTATAGGCTTACGAATATAGAATACAGCAATGGCAATTTACAACGGAAGACTTCATAATCCAATGAAACACAAATTTGCTTTGCGTCCAATCAAATGCCATGGTAATTGCATTTACCACATTGCCACTATCTATCACATCAATTCTAATTAAAGGAGCAAGAGCTGCCTATGCGAAAGATCTATTGTAGAGTCGGTTGATTTGCCATGAATATGGATGAGTGTATATTTGTTCAATTGTTGTGTAATATCTAGTGTCACAGTGATACGAAATTAATTGCATTAAAAATCCAATTGATAAATTTCAAAGCGTACTTTGTGGTTTTCGTTAAAAACCATAATGTTTTCAACGTGATTGATGCAATTAAACGAGAGCGATTTTAAACCGTATTTGAATTTGTGGTCCCACCTCTCTGGAAAATGTCGATTTTCATGGCTTTGTGATTTTTGCCATCATCGTTTTATTTTAACTGACCACAGAGCTGTGGATTGATCCATTTGTATTGTCGTTTTATATAGCTAGCTTGTTTGAAATATTAAGCAATGAAACTTCATCAGCAAACACAGCCTTTATATGTTTAATATTTCATAGTTATAAAAAGTGGTTATATAAATTTTTGTATTAAATTCAAATATCATTGTCAAAGTTAATTTCTAGAATTGCTCTGTATAAATATTGAATTTTATTAGAAAATTTAACTTTAAAGAATCAGCAGACGGCGAAGAGCAAATTTGATTAACGCTACATAAATATTGTGTGAAACTTGCTTATATTTTCATAGAGAAATATGTCAAAGTTGCAAATTTTCATAGAATATTCGGCAATATTATGAGCATTCCAAGTGAAGTTTTAAAATAGTTTTTCTCGTATTTAATAACTTCAGTTGTCGCATTGCAAAAAATGTGAAAAGAAATTATTGTTAAAGTTTTGGTGAACAAGTATCATTGTTCCAAGTATTTGACGTTTATGAAGTATGATCTTCTTGTAAAATTTCTAATGCTTACCTTAGAAAAATATAATAAAGTAACGTATTCCCTAAAACTTTTGTTAAATCTCCTGAAGAAAGCTTTGAAATTTTCACAGTTGTGATTGTGAGCCACCTTATTTTATTACCACAGAATGTTCATAAAGATTTATTTATAAAATATACCTAAGACCTTCATGTTTCATTTCTGTATTCATAAATATTATGATTTTTATAGCTTGAAAATATTTTCAGGATACTCCTCATATTAAGGCAGTATATTCAATATCGTACGAAATCAATTCCTATAGGTTATTGGTTTTTATTGCCTACCACAAACTATTGAATAAAGATATGATTATCTCAATAGGGATACTCAAGGAGAGGCGAATAAGTGACAAAATTGTTTAATTTTAAAATAATATTATTATAAATCAGTCTGAGTTGATTGATTTAAGTTTTGTAACAAGAATCTGGAATAAAACCTCAACCTTTATAAATTTCGAAGATCCACATAATGTAAATTTGTTACAAATATTTCTCTCGATTAATATTTAAAATGTTAAATAAAGTTGTCTAATAACAATCACTCAACACAAATATAGATGAAGTTTTATGGGTAATTACAAAGCCAAATGTTAGCAAAAGTAACAAAAAACGTTAATAAAAACACGAAAATTAGATGAAAATCGCCTTTCCTCAAAACGCCAAGATTTATTTTTCTCATTTCCTTTGAATATCTCGAACCCCTTGTTAAAAAAAAATCCCTTTCAAACGCTCCTGTTATATTTTTATTTTAAATTTATCGCTTAAGTAAAAAACGCAATCATTATCATAACACAAAGGATAAAGATTAATGTTCAAGAATTAATTGTACTAAAAAGTTTCCTATTACTGCAGATTGCCCAATTTAAGACAAAGGATTCACTAATGGCATTGCTTGGATATAAAAAGAGAGAGCTTTTGATGCGTAACATAAAAATAATGATCGAATAAAGCATATGACAATATAAACATCCCCTGGGAAGCGCTTTTTACCGAGGACATGCAAAACTATCGAAAAATTGCTATTTTTACATGGTTACATAGATATTTATTATGTCTAAAGAGCAATTGTAATAAAGCTATAAAAAGAAGCATGTATTATAGTTATACCGTCAATATATCGAAGTCATGGAGATATCATACGATTTTGCAGGTTATTAACCATTTAAATTCATCCATCAAGGAAATAAAACCTTCAATACTGAATGCATGCTGAAAAAGTTTATAGCTAGAGTTAGTTTAATGTCTAAGTTTATTCAAGCCAGCTGAAAACAGGGTGAATGCAATAAGAACTTGCTGAGTCTTTATCGTAAAGCTTTAATTATATGAATGGCGAAGATATCATGAAAAACTTTAAGGCTTCTGGGATAATTAAAATTTCGGTGACATAAAGGAATGTCCAAATCAAGACTATTTCAACAATTTTAAAATAGCGTCAATATGAAATCTAACAGCTAAACAATACGAATTTTATAAATTGGAACATAAAATAAAAATAAGTACACTCAAACCTTTTTTTGTGCGACTTTTTTTTGTGCGATTTCGAAGTTATGCGGTTTTAGTGTATACGAAATGGTCAAGAAATTGATATGAAAATAATCATTATCGGAAATCTGAATGGAAGGTAACATAATGAAAGACAAATTCATGATAATGTGATTTTAATTGTAACAGAGTAAAGTCGCTTTGGATCGAAATCGATTATTTTTTTTTAAATAGCTGTAAATTGATTATAGCAACAATTTACACGTTGTTATGCGATACAATTTTTTATCATGTATTTATTGGAATAAAAAGTGATGTTTTAATAATAAGTTTTATTTAAGTTTAAGCATATAGATTCCATTAAAATTTACAAGGTTCCGTCTTTCAAAGTTTAGTCTCGCGTGTTGGATATAATGTCAACATAATCATATATGGTTTAATTAAATTTTCCCATCTTTGGTATTAAAGATGAGCTTTGATGTGAGAATCATAACTTGTCAACAGACGACACATTTCAGCAAAATTGAGTGTCGTCACTTGATTTTGATTTATAAAAAAATGTGTGGGTGAAAATCCCACGCTCAAATCACTACCAAATACCTAGTGCTGATGGCATCTAGTTTATATATTGTATTGGAAATCGCCAAAATATCATTTACATTTAAAATAAGCTTCTATTTAAAAGCAATCGCATGTGTTTATGATAATTGAAACAATATATTTGCAGCCCGATGAAGATCAAACGGTTATTTCAGACTGAGCTTTGGGGTCTTTAGCCTTTCTATTTAACTGCATAAACCTAGCAGTCGATGCATGGAGGTTTATGGACTCATTCATCAGATTGAAATAAAAGGTTTTGGAGCTTTTGTCTAGGTTGGATACAGTGGAAATAGTGGAAAACTTTCACGACTTCGTGCGCTACGCGGAGACAATACGATTCGCTATGAAACGCGCCAAATCAAAATTTTAAGAGCGCTCCGACTTTTCTGATACCATTTTTAACACTCGATTGCCGCGCAATTTGAATATAAATTGAAGAATTAAAAGTTTTTCGGGGCAATGGATTCAATTAGACCCTGCCAAAGTCGCCGATGCTAAATTAAAATTACACACGACGAGAAGGGTGTTATCAGAGCGTTTTTCGCGTGTCCTGAAAGAGAATTGTTAATATTCGCACACAATTTTATATCAGGGACAATGGATCCGGCTTACAAGGCAAAACCATATAAACCCTATTGCCGAAAACATAATCAATACAGAGAAATATACATCCACATTGATATATCATAGAATGCCCTTCATCGATGATCAGATAGAGAAATATATAAATATGTTTCAGTTTGTTATAAAAACGTTTATCGGTGAATTTACAAGTACAAATATATTCTATATAGTGTGCTAAATTTATTGTATTGTTAATGAGTTATAAGAAATATTTTCTAATATTTTTCTTATTTTCTATAATTTACGGAGAGAGAGGTTACAGCTATGAGCCAGTGGGAAGGACATCTTCCCACATCCAAGACTATCCAACGATTCCTCACTTCTTGTTCGTTATCAACAGATGGGAAACAATGCACGCGTGAGAATAGATTGATATCGTTATTCTAAGCCAGATTATTAAAATTTAAAAATGACGATAGGAATTTATTTTTATATTTATAATATTGAAATTACTAAATATTGTGTGTTATCAACAGTGTTTATTTATTTAAATATAAGCTTCATACGCGTTGCTGCAGTCTTGACAGATAAGTGGAATTGTACGAATATTAAGTGGCAGACAAACAAATATAGCATCTAAGACTGTGAAGATTTTAAATTAACTCATTACTCAAAAGATAAATGACCAAATGTCCAAGTTTGATTGTTGAAGAAATCCGTCAAAAATTTAAAGCAGCGAGTGGTTATGAAAAAATGGGAACCGGGTACGATCATGATTTTAGTCGAAATTACAGCCAAAGATCGCTTATCCCTCATATTTTTGCATTTGTGTATTAATATAACGGAGCTTGTATTAATGGTGAAATAAGAAAATAACAAATATTTTAACTTCATGTTGGTCCCCATCAAAATTTAACCAGAACGACCATCAATCAGTGGAGTTACACAAGTCGACACTATTTTATTCAAAACGCCAACTCAGTATGCTGAAATAAATCCAAAAATAAATGGCTGAACTTGATCCGCGAGACAACACGCTGATTATTTTGCGCAAAGTGACATAAATCACGCTATAAATAAAATAAATAATTTTGAAGAAAAATATTAGCCATGTCATAAATTGCAACGAGGTGTCCGCCTGTTGTTTGGGGTGTCAACGATATCGCGACCCCCAGTCTTAATTTAGCGTGCACACTTTAGGCTTAAATATTTTTATCCAATATTTCAAATTTATTTATAGCCCTATTTCAAAGGCGAAATGAACTTTATCCTGTATTCCAATTAGGCGTGAAGTATTTTTAAGCGAAACACAATATTTTAACACCCTTATGACTCTCACATAATTGTATTTGGTCTTCATGACTATAGAGAAAATTATTAAATGTGGCCCTTGAATTTATGTCAATTTTATAATAAGTATTGAAAATGCTTTTTGAGAAACAATTTAATTAATATAATTATTGAATTCTTGCATTGGATGCTTGAAATCCTGCATTGATTGCTTCAACAGCAATACACGTATTCCATGTTAGAGATTCCATTCTCAATTTATTGATAAATTGCTAAATAGAGTACAAAAAAGTTCACTCCAGGGCTTCTTTAATACATCATATTCAATATTTCACCTCCTCATGCACTCAATATAGAATGCAGCATGATCTCCATGTTTAATTTGTGAATGCTCACCTAGCGAATCACCTGGGTGAAAATGTATGAAGATGATCATATTGATTTTATTGAAAAGGGCTTTCCGGAGTATACAAAGTCCAGTCCCTCCGTCCCCTTTAAGGGTTAGGATTAAGGGATTCGTGACACTTATAAAGTATATTTCAGAATCGCTCCTATGCTAACGATGGTATAATTCGAGCTTGAAAATAGGTTGAATCTCTCTCCTTGGAGATTCTTCCTCCCAGTTATAAGCCCTATGTCTTACGTGTAAGGGTCGTCGAAACAGATTTTTTTTTCAACAGTTTGAAAAATACCCAAAATTTCATCTAAATAAATAATTATTTTATGCAATCGATTTAAATAAAATTATTTCTGTTCTTCCAAAGTCACATAAAATGTGCAAAAGAATGAGAAATGTCATCATAAATAATACAAATATCATAAAACATGGAAATATTAACGACGAAGAAAGATTTTTATGGCCCATTGATAGAATTGGTACTAAGATCCATTGATTAACAATTTAGATTCTATATAAGATTGCTATCTATATTATATTAATCGATGATACAGCATATGTGTCAGATGTGCACAAACAACTATGCAAGATCGAAAAATACATACATGCCATTCTTTCAAAAATTTTCGGATGAAACAGATCCCGTATCGCGTTTTTCGGCAATCATTAATGACTTTTGTATATTCTTAGATTATTTTTAAAACTATTTTGTTCCGGGGAATTTTATCCACGTAATATTAGCTACGTTCCTGAAAACTTCTGATGAAAATACCAGTGGCTATTATAAATACAATATATATGCGGATGAAATAGGAAATTCAACGTTCTTGGATAAACATTGATGGATGTTTGCTTCGAGCTTTGAGTATAAAGGCGGTCATTTTGCTTTGATTTTTTAGGTTTTTTTTAAACATTTTCAGCAGCTAGGTAATAGGTTTTGCGATTTCAAAGGTCGTCATCAATTTTCAACGCCGAAAAAATCGACAGAAAAAAATCCACTCGGACTAAGCGACAATTCGCGACATTGCAGATTTATAGACGAAATATATATTCTGCGGGTTCCGGCCTAATATTTTTTCCTCGACCCCGAAATGCCTTTTACCCCGAACAGCCTCCTGTGAAATTTGAAGCCCTTTTCCCACTCTCGATTCCAGGCCGAACTTTTCAAATTAAGCCCACAGATTAAAATGAAGTTTTTTTTAACGCTAGAAGGAAAATGATATCGGTCTGATTTTTTTCGCAATGGAACATCGTGGTCAAATACTTTAATGCAATTAAGAAGGACAAACTTTATTTGGCTGAAAGAAAAATAATTACTTTCTACGGTGGAGAATATATATTTTTTTATATGAATAATAAAACGTGCTAAGAGTTATTTTATATTTAGAGTGGGTTTGTGTTGGTCAGCCATTTTACTTTTAGTGAGTAAACTTTTGACAGCCATTTCTCGCGCGATAAAGGGGTGAATAAATTTAACTTTCGTGTAAATTTTTAACGAAAAATAAACAAAGTTTGGTCGTCCTTTGCAGGGAGATAATGTCGTGAAAGACTCCTTTGATTGATGTCTTGTGATGGTTAACAGATTAATTTAGTTTATATTTATATTCCTCAAGTCATGCATTAGAGACAACACTTTAAATTTAAGCATTTACAAAGAATTGCTGATAACCTAACAAAAATTCTGTCAATTTTGAATAGATAATATTTCCAGTTAAAATTTGCAAAATCTTAAAAAAACATGAAAAAATGCTTATAAAAGCTTAAAGAATTTGATTTTTACCAAACTTAAAATATTTTTCCATTTTAAATACTATGATATAAAGTATTTAGATGCTACGTCACTTCTGTGATCGTACAGATCATATAAAATATCGCAAAAAGCCATAAAAGAAGACGGAGTGGCCATAAGGTTTATATGCTCAATCGGTCCGCTTTTCGGACCGCTGATATGACAAATGAGCGTGTCGTGATCCAAGAAAAAAATTCTTAAATCTATTTTTGTGCAATCGTATTCACTTAATTTAAATATTTAGAGCAGTCTGCTTATATTGTAAATTCTGGAATAAATAAAGAAAATGAAAATCGACGGACTGAGGTGACCACGCCAGAAATGGTGAAAAAAATCCACAAAATGATATTGGATGACCTCGATTAAAAGTATGCGAATTAGCAGACATGTTAGGCATTTTAAAAAGTGTTTTACATCGCATATTGGCTGAAAATTTAGACATGATAAAGCTGTGCGCAAAATTGGTGCCGCGTTTGCACACAATGAAACAAAAACAGCGTCGTGAAGATGTTTTAATCGAGTGTTTTTGCTCAGCAAAAGTGCACAGCAAGGTGCAAAACTTAAATCTCATAATCATGTCGCGAGGACACACTCATTCTCAACTTCGAGTGGCCAGTAAGTATGTTTTATGGGTAGGGAGGAGTCTAATCTCGCTCACGACTTCATTTGGCGCAAGCCACGTATGTAAATTATCCTCTGAAGGGACCTATGTGATCGAACAGATCATATAAGACCCCAGATGTGCATTTACCAACGAAAATGTCAGAAAACGCCCTAAATGAGGACGGAGTGGTCATAAGGTTTGTATGCTCAATCGGTCCGCTTTTCGAATCGCTGAATGAGCGATTCTCAACTCTCGACCGAGTCGGTGTTATGCGTTTTGCGTCCCAAGCCCAATTGCGCCTGTGGCAAGCACCTGCTTTGCCACGCCCTTATTACGTCGCTGATCACACCCTCAGATTACAATTTTTTTAGATTCATAAAATACCTATTACGAATTTACCTATTTTTTTAAATATCGAAGGATTTATCTAATATATTTCTTAGTTAAATGGGGTTTAGCTATATAAAGGCTAAACAAATAACCTTGTGAAAATTTAGAGGAAGTTCTTTTAACATAATTTAATAAGAAATGCAGTGTATTTCCTATTATATAGTTCGAATAGATAGCTCCAGTGGCCTAAATTTGCTCTTCTTAATTTGCTATAAATTTTACGTCAAATGCAGCTGTGAAACATTAATCAGTTTTATATTGCGCCGAAAAAGAAAACCAACCCACATCATATACGATGCCGCTAAGAGGCTAATAAATAACAAATTAATTGTATTTATTGTTAATTAAAATCTCGTAGTATCCAAGTGAATCATTCGCATCATAATCACAATCGATTGTAAATTTATGTATTTTTTTATCCCCTTCAACAACTATTAATGGAGGCAATAAATCAATCAAAAACTCGGGTCGGGGGGCTCGAATTTGATACTCGGCCAACGGGCAAGAGCGTTATTAAACGACTATGTCATCGGTTATAAGTAGTGAAATATTAATCGGTTTTCCAAATATAGATTTGGTGAGGGCTAATCTAATCGACCATCGGGAGTTTTGACCGGAGGCCATCAATATCGGGGTGAAAGTATCAAATCTTCCAGGGGATGCTGAAAAAATAATGAGAATACTATCGGGGCAACTACGATCGTGCAACCCTTATATTTATTCAACCAAAAATTAAATCATTAAAAGCAAATAACTCACTTCATACCAGTCCAATCTCGACTGTACATTTGGATTGAAGTATTTTATAAAAGCGCTGTAAGTTAAATGTCAAAATGTTCTCGATGTAGCATTGAAAGAAATGCGCCCTTTCTATATGTGCACTTTAGAAATGCTTGTAGTATCAGACGTCTTGAACTGATATTGAAACCATAAATTTGAAAAGCCAAGTGTGTTCAACGAAATTCTTTTTAAATACCTCGCTGGATGGAGCAAAACTTCGTGAATATGATAAATTATTACGGACCATCAAAAGATATGCTTATAACCGTAAATTGTAGCGGATCTAAATAAGAAGAGCGCTTGTACATTGTAAATTTATTGCTTTATAGAATATATTTTAACATAGAATATATTTGAAATAGAATTCATTGATCTCTACACTTTAATGTTGAAAATGACTAGATTGTATTAAATATTATTCAACTAACTTTTATGTCAGAAAGAGATACTGGTGGAAATTATTTTTTAGTATTAAAAATTATTTAAAAAAGGTATGTTGCATCTCGAACGCTCATCATTTTTGCACGCTTTCTATTTTTTTTGCAGTGTAGTCTTTGGAACGTATCCCCCGTGGAAAAGTGGAAGAGATTTATTTCTATCATAATAATAAAAACTGAACTGCATTTTTCATCGTTTGTTTTTCTGTAGAAACGCTCTGATAATTAATAAATATCAGAGCTGGACGTAAAAAATGCATAATGTTCATGCTGCCAGGATAACTAAAAAATAATCGATATATTGATTAAAAAATTGATTAGAAAGATATGATCCCCTTTTAAGGTTTCCTCAACCTTAGAGATTGGGAAACCCAACACCAATTTTCTCACTGCTTTCTAATTAATGCTAATAAGACTCTAAAGGCAACCAAATTCCAATGTAGATGGCCATGAAAGCTTTTATCGATAAACAAGTGACCCACTGGGTGTTATGTTACCTTCTACGAGTTAATCGAGCATACCAAGTTGTGTATATATAATGTAGTTTGTATGAATTTGATAGTGTGCGTGAATAAGAATGGCATAATGAGTGATGCATACGAAGTAACTAGTTGGTACGGGAGACGGCAGATATCCAAATTAATCAACATTACATTCAAACACGCATAATTATGTATTTTTTTTTAATTTTACAAGTATACAGGGCTCGCGAGTAGAATTGGCGTGGAGAATATATAAAAAAGTCATTCATTAAGAAATATAAAAAAATGGCTTAAAATTAGAATTTATTGAGCTACTCTCAGGAGATAAATATTGAAATGCTTGAAGGCAGTAGTACAGTTACATGGTGTATTGCTGTGGGGTATGCGTAGCGCGGGCTGAGAGGTTAACACTTTGACGTACACAGCCGTCAAATCCCGTCATGCGTCATCAGATAATACTTGCCTTTTGTGCCAGACAAGTCTACGCACACCGTCTTCGTGGACCCTTCAAATCTTATCTCACATCGACAATACTCACCACAACGAAATCAAACTTCTCTAAGAATTGAAATGAGGCAGATAACGCTACTGCCAACAATCAATGTCATCGATTAAAAACAATAATAATTGTGTCTAAGCAATGGTATAACTCCAATTTTACGTTCATAAATTGCGAAAATATTTATTCCAGACGTGTGCGTCGACCGGTTAAGATTCAAAAGTTTGTGTTCCCTCTCTCTCACGTCGAAGACCGACTGTCTCCCTCTCTCCTCTACATTTTACGCGCATTCTTCTATTTCTCTCTATCCGCCCCGCGCCCCGCTCCACCCCTCATCCTAGATTTACTTCATCAGACCAATATGGTGCATCCGTTAAACGTCTCGCAAAACGAATTTCGCGTACGAATACAGCTTGTGCTAATTCTATGACATTTATGAAGGTACGCACAATAACTTCCCAAATTTTCACCGCAATCGGATGAACGGTATAGGAATTTATACGTAGCAAACCGACTGCACTATGACATACATTCATTTTTATATACATAGATACTTTCAATCGCACTCCATACATAACGGTAAAAAGGTAATAATCAGAGGTAACATGGTCAAAAAAAGTTTACTCGAGTTAATTTTGCCCTTTTAGAGCAGAGTCTTTTTGGAATACTTTTGGCTTTTCTGTGACAACTTCCTCAATTAAAGACTTGGTCTATTTTCATGGGAAAGTTTTGGTACTTGAGCGTGGGGAAATAATACACCTACATGCGCGAGTAAGAAGACAAGCGTTAGCAGGAGTGGGATTATAACCCTAAAGCTCAGCGCCTTGAGGGACCACCTTTACGTTATATTGGTGTCAGAAGTGGGATGTCACAACAACACACAACAACAACAGCTTGGCTTCAGATAATGTTGCTCTTCACTGGACGTGTTATTTTAATTTATGTAGAAAAAGCTCTCTACTTTTCATTTTGGAGGACATGATATAACGCAGATCTTTTCTTTTTAATTTTCTGAATGTGTCGTTGCTCAAAACAATGTCGTTGTCGATCAACCCAACGCAGATGGAGTAGATTAATATTTTTGTGCTATTTTTCAGGTTGCTCGTAACTATTCAATATGCTTGAGGTCTGTATTATTAGATTGATAAATAAATGGAAACAAGAATATTTAAAAAACTAAATATTGTCATAACTGGACTTCATAAATAAGCATATTCATAGCAAATATTGAATAGCTATTAAAACCTATTAAAACACTATGGAAATTTTATTGAAGTAAATAGTATTATTTAAATTTAGTTTATATAGCACATGTTATGTATCTCATAGAATTTTATTAAAAATCTTATCTGTAATCTTTAAATTTCTCAGATATATAATTGGTTTTTTTTCGTGTTATAAGCAGACGTTTTTCTACTGATACTCATGCAGTGACGTAAGAGAAGGTTATTCCTAAGGCGCTTTCCCAAGCAACGCCATTAAATATTTAAGGCATACCTTATCCCCGATAAAACATAAGTCGTGCCCTCGTTTTCTCTATTTACGGCCCCCAATGAATATAGTTATTACACAAATTTGGATGTAACCACATTCTGAAAAATAACCACACATTCATTTAATAAACTGTCTTTACATTTATGCGTGGTGCGTGTATGAGCGCGTGCGTACGGAATAAATAAAACCTAATTGTTTTCTATGCCGCTTTGACGAAAATAAATGAAGAACTTTTATGGCTTTCGCGATGGCATTTCTTACACAAAATTTCTATTTTTCCCCGAGGGAAATTTATTACAGTCGGAATGCTCATCATTTTTGCCACATACATGTGATATGGGATACGTGCGATATAATAAAAAGGGATGATTTTTTTCTCTTCCCAGCAATTCGAACGAGGGTGCGAGCAAAACGGTCATCGTTCTCTTCGCCACTTTGCTCTATTTAAAATTGAATGGCCGCCGTCCAAAATATGGATTTTAGGAATTTTTGGCACCACACTTTGATAAAATTGAGCACCTAATAACCGATGAAATATGTTGGACAACATGCGCCGAAGTTTATCGGTGATGAATTTTCTAAAGCGTGTTGTTATGGCACATATTTGTAAATTTTCATCAAGTTGATTTATGACCCAACATAATGTACCGATTTATAATCGGCTTAAAGAAAACACGTTTATTATTATATTGTACCCACGAAGAAAAACAATCCTGTTTATGTTTGGCGAAGTAAATATGTATGAACAATTCTGAGAAGGTTAGCCATTTAAACACACACGATTACTTTTTTTTTTTTGGGCAATCTTGATGATACGAAGAAATGTGGGCGTTTGAATCAGAAAAAGACAACATCATGAGCTAGGATGAATTAATGAAATCATCACAATTTAAATAATTCACAGCTTGAATTTGAACCCAAATATTTGTCGTTTATGGGAATCATATTTTTTTAAAAATTAAGAATTAAAATGCTTTTTTTTAAATCATTCGAAAATGTTTAAAATGGAAAACCAGGACCGTAACAAAGACGTGGCAAAATAGGCGCCCGCCATGGGCGCAACTGGGCTTGGGGCGCAAAATGCAGAATATCCTATATAAAATATAAATAACTCACCCGATTAGAGTTCGTAATCGTTTTGTAGACATGTTCAGGTATGGCGTCATATCAGCGGTCCGAAAAGCGGACCGATTGGACATACAAAGCTTGTGGTCACTCCATCCTCTTTTAGGGCCTTTTGCGACATTTTATATGACTTGTTTGATCACGTAAGTTCTCTTAAAGGCTAACTTACACAGATGGTTTGCACCAAATGAGGTTGCGAACGGATTGAAACTTCCTCCCACCCATAAAAACTATATATTTATCTATCTTACTAATTTATGCTGCTATCTTAGCTTAGTTACAAAACGTTTTATTGAGCGGACTGGTACACTCCTGAATAGCGGGACCAATAAACAGCTTGAGTCAAAGGAGGGTCTCCATATTCCTTTCTTGCACTCCTCAGATGTGCAAAAACTTGGCATTATTGCTGTGAAATATCGCCAAAAACTCGATTGAAACATCAAAGCAAACGCGGCACCCATCTTGTGTACAGCTTTCTCATTTCTATAGCATTTTTTGAAAGGCCTACCATGCTCGCACACTTAAAGTCGACGGTCATCCAATATCATTTTGGGGATTTTATTCACCATTTCTGGTGTGGTTACTTAACTGCGCTATTCATCTTGGCAGCTCGTACGGCTTCATTTAAACCTTGCCACCCAACATTTTACTGTTGTAAACGAAAGAACAAACTCTCCGAGAGTAGAATCTAGCTCGGATTTGATATTAATTGGACTGAGACCTTTCAAATAAAAGTATTGTATCATTTAACGATAACCATAATTTTTCATGTTTATAAATTCACAAATAAGTTATCATGTCTTTTATCCCATGGACTAGCTAAATTGGAAAACTATGTTTTTTTTCGTTGTTGATAGTTTGCTCATACTAACGATGTGCCAAAACTTAAATTTGTTCTTCTTGGCCTAACAAATCCCATTCAAATAAGAAGATTCAGAGCTACATTGAAGCATTTTAAAAAAACAAATCTTTAAAACTTAGACTAAGCCCTAATCTTATTTGATCTGGCATGATGTAAAAATCTCAATTCATCTTCCTTTAAATTATATTAATTAACCATGGCTAACCTTGTGCTAATGACATACTAAAACACATTATTATCGCCTGTTAAGTCAATAAATTCGTTCAGGGATATATGGAATATACCAGCAAATTGACATACATTTAATCACACACTAATATCATTGTTTGCGCAATCAATTCTTATTATAACGGGCAAGGTTAAGTAAGGCTAGATTAGGTTAATTTAGTCTAGATTCTAATAGTATTGCAGAAAAAATTTGTTAGCTGAATGTACTCTACTATTATTTAAAGACATATGTGCGAATCTCAAAGCATTTTATACACTTTTGAGTCTTAAATTTCATACATCAGACAAGGCGTAGGATTGTTTATTTGTAAATGCTTTAATTCTTCCAACAAGAAAGCTCTAGACTGTTTTATTCTTCAAACAAGAAGCGCAAGAATCCTTTTATCAATGAACCATTTTAATTAAATGGATGCTATTTCGATAGGTATAAGAAATATTGAGCATAAATACTATTTGCAATCGGTTTATCTGTATTCATTGGTCTATTTATATCAACACTATCTTCTGCATTTATTTGAAATCTGAATGTCCGATGTAACAGCGTAAGCGTGCTTTAACGATTCGACGAAGGATTTAATAGTAACAGAGTGAAAGTTCGGATAGAAGCACTAACCGATTCGTATGTAAACATTTTTAAAGAGCAATTTGTTTCCCAGTACAATATTGACGAAACACATCAGGCCTTTCATGATCACAGAATAATCAAGAAGCGTGAAAATTGCTGAATTTTCATATTTCGCTTTTCATTAGAATTTGCTTTCGCACCGCTAATTTTGACATAGTACACTATTTATACGCAAATTGTAGACATTGAATAGACGGGCAAAAAGACGTATGCGGTTTGAAGGTTGTTTATGGCTTACCACAAGCCTTTTTACTATGAACCTTAATCAGATAATAGCTGTTGATATTAATAGTTTGCTTATAACCACATTTGTACCAATCTAGTCGGCTTTTCTTCAGAAATATTAACACTGTATCGTATTCTCACGAATATCTCATATTCTAGGAGACTGGCAAGCAAATGAACCACAGTGGAAACTTTATACTGTCTGAAGCTGGGGATCTCAAGCGCAAAGACATGGACAAGGTGAAGTTCTCTTAAATCATTTCATTTTGAATCAATTTGAATATAAACGTATTAGAATATACAATGAAAAATTGGTGTTTAAGATTTTAGGGAAAAAAATCAACTCAAAAGAGTTAATCTATTATTATAATCCTGCAATATATAGAAAATTTAATACAGAATCGTGTTCAAAGCATTCCTACAGTAACCCAAACAAAATATTGATGACAGACGATGCTTTTAGATTCTAATTAAAGTAATTAAATATGTATACTTTGATTGGTAGCCCATTGCTTTTTATAAACGTACGTCAATCAGGAATAAATTTGTATATATACTATTATATAGAGTAGTAAAAGCGATTGACGAATGGATCACAAAACTAAAAACGCACAATCGACGATAATTGAGAAGCAGAACTCGAGCGAAATAACAAAGTGCCAATAATGGACATTGACAAATTGACACATTTTTATGATTCACAAAAGTACGAAAAACACCATATATACGATGCAATTTTAGATAAATATTTTGGTTATGATAAAATATGATTGCCATAAACTTCCAATATGATAAATTCACTCGGGATATTTCATTAGGTATTTTACATTTGAGTGCTCTCAGAGTCCATGGAAAATATGGTGGCTTTGTTGTAATTTCCATGAAGCGCATTTCTATAGAAATATCCATGCATGCTCGTCTACGGTTTTAAAATGTGTCAAAGACATAATGTATGAAATATATTTTATATGTTTAAGAAAATTAGAGCATATTTATGAAAATGAAATAATTGTAATATTAATCAGATGCAGAGACATTATTATGCTTTATCATACAGTTTTATGACGCCTAAATATTAAATTGAGCAAAATCATTGTGGCCTTGAATATAACAAGTTTATCTGAAAATAATTATGATTTAGATATGATCGACAAAAGAGTGATCGTGAAAAGCAAAGAACTACTTAGGTCATCATTAAAGGACTATACCAATCATTAAAAAATATTTTCTGCTCGGAAAGTTATGCAAAAATCAAGAAATATAGAAGTTGAAGAGTGTATATCTATGAGGTTCATACAAAGATGATCAACTGGACACCCAATATCTGGTTTATTGTTGTGTGAAAAAATCAATATTTTTCAATGCAAAATTAAATAGAGATTTCACCTTCAAAGAAAGTTTAGGCTGGCTTGAAAAATTCAAAGGACGACATGGTATCAGGGAACTTGAAATTCACGGGGAAAAGCTTTCTGCTGACATACCTTCAGCAAATGCATTCATTGACACATTGAAGCTATTTGTTAAGAGTTTATATACAATGCTAATGAGACCGGTTTAAATTGGAAAAAATTACTCAACAAATCTTTAGTATCAGGATGTGAAAATACTTCACCTGAGTATAAAACTAGTAAAGAACATGCCACTATAATGATGATATGCAAATGCAGCAGGCAGTCACAGACTATCACTGCTTGTCATTGGAAAATCAAAGAACCCCGGATGCTTTAAAAATATCAAAAGTCTCCCGGTTAAATATGATCATTAGAAAAAGTCCGGATGAATGGTGAAGTTTTTAAACGATGTTATGAAAAATAGTTCACACCAGAAATAAAAAAATATCAAAACTCCATAGATAAAAGAGGGAAAACATTATTATTAATAGACAATGCACCGTCACACCTTCCACCAAATGTCATACTGATAGATCAGAGTGTAAAAGAAACATTCAAACGTTTATCGATAGTAGATGAAAATAACGAAGGTTGTTGTGACATCGCAGCAGATTGTTGGAATTCTGTAGGTGTGTCAACTTTGAAAAAATCATGGAACAAAATTTTGAAAAGACCATTAATTAGCAAGCTCCTGTAATGCGGTAGAATCTTATAGAACGAGATCGAGAAGACGAAAAAGAGATTTGCGAGGGGGAAGATATTGGTCCGATTTTAAGCAAAAATCGAAAATTGATTTTTTTTAATTAAAAAATCATTTATTATATGTATTTGTAAATCTAGTCAAATAAAAATTATTCGTATTTTCCCTGTCAATTATGATTAATTTCGATTATCCGGATTTTCGTTATTCGGACTAATTTCATCCCATTTATGTCCGGATAATCGAATAGCTTAAATTATTCAAAGTAATTTAACAAAGTGTTTGACTCACCACGTAATTCAATGGACTCAAGAAGTTGCTCATCCTTTGAAATACACGGTTTACTTTTACGTGGAATGTAGAAATCGCGATTGAAATACCAACCTTCAATTGAAAAAGTAAGCCATTCCTGACTACATGCCGCGTAATAGTGAAATCGTTATAAAATCGCGCATATTGAGGGGATTGAATGATAGAAAACCAAATAGGTCCAGGATATCACAAACTTAAATTATCCCAAGGACCTCTCCAGTACTAAATTCGCTATTGGGGAGCTCCGTAGCTGTACAGTCCTGTGAGCTTTGATAATGCGAATAGAATTTATTATTTTGATACATATCACAGACATCTTCGGCAACAAAAACTTTTCGAATGAGTTGATATATATACTGTAACGTCAAATTTGACATGGATGAATGACATACCATTAGTATAATTACAAGAGCACGTTATGCATCTGGTACGTCGCGTATATTTAAACCTATTTGGGTGCGATCTTGTTTGGATATTTCTACATCGGCAAATTGATGACGATTGATGAATTTATGTTTAAGTTTAATCCAAAATTATGAATAATATTTAAATTTAAATACTACATCAAGCTGTCAAAATTATTTCGGAATTATGACATCGATGTTAATATGAAAATGATCCAATTAACAGCGAATTGTGTTTCGAAGCAGAAAGGACATTTTAAAATGGCTGCAAATCTGGTATAATTTTGATTGCATTGCAAATTTCATCTAAAATTTATCATTATTTTTATGGAAAGCTTTTTTGTTCATTTTAAAGCATTAATGGGAAGAACTCAAAAATATACGCTCTTGTACATCGTTAGCGCGATAAACTTTAAAGGTTTTGCCTTTTCTATCGGGCTTAATTAACACTTTTGCGTTTGAGCACTAATTTATGGTACCTCTTACTGTGAACGTTAATTTTGCTTAACAAAGCATTTTTGTTGTTGTACTCTTTATGAGAAACAAAATGACGTATTTCAAAAGTGCCCCTAGAAGACGATAAAACATGAGGAGCTACCATCAGGGGTAGTTTCGGCGTCTTTTAATTAATCAAACCATATCTGTCTCACATAGCAAAATATAGAATGAACGAAGACGTCTATATTAAGTGATATTATACAAGAGCACCCCAAGTAACAATTATTATCGTAGACATCATTCATCATTTTAAAATTTATTATGATCAAATTGTGAATAATTCATAAAGTCTTCAAAATTTAAATTCATACAGGCCTCATCATTTTTTTAACGAAAATAAACATAATAAACAATCTACAAATTGCTTCAAAGACTAGTCAATTTGTATACAAATATTCTTTGCATGCCCCAGTACAAAACAAAGACAAAGAAATTAGCCTCCACCATTGGTCTCATTATACATCCAACAAATTTACTTATTTATTCTAAGAAATATTTCAAGCAATTTGAATGATTTATGCTTTTAATTTTCAGCATTATTAAAAGCCATTAGCAAATTGATACTAAATGGTCTGTGTTTTTAAGTTGGATGCACACATTTGTCATACGCAGAACATTTGGAAAGTCTTAAAACCCATTTAAACTTAATAACTTTGCAGCAACGAAATATTGCCCCACCAAGAGTGTACATTATTGATGATCCAAATAAGATTTATCATTTGTCAAAAGATGTTTTGAAGACGTATATTTTATACGAGACACTTCTTGCTAGAGTGTAGCGGTCTTCTTGTGACACCCTTATCGATAACTTAAAGGTTTTCAATATAAGATATCCATTCATGTGTTATATGTTTTAGTCGAACTGCTCGACAGTAAAAGAGGACGGTTTTATTTCCTTTCTAGCTGGATAAATAAAGCATTTTTTGTCTTTTTAAATGAAAATTAAATGTTTGAAATTCAACCGTTTATAAAAGCGTTCCTCAGCTTTGTGATTATGTAATTGTATTTTTTTTATATATGTATATATAATCCCCTAATAAGCATCTTTGGATTATAAGATATTTTTGATATTTTAATTATATATTAAAGTAGGCAAGATAACTCTTATATTAATATAAATGCCATAATCTGTTTCACATCCATATTAGAATATTGTATATTTTTAGAGCATTCCTATGGAAACACGAACGAATAAACGTAGTAACTGAGCTTTAAAACAATTTTATGTTATTTGAAGACACACTTTTTATAGTCGTAACGTAATTAGATCTTCATCAAACAATCGAGGAACTGTCAATTAAGGCGTCTTCTCACTTTACAAATTTAAAAAAATCGATTTTTATTTTATTTTAAATTTTGAAAGTACATATCTTCAAAAATGTTATATCGAAATTTCATAAAGATCGGACGAGTCTAACTACATTTTTGGGCGACCATTAGGTGACTACCTGAGAGCACCCGGCTGCATACATATTGTTCAGACTCATGGTGCAAGTACAAGAAAGTGGTGAAAAACAATCAGATAGAAACTTTTAAACATCCTTCTGTTCTAGCTGAAGATGTTCACGAGGTTTTGAAACCGATTTATGAAGATCTTCGGAGGAAATACCCAAAATAACAACGAGTGTTTCAACAGCTGTGTCTGGGCAATTTTTCTGCAACCAAAACTTTAAACGCGTTTATCTCAATACAAGGTTTTTCGGTGGCTTGTTGATGAAATTTCGGAAACTATCCGGCCGATTATCATGAAATTTAAATGACATATTCTTCATAGTTATGGCTATAGCGCATATCATCAGATTTTTGAAATTTTGATTTTAAGTAATTTTTTTTTACAAAAAACTGCAATAAAAACGCGTTTTTTTTACTTTTTCGTAAAACGTGCGCCATTTTGTTATTTTCGCAAATATCAAAAATTTGATGATATGCGCCATAGCCACTGATATACTGAATCTAAAACTGTTTTATTTTTTTGTTTCAAATGACCCATCTCGGAGATACCATCAACAAGCCACGAACATAACATTTCTACACGGGTTTTTCGATGCTAGTTTTATTATAATAATTGTTCAAAAAAATTTAAAAAAAAAATTTTCATGTACTTGAAAGATGTGTTTATTACATAAAATCCATTTTATCTCATAATTTTTAGCGAAAATCCTCGAAAAAAAATCGTGAAAATAGCCTATTTTTGAGGCGCCTAAAGTGAGAAGACGCCTTAAGCTTAATATCTATGATATATTCGAAAATTTAGAAATACTTTCCTAAATACAAATTGTCACATGCCTTAGGATATTAAAACATTATAATAAGTGTATGTATGAAAAATGGCAAAGAAAAATATCTTCCTCTGTATACATATACAGGTCTAATTAAAAAATACGGATAAAAAAATTTAGAGCCGCAACTAATGATACTGCAACAATTTCATGTCATATGTCCTGATCCTGATCAGCTGAGACGGACTATGTTAAGTCTGTACACTTTGTGAATACTAAGTCAGTCTCCATAGTCGCTAGAGTGAGGTCGTGTTTATCGCGTCTGTCGCGCATCATGGATTTCAAATAAGACTTAAGAATTAAGTTGTTAAAAAGTGCCAAAGAAGACTGTTTATAAGTATGAGCTATTTAAAAACTCTTACATGAGCAAAGTATTTTAACCGGTAATTTGCAAATGAAACGAGTGACTGCAACATTTGTTCCCAGATTTTTGACTGATAAATAAAAGGAAAATCGTGTTGTTGTGTAATATATAATAAAATAAGTAATCTATTGGTATAGTGGTTGCATGTTGTAGACGTGGCCCGACGCATCCACGTAGTGTGTCTATGATATATGCGATGGAGATGAAGAGAGTACAAGCGATTTTCCCTGTCTTCTTGATCAATTGCTGGTTGGAGTTTCACTTTTTGTTACGTTCAAGCTAATTTACTTCACAATAGAAGTTTCACTTCGAAAAAATCTGAGCATTAGCAAAAAGCTATAGATTTAGGTGTATATAATTTTTGAAAAATGTTAAGCAAATGATTACTCTTGGGTTCTTAGAATATATTTAGTTCTTGAGTTCTTAAATATTTAGATATTTATGTATGAGATTTATAACTATAATATATCAATTTTGTATTGAAATACTAGGAGAAAATAAATATTTTTTTCCAAGTATAAAAATGCATAATATCGTACTTTTTAGTAAGTAGAAGTTCTATAAAGAATATATAAAACTTCCGAATAAAATTTGAGAAGTGCAGCGGTGCCAAGTCAATTTGTTTAGAAGCGCACCGGAAGCGGATCCAGTTTCCGAAGACTGCGGAAAAACAACAAGAAACATCTCTAATGTTATATTTGTGGCTTCCTATTTATTTTCGGCGAAAGCTTTCATTTCGACATTTATGCTTTTTTTCAGCGATAAAGAGGCCAGCGGCGACTGGACGGGCCAGATAAGCAATAAAATTATTGGGACAGGCCTCCAAGGATGGTCGCTGAGCAGTATGTATTTTGATAATGGACTCTCTATAATACGGTGTGGCCTTTGGGGGTTGGGGTTGAAGGTGAGGGTGTCGATAAATAAAGAGATCAAACTGCTTCGATTACAGGAATATGAGGACATTGCTTTTTTGACACGAAGCCATAAATATTACATAAGGCATGAATCATTTTTGTACGTACGCAGACACTTTATTTGACAATACATACATATATTACTGTGGAATAGCGATAGACATATTTTAGCCGGAAAGAAGGAAAAATCTAAAAAATCTACGTTCATAATTCATTATATATCGTTGGGGGTGAGAGGGAGGGATCCGTGTGCTGGGTAATTTTATGTTATAAATTTGATGGTGAGAAGAGACGTCATCACTCATTCCAAAGTTATTAAATTTTATCACCCCTAAAAATATTGGAACCTATCCCAATTGCTCTAAAAATTGATTGAAATTTATTGTTAGGTGGAAACGATGCAAACGCGAATTTCGGTAATAAAATATGATATTATTTTATGAATTCTTTACGTCTATTGTTTAAGTTTTAATTTCCATATAGACACAATGAAATTCTTCTTAATGTGCCATAACCATGATCGCTATATGATATTATTACAAATATAAATTATTTTTATAGGGTGGTATATAAGCAATATTTTATATATGACCTATTAAAGATATAATATAAACAAAGGATTAGGATTAATCGCCTTCAACATAAATATTGGCGATGACACATTGACTTTCGAAATATTTTGCTAAAGTCCATAGGAATTCGATATGAAGAATTTGAAGATTTCAGCAAAAATATAATCTACAACTATAGATTTTGTTTTATCAGCATTTTTTTTAAATTTACGATTGGATTAGGCCTGAAGTGATCAAACATAATATAAAATATCTAAGAAACTTCAACTAATAATGCTGATTTATCTCAACAGATATGATACAAATACAAGACGTATCAGTTATTATTACTTATATAAAGCATTGATGTATATGTATTATGATAACTTTACAAAGAGATGAATACCATGTAAGTTGAATATAAGAATAAAAATAATGTGACTTTCAAGTCGTGCAAATCCTTGAAAGTCTTCAACATATGAAATTTCATTTAACATGACTTTGACATTAAGAATATTTGCACGACACATTATTTATCATGAAGAAAGTACTAATGAAGTTTTATTATAGCATTATTTAAGTTCAACTCGAATGACTATGAGTTCTTCAATAAGGCAAAAATTCATCGTCCTTTCATTTGGCCTTTGAGCGCATAAAAAAATTTAATCTCATTTTTTTTGTATAAGAAAAACTGCTTGAATTTAAAATCAAGATACGCCAAGTCTCCGGATGAAAATTTATTAAAAATACGACTTTAAAGCTATGAAGCATTTTTACCATATTTCAATTTCTTATGAAATATTTCAATTCATTTTCCTCAAAAAAAAAAATATGTAAATAAATTTGCGCTTTGGTACATGAATTGGCAAAAGCTCAATGTAATAAAAATGCTTTCAGTTTGATCAAAAATGAATGAACAAATAGTGTTTGCGATTTTTTATCCATCATATCATAGATTTAATCAAATATATGTAATGATTTTAATGGTTATCAAGTCGATAATAATTAGTTGAAGTCTGTTTATCAATGATTTCTTGATAATCATAAAGACGGTATCAATATTTTTATCATAATAATAGTAAATGATAATTTTGCAGTTCATTCATAATTCCTCTTCTACCTAAATATTCCTTTTTAGATATAGTTTTCCTTGTAATGATATAAAAAACCCAATATTTTTCAAGCACCGATAATCGAGAGTATACTGTATCAATATTTTTTTTTGATGAATTATTTAGTCGTTAATCCGTAGAGTATTGATTGGACGAAAATAAGATATGATGAGATAGTTATACGGATTATGAATTTTGGCTGCCATTGATAACATGTCATCCAATTTTTAAAGCAAAATGCCTGGTATTCGCTAGTTAATGTATAAAATTATTAGACCAAGCGATGGCATATTGGGTTAGTAAAAGGGCTTTTATTGGCGTGGATTCAAATTCAGATTGAAGAGAACTTTTCACCTAACCACTAAAAATTTGGTAGATCGGACGTATTAATATTTTCGATCGATAGTCTCGGTAAAAGTTCATTCCGATTTTTCTGTCCGGACCTGATTTACTAAAAATATGGACGATCAATAAAGTCGGGCAATATTGCTTTTAAGTGACTGAATTTACAATAATATTAAAAAAATATATTAAGCAATACTATTCTAAATATAATTAATATACAAAAAAATATTAGAGTCTATAAATTATATCATTGACCAAAAATACATATGGACTAAAGCTCTTTAGAATGTAATAACACACATAGCGTGCAATATATTTCATATTTAATTATATACGTACATACAACGATAGACTACGCTAGGTCCGAGAAACTATCTAATTTTGAAATGGCTGTTTGCTCACAAGTTAAATACACGTGAAACAAGAAACTTTGCCAAAGGATCCGGTTAAACCTTAAACTTAGTCATTAGATTCCTAGTAGCGGACATTCTGAAAGGGTTCTCGAATATATTTAAATTTGCTAAATGACGGTGACATTCAATTATTGAGCCATGGCGATGGAAAATCAATCATGGATAATCGATTAATATCACTGTAAAAATATCAAGAAGGACTAAATGGAACAAAATGCAGCGACAATTAAGGGAAGCAATCCCTTTAGATGCTCGAAAATGAGTCATTTTTGATGATTGTTTTAATGATGATAAAACAATCGTATTATTTAAAAATTTTGACAGTATTTTATTACAACCTTAAAGTGTTATTTTTTTAAAAACAAAAAACAAAATGGCGAAGTTATAAGGCATTCCATTAGGCATCTTTTTTCGTGATTTCAAACTTTTCGCCACTTGTCGAAGGTTTCCTATTGAACTGAAATCAAAAATGGATATTAATTATATTATAATTATAATATTTTTTGATTTTTTATATATGTAGGCAGTTAACTAAGCTATTAAATTTTTAAAAAGTATAAATTAAAAATCAGTAGGCTTTTTAGTTAAACGACCATATTTTTTACCATATTCTTGATAATTAATACCCAAAAAAAATATTATTATTTACGGAAAAACTTTAGCTTAGTTGACTAGATAATATTGTAGCGAGAAACATTCCAAAATTTCAGTCAGATCGATCAACAACTTTTTAAGCTACAACTGGCGAACATTTTGAAAATGCATTTTGAAATAATCTCGTTTAAAGTTTCAATGCGATAAAACTATCAATTTTAGTGACTTATCGATCAATCAGTGATTCCAAGCGCATATAATAAATCTTCAGCTTTCTCAAAAAGTTTATTAACTTCGACTAACTGTTGTTTTCTGGCAATACGAGCTGCTTTTGTCTCAGAAAGAGTCTTACGGTTCTATCTCGCTACCCGCGCTTCATTGATATTTTCAGCAAAGACTTTATAGTAGGTGCCAATAATTATATTTAATGTATTCATCATCTTCAAAATGAAGCTGCAGTCGTAATTAAAAATTTCAACAGCAATGTATGTTAATATTTAAATGATTTTTACACAAGAATACTTCGGAGCCAGTCGCCAAACCGTCGAACTAAAACATTCTTATGAACTTAATTTTGACCCTTAATTTATCTATGGTTTAAGGTCTCCCTAATTGAATACGTTTATCTTGAAATATAAAGTATATTGGCTATTTTTACGATTCAAAAGGATAGCCTTTTTAGGGATAAATTTAGGGAACTTATATTTGTTATGTTTTCACTAAAAGCGATCCAAAATTATTCAGTATTAAAAATTGATAGCTACGAGTACCTTTATGAAAAGGTCACAGCTCTCTATTACATATAGCAAGTGTAAAATTTAGAGGTAAGCAATGACGCATTTGAACCCGATCTTCAAAAGCTGCTCCATTATATACAATTCATGGATATGAAGCCGTGTCAAATATGTACCAGAAGAAGTTCCCGCAAGTTGTGGCTATTTTGAATTTTGCAAAGGCATTCGGAAAAGGTCACAAGGATAATTTTATCATGTAGAAATTGGAGTGTATCAATAGGTCAGGCACAATAAACACGAATGTAGTATGTTTACCTTTTTAGGATGATGCTTTTGTCGTAAATCCGATAACGGGATGGGCGATATTTGGGGATTCACTATTTTATTAAGGGTTTTGTGATATCACACAATGGAAAAAGATCAAAGCGACCAGTTCTTCAGGGATGAACCCTGCGAGGTAAACGACTTTTTGCAGATGGCATAAAAATAAAATATGGCAGTGCTAATAAAATTTTATTGATAAAGAAAATATATGAGGCTTCTTGCCTGTGTTGAATGTTTGAATGATTTGCATGCAAATTAGAGGAGTTTTTCTTCCGACATCTTGTTGAAGTCCTTGAATTAATCTAGAATTTAGCATCGTAATATTGGACCCCTTAAAAATTCATGCTTAATAAATTATCTTTGTCAGCAGTACAGATATTTCGACTTAAATCACATATTTTCAATTTAAAAATCTTTAATTAACAAATTGATACTCAAATTGAATTTTAAAAAAATTAATAAAACCCTCCATAAAAAGAGAAAGCTCTGTAACTTTTATAGAAATTGCAATATATTTTTTTTGGTATGTTTGAATGTAAAATCATCTTACATATAGCTAAATTATTTAAAAAAATTAATAAGAAACATTATTTTTATATATAGATGCTTAGAAATAACGCCTGAGATTAAATACACTTGTACTAATTTAATGCCGAAAGTCAATATAGTTTCCGTAGAAAATGTGACGGCATGAACTGATAGCGAATTAAAGCAAACATCGGCAAATTTTAAGCCCTTGATTTGTAATATCGTCACATAAAATGGACAAGGACCACTCCCAGTTATAAATTGATGTGTTAAGTTATATTTACACGAAAGTCCACATGACCCAAAGTGTGATTGAAAGGATCCCAAATTCATCGATAGGACACGTACGCGGCGGACACGATTAAGCAGATTTCATCCCTTCCGTTAGGGGCGTAGATTTTTTTCTAAATGGGTTTACGGAATTGCTTAGGCTTAGGCAAGGAGCAAAGGAGATGTTTGGTCCTGAGGAGGACGGAGCCTTGTTTATCGAGCACAATGGAAACTCTCGATTTATTCTTTGTGCGATTTCTCATTGTAACGCTCGAAAGATTTTTCCATCAGTTCTGCAAAGAAACGCCAGCGCTTGTTTGGCATCCCTCCGGTTTTCTAAACATAAATGCTGACACTGAATAGCCATGCAACATCAGGTCGGGCTGTCGAAGGTTTCTTCTTGGCACGAGGAAATACTTCTGATCGGAAATACGAGAAGCAGTAATGAAATTTTCACGCTCTAAATAGCCATAACGACCCATCAAAACGATTGACAACTAAAACATTGATTAGAAACTATATATAGAATATTGATTCCCTAAATTATATTATAATGATGATCATGTATCGGCTTATTGGGCCAATTCATACACTTATATTGTAAGGCTGAAGTTCATATATCAAGAACATGAAAAGTTCAATAAGGAATAAATGTATAAATATTGCTAATCGATTATATAAAATTAAGCTTTCATTGATTTTTCAATTCATACGTATTATGTTGTATATCGTTCAGTAAATGCCTGTTTTGGAATATATCCTAAGAAGTAGGTGATGCTGATCACATTTATCACATGACAGATGCGGATCTTGCATTTGGGGACGAATTCTAGGAAGATGTTAATATTCAGCTTTATATTATTTGCCATATATCCATTTTTATTTCTGATTTCATGACTATCTGGTTGCCTGAAAGACTAAACTAAAAACTGTTTTAATTATTCGATCATAAACATGATAATCAGTGCTACAATTTTACCCTGACTTTTTGGTCAGGATAACTGAATCGAGGAGGCTGAGGACAGAGGTAAGTGGCTGAATGTGTCATTTAACGATTGAGCCTTACTGATAGGGAGGTATGAGTGACTTGTGCAAGTCATCAACCCCTAAATTATAACCGGCTTTTATCAATAAAAGAAAATTGTACCAAATTATATTAGATATATTATGTTTATTAACAATGTAGTGAACTGTGTAATTGCTGCTATATGTTTTTTTTATAAATTTTTATCTTCAAAAATTGAATTTATATGAGACATGCTATAAATATTGTATGACAATAATATGAGCTTAAGAACAATGAATGAACAAAGAATAGGAAAATGTTACAATGAAATTACTGGCATTTAAGCTACTCCCGAGAGCTTAAGCTTTAGCTGTCATGGATAATTTCCAGAGCTCGAATATGTGTTCTGAACTCTGAAAATAGACTATGTAACAGTTTCAAAAACCAAATGATCAACGATTTGTTAAGGAAGCTTTTCGTCGGAATACGTTGCAGCTAATTAAATCCGACCTAATGGCAGATTAAAAGCATTTATACTAGTTATAAAACTATCTAAATATTTGTAAGAGATTTATCATATGGATTGTTTTTTACTTAAAAAAAGATCTTTTTTCAAAATTATCATCATGCAATTACAAAATGTTCTTATAAATATTACAGAAAACACCTTTCATTGTGAATATTCGGATATCTGATGTATGTTCGTAAAATGTTGAAGGAAAATTCAAATTGAATAATAATCTGTTAATGACGCACTTTCAAAATTCAAAATAAAATTGCAAATTCTCCTATAATAAATATTTCAACACATTACCGTTCGGGGCACGCTGTATATATATATAGAATTATGCAAAAAAAGATATCCTTAAATCACAAATAATTAGTCCACTAGCTTAGGAAATATTTGAAATATTGATGATACAAAAAATTAAGCGCGATCTTTTAAAATACATTTTAACACGCAAATACGAATAAAGATGGAGTTAAGTTCAAGCTTATCGGACTTAAAAGCGATCGATTTTTTAACATTTTTTTATCACCACGTATGTCGATGCACGAGCGTTGACATTCTTCACCATGGAAGTCTTAAGTCCTAAACAAGTGACTTGCAGTTAAAAAATTAAACATATTTATATTTTGTATAATATTGTGTATAGCTTAGACTACAATTAAAAAGAAATATTGGAAAATAAAAAAATAATGATCGATCGAAAAAAAGTTTGTGTTTTTACCAACATTTTATATGTAGTTTTTTGTTTATTAAATAAATATTTTTAAATACTTTTAAATAATTGTAGTCTATTCGATGAATACGTTTATTATACACGTTTCTGCCAAATTTTATAAAGAATACTCATCTAGGGCGTATGGAAGCACTTCCATGAGCTTCAAAAAAGTGGTTTTGAGAAAAAAAGCTGAGGTAATAGAAAAGCTGAGCTAAAGTAACAGATTTATAACAATTTAATCACTTTTTTTTAGTTCATAAGATATAATCGTATGTTCTTTTCATAAAAATTTCTTATAATAATAATTCTATTCTTAATAATTTAATAAAAAATGTATATCCCGATATGTGGTTAGAGTACCTTTTTGATGTATTTGATAAATTAAATTATTTTTTAAAAAATTAAAATTGATGAAGAAATATGAATTTATCGTTGACTTTCAGCAGAAAAACACAATAGTTTCTGCAGACATCTGAAATTTTGTCGCGTCCAACATTTTTAATTAGCTGACAATCAACAGGCTCGTAATTGGCTCTGCTATACAAACGCGTTAACGAGTCTCAGAACATTTTCTTTATATTTTTTTCTTGTTTATATTTCCTCCATTGAAATTTTCTTTTTATTAAATATTTAATGCGGAAAAATGTAATTCTTTCGGCGTGTCAGTCATCCTGTCAGTTATAATGTCTGCATGCCATGGTCAACACGGGATAATCTTTAGATTATATTAATATGCGCACGCTTAGAGACTTGTTTAAAAAACAAAATTTCAAAGACTAAGTAAATACGAGAGAATTTTTTTTGTAAATTTTCTACGGCTCCGTTTGAAGTCGAAAGATCTCGTCGAAAGGAGAACAGAAAAGTGTTAAAATGTTCACGATTGGTATTTTATTTGTGCTGCTTACAAGTCAATGTTTCATGATTTAGACACAAGAATAAGCGCGCATTTAATATATTAGATATGATAACCGGATACCGATGTTTTTGATGTCTAGATAAATATGCTGAATGATCAGAAGATAATTTAAAGGTAGAAGTAGAAATAATATGTGCTGTTTGTAATATTGCGAGGCAAAAATAGAAAACTGTGTCAAGATGAATGAAAGATAATATCAAAATTATACTTTATCTTCCAAATTAAAAGATATCGTTTGGGGCTTTAAAATCTCAGAAGAACTATCTTTTACTATTATTTTAAATTTCAAATACACGCCTAATTATAATAGAACTACATGATCTGAATAAATATCTGCAAAAATAAAAGCATATCCATGAATGGAAGCATTGTTAAAAATTCACTAAAAACATCTAATAAATATCGATCAACCGTCATCTGAAAAGCAACAATCATTCCATGATTTTTTTGCTAGTAAGGGCTGATTTGAGCATTTTAAGAAGTGATTCTTACTACATTATATAAACGTAAAATAAGAAGATAAATTGTATCAGCTAACATAGAAAATGCCAAAATATATGAAGGTTTGGGATGGTCTGAGAGATTAGAATACATTTAAATATAGTGATTCTTTGATGGAAAGAAGAATAAAATTCAAAAGAGAATTACAAATGTACTTAGCCTTCATCATGAAATATATAAAGATCAATAAAAGCCAACATCAATAAAACTACACTGAATACTTGTATATTTTATTGAAGTGCAGACTATAATTTTGCTTGAATTTAGAGTTTCGCATAACGCGGATTTACATTACAGAATGTCATCGCGGAGCTATATAACCGTGTTATATGAAGGTCGAGTATGTTTAAGAAGTAAACTAAGTTGATTTAACACTCTCGTTGCCCAGCCTGAATCACTTTTGTTTTATCACGGGGCCCAAATTCGATAGTCGGAGCGTAAACAGAAAAAACAGCGGTTTGATATTATAACGCACGGGATAAACACGGACGACCAGAATGCGATATCTGTGGCACATCTTATCGCAGGTGTTATTTATCTTAGATCGATAATCTTCGCTAATTACTCTGTCATTAGCTAAACTAATGAAAACAAAGTCAAGATAAGCAAATGCGAACAGACAAGGGTAGGAATGCAAGTTTCGAGGTCGATCTCGAAAGATATTTAGACAGTTGTCGTTTGGAAGATGTTGTAGAAATACGCGACAAACGAGTTAAGTATACTGGAAGCTTATTCTAAAGATCAACGCTTGTGCAGCATGCAACACATCCATAGCCAGACCCAACGCCATCATCCATTTCAAAGACGATTCCAATGTACATAAATAATTTCAATAGTTAATATTATATCGCAGTTTTTTACAGCGTATAAATAATTTGCGCATGGAGATCTTTGGAATCCGCTAGGAAATTATATCTCGCGATAAAGAGCCTTCTCTGTTCGGTGCTTTATAACATGCTTCACTTGGTAATTACTCATTCAAGTCAGTTTATCGTCCTATATATCGATAGTCAAGTAAATAGAACACGGCTTAGATTACTGATAAACACGTCTCGCAGCTAAAGCAACTAAACCGTTTTATTATTAGCTAGAGCAAATGGATGAAATATGGATTGTGGAACTACTAAATATAACAAACGAAGACTGTGCAGGAAGGGCTCGTCGAGTAGCCAACGATGGATATGTGGATTTTAATGATGCAAAATGGATCGATCGGAACTTTTGATGAACGACGATGCTTTGAAGCTTTGATAACAATGTTTTAATTAACTCCAATAAACTTCTCAGCCAATCTCAATGAATAGCATCGCATTCCTCTCATGATATCATCTAAATACTCCAAGGATATTAAAACTTCCGATGTATTCGATGAATAATTAAAATACATATTAAAAAAGTTGCAATATCTAAAATTTCTATTATATTTTCGACTTTGAAGATTATCATGACAAAGTTTCAGTGTTTTGAATTTCTTGTTAGAATTTTAATATAAGCAGTTAAAATAAAAACGAAATGCTTTTATTATATCTAAGTCTTCAAAAGAATTGTATGTATAGTCACTGATTTCGTTTAATTCGTCGTCATTTAATCAAATCTGTTGATTAAGAGCCGATGGTAATTGTTCAAATCATAAACAAACCAGACGATAAATTCAATGATTCAATGGAAGAGACCGTATTTAAGTTGCCAATTAAGAACAAACATTCAACGTGCCTATCGATGCGCATGAACAAATTAACGCGGTAATTGGAAAATTCGCGCAAAAGCCATTGGGTAAAAATATGCGATATTAATTGATGTTATATGCATTTAATTATTTGCATATGGACTTATTGAAGAACGCGCTTTCAATTTCTAAATTACATTATTATTTATAGCTCTATGGAATTTGGTTTCTGAAGAAATTAATGAAATCAAAAAATATTGAATTATTAAAAATGCCTTATTAAAACGTAATGAAAATGAGCTTAAGCACCAAATTATTGACTTCACATTTGAGTGTATATCTGGTGAATGAAGGTATTAAATAAAACATTTTTTTAACAATCCAATAAAATTCAACGCTAACATGTTTTTAATGAAAATTAATCGAGGGCATCGCTATAACATCAGTTTTTTATTGGCAAATTAGACATTTGCACGACCTTTGGCCTTTTCTACAAGGACGTGGGGCAAAATTGGTATAATATAGCCATAATTTGCAAATTTTTTTACATACCGAAAGCCCGATATTGATACCTTATTAATTTTCAACTTTAACAAGCCCTTAATGAGGGGTGTTTATCGACTTTCAAATTACAGACACGTACAACACAACAACGAGACCACGTTGATTGCTATGAGATGTATCTTTATAATTAAAAAATAATGACGCTAATTTTTTATTAAAATATTATAGTATTTATACATAGGGAATCCAATCCCGGGATTCCAGATTCCGGACAGTTTTAGGTCCTCATGAAGCTTGCATGAGCTTGAGCTTAAGCGACGACTAGGGGCAGTAACTATCTAATCTATGTATACATATATAAAGTAAATATATGTTTTTGAAATTATTATATTAACCTTTCCCTACCGGTGATGTATTTACTACACCTCGACTCTAATAATGGGAATATCGATATGAAATATAATAGATATGGGGTTCAGAACTTTTGTATTCCTCCGTAGTTTACGTTAATTATGGTTTAAGAAACATTATATACTTTCGAAACAAGTTGGTTAGGACTTTGGTAGACGTGGTTAAAGATATAGCGCGGTTGAAGTATTGATACTTTTAAAGCAGTGCAATTATAAATACACATAAAATTTGTAGATATAAGGCATTTGTATAATATCGGTAACAACGTCATCAGATAACCGTTTTGTGTATCTACAATATCAAAACTACAAAATATGAAAGAGTCAGATTTATAAGAATATTTATACAAATAATATCACTGCATCTTATATTACAAATTTGCTGCGTGTTTTAAGATTTTAAATTATATATTATTAATTGCAAATATCAAATAATTATTTAGGATTTGTTTAAAAAATATATATTAGCCGAAAAAATAATTGGACATATTGTATGCTCATCTCTTTGTCCTTCAAAATATTTTTGCTAAGCGAACAAACTGGTCATTTTTTTAACATACCCGTATATAGGATTCACGTCGTCGTTTATTTTTCCCGGGGATTACAAGGAAATCCCATTTTGCCTAGAAAGAATGTGATACGCTTAGATTTCGGATACATCCTTCGGGCACACGTGTATCGGATTTATTATTATACGATGATGCTAAACAATTATGAACACATTTTAGTCGTTTTATCCGAGTAATACAATTTACGCAGACACTTTTTTGAAGGGCTAAAATGGCTGCCAGGAAGGGACGAATTTATTAGGACCGCAAAATGTGGCGGAAAAAACACGTCGTCCATAAATTTAAAATTGGATTCGTTCCACTATTGACATAATGGATTCAGGTTCAATACAAAACGTTTTTTTTTCTCCAACGATCAGAGTTTCTCAATTGAAGATCCGCGTGAATATATAAAAATATATGAATAGAACGCGCCCAGATTATTAATGGGAATATTCGACAAAGAGAAAACTATGAACGAATACGTGAATACAATTCAAATCAAGTTCGAACCAACATTACTAAATATACAAGATTTTTCGTTTATTTTTTGAAAAAGTTATAAAAAGATTTTTCATAATTTTCATCATTTTAAAACGAATTTCATAGAGTTTGGATCAATTATTACATCAGAATAAAATATATGTGTGATAGACGAGTTTTAATCATTAAAGATTTTCTGTATAACTATATTTAAACATGATAATGGATTTATCTGAATAGACCATTGACCTGAAATGTTCTAGAAGTGACACAGCCGTAAATATATCAGAAGTGCATAATCGATTCAGTAGTCTCGCTTTAGCCATTAGAAATTTGCATATTGGAAGTGCTCGTGGACTTATATTCAATTTACAATAAAAGAGTAAATTTTTAAAGGTTTTTCCAAATTATATGCCCGATAACACGTTGCATTTACCTATTATTAAAAATTATAAAGACAAATTTATAAAGATTTGTCCAGGGATGAATTACTTCAAAGATGCTTGGATGGTCATATCCAAAATGTTAATGAATGATTTAATTCGACGGTTTGACGACTGGCTCTAAATCATTTGCATTCTGGTGTAAAAATCGTTGAAATATCAACGTACATTGCTGCTGGGGTATTTAATAACCACTATAGTTTAATTTTGAAGATGATAAATACATCAAATATAATTATTGGCACCTACTGTAAAGTATTTGCTGAAAATAACGATGAAGCGCGGATAACGAAATAGAACCGTAAGAGTCTTTCTGAGACAAAAACAGCTCGTATAGCCCGAAAACAACAGTTATTTGAAGATAATCAACTTTTTGAGAAAGCTGAAGATCTATTATAAGCACCAGGAATCATTGGTTGATCGGTAAGTCACTAAAATTGATAGTTTTATCATATTGAAACTTTAAACGAGATTATCTCGAAACTGCATTTTCAAAATGTTCGTCAGTTGTAGCTTAAAAAGTTTTTGACCGATCTGGCTGAAATTTTGGAATGTTCCTCGCTATAGTATTATCTAGTTAACTAAGCTAAAGTTTTAAGGTTTTCGCGTGAAGAAATTATTTTTTGGGGTAAAAATTATCAAGAAAATGGTAAAATATATGAAAGTTTAACTAAAAAGTGTACTAAATTTAAAATTTTATACTTTACTTTACTTTTAAATTTTTATAGCTAAGTGGACTGTTTAAACATATTAAAAATCAAAAATACTTCTATTTTCGATTTCAGTTCAACAGGAAACCTTTGACAAGTGGCGAGACGTTTGATATCACAAGAAAAGGCGCTTAATGGAATACTTAATAAATAAATAGTAGTAATGAATATAAATAGAACTGTAAGGAAGAAACCGTCGTTGGAAATGAAAAAAAAAATGCAAAATATGAGATGTTACTTAAATATGATGTATGTTTTTTAATGACCAAGTGTAATGGTTAAAATTATAGACTTTTTAGGGTCTAAATTTATATTGTGTAAATAATTCACTGCACCATCAAATTTGTTAGATTACTAAAATCAATATTTCTGATCGATCGTTTCGATTCATGTTTATTCAGATTTCCTGTATCTGAAAAAGCAAATACTGAGACGATTAATAATAGAGTCATGTGGGCCACTTAACATGTGAGTGAGTGAATTTGCAACAAAAATTATAGTATAATATAATTTGAAAATAATCATAATTTCACTACTCACTCATTGATTAAAATCGTTTGTATTTTCAATAAATTAATTAATTATGTCAATAAAAATATTGACATTTTAATTAAAATTAACGATACAATTGAAACGGATGAGCTTTTTTTGCGAAGTTGACATTGACATTCAATCCCTTAAATATTAGTTTGGATTAACTTTTTGACAATTTTTTTTTCCAACGTTAGATAACAAACCTGTCAATTAATAGCTGACATTTTGAAGAAAACAAAGTTGATGGAGACTAATTAATCTGAAACGATTACATCTCGGAAAATTAAAAATGTGCCCGGAGAAAAATATCACGATGAGCCCACAAAAGTCAGGATAATGGTACGATGTGCTATTTGACTAATTGAATGATACTCTCTCTCACGAAGAAAAAAGGTCAAGTAGATATGAGCGTTTTCCCATGGAAAGAGTGGCATCTAGGAGTAAGCATCCTTCTCTCTTCTTGATATTCGATACCACTTCAACAAAAGCTCTCCAGCACTAAGTCTTCAACGGCTGGTGCGCCAAACTTTAGCATTCAACAATCGAAGTTTGCAACCAGTCGGTATCAGATTATAGATGCCGTAATTGAAACGGTGGCATGTCTGAAATCAAGTTGAGCTGAAATTAAGCAGTATCAATAATGGATGACAGAATTGATATAAACAAACATCACATATAATACGAAGTTTGCTATGAACCAAATTGCTTTACGTATAATTCAAGATTAGTTTTTGGCACAAATTTATGATATCACATATTATCCACAAATATTCAACAGGAAAATAATAATTCTAGACTTTACATTTCGAGATGAAAAATGAAATATTTCGTATCAATTATTTATTGAGAGATCAGCGAATTTGTATATTTAAGTCATACCTCTCAGTATTAACTGGTTTCGTTCATTTTAATTTACTCAATGCTTATATGAGATCATGGTATTTATTAATACATTCCTTAGTTTAAATAACCAAATCAAATATATAATACATATGCTTTAATAGACATTATGAAGGCATTCAAAGTCGTTTGTCAATGGCATAAATTTACATCATCTAATTGATTCGAATATCTACAATAATATTTCCTTATTTAATCATCATTCGCATTTTTAATCTGTTCCTAGAACGCAATAGATTAGATTAATTTATAAATGAGCTTAAATAAAATTTTCCTTAATCGAAAATAGAAGCTTTTATTTCAAATCACGAATGATCTTTTACCCAAAAAAAAAGGTCAAATATAAGAAAAATTGTTTAATTACACTAATGAAAGTTTTTAACATACAAAATTAAGATTTATGTAAACATGAAAAAAATGAAAAATTCAAACTTAAAATCCATTAAAAATATGTTTAATATGTGATTTATTTGATGGCTTTATAAAAATATAATTTATTTGAATTTATAAGCAGTCTTTTAATAATATGGAACAGTGAGTGGCCATAAAAATGCAAAGATCTTCACCGGTCACAGTGATTATTTATAATGACATTTTGCTTATATATTTTAATCAAAACCTTAATAATTGATCACAAATAGGTATTAATTAATGCTAGAAAATGCATGCATATTGTGAGCTTTCAATAATTTAGTTTCAGATCTCAGACATTCCAATAAAAGTTATCGCCTTTGTACAAAATTGATTTAAAGCATTGATTGAATTGATTTAAAGCGAATTCGAACACGGTTTCGAATATAATATCATATTTACAATATCAATTTTTGTTTCTTAATTTTAATACTTGTTATTTATTAAGAAAAGCGCTCATAGTTAAGCAGATTTATATATATACCTATGTTACTCGCAGAATCTTTAGCAATAAGTGGAGGAAGTTTTATTGCAATCCGATGAACGGTATGGCAGCGCATTTCATACGAACAAACAAAAATTCATTTTTATATATAAGATTTTATTCAATTTTTTTTTCAACGTACTCTAGCAACGTTTCAGCGTAATTTAATTCTGTTTTGTGACTAATATAATCATATCGTATCATTCTCATTTTCTTCCTCTTGAGAAAAAAACTAAATAATATCTGCATCGTCCATGTGTACAAAATCTGGATCAATTAAATCATGATCGAACCACTCCTCGATATCTCCCCTTTTACGCTTTCAAACATTTTAAATGTACAAATAATACTCATATTTCAGATAAATCATATGCCTTTTTTGACTATAATAATCGACTGGAAGATTTTTCATCGGAGTTTCTCTTCCCAATCACGAAAAGTTTTATTTTATGAATTCTTGATGCGTTTCCAGTCTCTTATTATCCAGGGTCCTTTATCACAATCTCACATTCGTTGTAATATCTGCCTCGTGTAACAAGCTTTCTTAAAGTCCATTGTCTTGGTAGTTAAGACACGAGCATCATCATTATCGCTTTGAAGAGTTTTGTTTTTTTAATCTTGACCTTTGAATATAAAACCATATGTACTGTTCGGGAGTTGCCTCATTATCCGAGTACCACCACATTTTAGTATTGTGTTAGTTTTATTGTGTGCACCTCATAATCATATAAGAAAAATAATTAAATTAATTTATAAGAAATATTTAATATTTTTAAGCACGGATAATCCGCAAACCGGTAATCGAGAGTACACTGTATGACATTAAAATTTGATGGTATGCTATGGAACTGTATTTGATACTAGATGTGGTCTGATGTATTACTTAATGAGGTCATGTTTTCCTTTTTTTGATAATGGATAAGTTCTTCTAAAGATTATCGCAATACTGTATTTTGGCAAAATATTGTAATTTTGGATGGAAAAAAAGATTTCTGAATTAATGCCAGCCAGCATGAATTTCATGCAGACACCTTGCAGAGATCTTGCGATGACCTCAAAAAAAATTTGAAGTCACGTATTAAGACGTCTGATTGTACGCCAAACGTGAAGTAGCACTCCAATTACCTATCGTCTATTTCCATCCGTCCTTCTTACTGAGCATAAATAATCAAATGTATTCTCGTTGAGTAAACATGGACATGGTGGAAATCACAAAGGATTCACTATAACCGTGCCATATGGACAGAATGAGCCGTAATAATAAACATAGCAGAACAAGCGTGTGCTACGTCTAAAAATTCAGTATCTATCTGAAGTTGTTACATCGCAGAATAGCTTCGGAATAAATAACAAGGGGATAAATAAGGATAGGTGTGTGAGATTCGTGTGCGAACGGCATGACCGTTAAATAGGTTTTCTCGACTTTTTTCTTCTTTTTTTGACTGGTATAAAAGCATACATCGGTCGTAAAGTTTGTCTGAAGTATCACTATTTTATTCGATTCACTGGCTGGATGAAGCCATTAAGATAGACTCATATACCAAAGGTCAACCATTTAACGATTACCTTGCATTTTTTATGAACAGTTTGATGCGAGGCGAGCTTAACGTTTAACTTTTTTACGTTTCTCATCTGCGAATTTATACATCAATGTTTTGCGGAAAAAACACACATAAACAACTCATACAATATATCAAAGACTAATCTCAATTCTATGAAATAATCGAAATCTGGCTCATTCAGGTTTGATGTGGATTAAAGTGCCATTTCCATTATCGCACGTAACATAGGCGATCTACGTACAATACTTTTCTAAGAATATAGGAGTCAATAAGATAGATTCGTATTACCTTCCATATGTAATTTTCTTTTTTTTATTAGGATAAAATTATTTGAATAGGGTAGTATTTAAATGTTCTTAAGATGGGAGAGAATTAGGGGAAGATTTCGATAAGATGTTAATTCGATTTATATGATAATATAAGACGATAGACAAATAATTTGATTTAAAAAACTAATGTGAGATTGTACTTAAAAAAATTAAAATAGCTTTTTTTATATATCGTAGATAAAAACTGATGATATGGCAAAACGTATGAATATGGCATAATATTGAGATGAATGATAGTAAATGGAAGAAGACCTAGTCATGCAGTGATCCTTATGATGAAATTTACGAAGCTAAGAGAATCAAATTTAATCTAAATTCTTATATTGGAATCGAAAAGTTTCAGTTATGTATCTTGAAAAAACAAACGAAAAATATTCCCATCCAGTTGGGGATTGCTTCATATATTACTGTCATGATTGCGTGTATTTTGAGTGTATATGAGCAAATTTTGTCTCCAATAACAATCAATGAACCGAGGGAATTGCTTTCCAGATCGATTCATCTTGAGCACAGAACGCTTTTCGTGTGTCTCTCATTTTGAAAAATAGAAATACAGCTGAAATAAAGCGGCCTGCATATTTGTATACGTCTTCTGCTACTGTTCGTCGCACGTGATACCAAAAAATCTTACATTGTGTGATAACGCACAGCATCCAGAATAAATTTGTATTCACAACATATTTTATTGCTCTCCTTTTTCACTTTTCTCGTCTTATGTTTCTACTGGCATCCTCTTTTACTGTTAAATCCTTCTGCGTCACTCGTATTTTCTGTTTCGCAAGATAACATTCTCAGTTATGTTATATATGCATAAATATATTATTTCAAATTACAAATGTCAATGTTGAGATGAACGATATGCAATAACTAGATGTTGAGCCATAATTTTAACATGAAGATGATAACTATGTTATAAACATTTTCATTCTTATGAAATATTCAGCTTATCATCAGTTTATCGATAATACCAAGTAATATTTTAATTGAAAACAGAATGCCATTTTTCATTGAAAAATGATAGGATAACTAACAAAGATTATTAGCCCACAAAGTTGTCTATTTTATTAGTGTCTAATAGAATATCATATAGAATTTAAAAATGTTTTTTTTCATTCCAAGTAGGAAAAGCTTATTAAATTTAAATTCAGCAAAAATATTTAATATCTATGTCAACACTACAGTTGTTGTTTTATAAATTTCTACGACAAATTATATTCTACAAACATCTTGAATGATGTGTTAAGTTGTTTATACAGGTTGCGTTACTCTGAACCTCTTTTTGAAATAATGTAACCATAGTGCAATGGAGCGTTCTATGGATCGCTATCAAATTTTGCGTTAAACTTGGAAAATTCACCACTAAAACGTTTCTATTAGTTCAGCAACCTTTTGGAAGTAATTGATTGTTCATATAACAAGTTTCCAGATAGCACAAGTTGTTTAAGGAGGGCCAAGAGGAGGTCGCCGACAAACTCTGCAGTGGACATTCATCAACCTCATGAATAGGCGAAAATATGACATGTGTGCATGATTATTTGAACTTTGACTGATGGTTGAGCCTTCAGCATAGAAACTGAAAACAACAAAATAATCGTTTATTGCATTATAACTACAGATTTGAATACAAAGACGCATGGAAACTTCATCACGACAACGCGGCAAGTCATAGCATCTTCGTTGTCAACGATTTCCTGGCTAGGAAACGCATCCTATTGGTTCCCAGTCTCCTTATAGTCCTGATCTCCCCACTACTTAGACTTTTTGTTTATACGTTTAAAACGAGACCTGAATGGGGAAACATTGGGACACGTTTGATCCAACCTCATATTACATCGGCTCTAAAGAACATCTCGGAGAAGGCCTTCTAGGATGCCTTTTAGGCCTGGAAACACCGCCTCCAAAAGTATATCAACGCCGAAGGATGGTATTTCGAAGGTTTTTGAGTAATTTTACTAGTAACATTACTTTTTGAATGCATTCTGTGAAAGCACTTTTTAAAATGTTTTGAAGGCAAATATTTGTATTGAGAATCGTCATGTCATTGACTTACTGCTAGATTTTAGAAATCTTTTAATCAAAGTGACAATTTAAGAAGTCCTTCATGTATTCATTTTATTAACACATATGAGTCGGGCGCAGCCCCGTGCGAACTTGTCGACGTCGCGTACTCTCATATAAAAATCGCTATAACATTAAAATTGCTCAAGTTTGAATAATCACTTACCACAATTAAATATAATACATTGCTCGATTGATACGAAAAAATAAATGTTTGATACTTTTAACATATGCATAATATATATTATTAGTTGTTTTTCTCAAAAATACTGGTGAATGTTTATATTAATTCAATATTATATTTTGGAATAATAGTCTTTTGGAATTGGACTGTATTGATCAAACATAAGGCAAACGCATTTCGCAAACAAGATTTTCGTCAAATGAAAATAATTAAAAAAATAAAGTTCGTCTAAAAACATTTGAAAATATAAGATAAAGCGGAAAGAAATGTCATTTTTTTAATAGCGTTTTTGCCGTCAGTTTGCTTCGGGTTGCTGTCGAGTGAATACGCCAAGGTTGATGTAATTTTGAAGATCTGTTGTTTGTCTTACTTTGTCAAATATTTTTATATTTTTTTAGCCATAGTGTAAGTGTCCAAGCCAGAAATTGATGAGACCCATTTGCGATCTTGTTTATTGTTTTTATTCGATGAAGGATTAAAAGCAAAATAAGCTACCCAGAGCATCTGTGATACATATAGCAACACATTGAATATTCATGAAAATGTCATAGATGGTTCAAAAACTTTAAAAGTGGCGACAGAGATTTAAATAATAAACCAAAATCAGAACAACGTCCAATAATCGATGATGATGCATTAAATTCTCTGGTAGAATCGAATCATCGAAAAACAATAAGGGAATTATCAATGGATATCGGCTGTTTCTGATCGACAGTAAAAGATCATTTGAAAAGACTCGGGAAAAAACATAGACAGGGAATTTGGGTACCGCATGAGTTGTCATCAACGGTCTTGGAACAATGGATAACCATTTGTTCATCGCTTTTGTCCAGATATGAAACCGATCCATTTTTAAAAAGGATCGTTACTTGGTATGAGAAGTGGATCTTTTACAGCAGGTTGAGAAGGAAAAGCAGTGGCTTTCTTGAAATCAAGTACTTGTTTCTACCCCTTGACCGTCATTATCCATGAAAAAGGTCCTACTTGTTTTGGCGTAATTCACTACTAATTATTAAAACCTGGCTAAACTGTCACTTCAAAGCTATACTGTACACAATTAGATAGGTTAAAAGCGAAAATGTTCAAAAAGCGATCAGTGCTAGTTAATAACCAAATAAGAATATTATAGCATGATAATGCAAGACCACACGCAGCAAGGATTACGCAGAACAAAATAAGGAAATTGGATTTGGAAGTGCTGCAATATCAACCATATTCTCTTGACATTGCACCTTTAGACTATAATCTTTTCAAGTCATTAGAATATTCGCTTCGCAGTAAAAAAATCATTTCTGTGGAACAAGTGAAAAATAATTTGGATTCTTATTTTAGTGGAAAAACCGTCCGAATTTTATTAAAGAGGCATTAAAAATTACCTAATCTGTGGAGGACGATTATAAATAACAATGGAAATTATTTAAACAAGTAATATTGTATAGCTTTTATTAAAAAAAAAAAAAAATTCTCCAAATAACTAAAAAATGACATTTCTTTCCGCTTTACCTAATATCCTAAAAAATATATTGGCATACTTTACTAGAACGATATAGATTTTTTTCTGTAAAAACAATTCGACGAAAACACCACTCATGTCGAAAGTTTATGATGGACTCCAGAGATGATATCAATTTTACTCTGAGAGCTTAAATAATTGTTTTTGTGATTGCGGCGGCGATAAATCTACTACATCAGTGCCAATCAATGTCTGTAACTGATAAACCAATTTTGGTTGAGTATATCGTAATTACAGCTCGTAGTAGCTGAAACTGGGTTCCTAAAACTAATGGAAGTAACGCTATTACACTCACACTAAAATATCGCATTTTTATACACTTCTAGGTATTATATTTTCGGTGGAAATTTGTGAGGCGGATAAGAAACGATATAAAAGGACTTTCGATTAATTAAAAGCACCAATTATAATTTCATATTTATCAAAAGAATCGATCTGATAATGGTTTTACAACCAAGAATATTATCTGATACCAATTTAAATATGATCATTCGACTTTAGAATTTTTAATCATGCCAAGTTCTATAAATCACTATTCCAATTTGATATCAAGATATTATTGCTTTGGTATGAAAAATTAAGAATAATATATCTTTTGAGTATTTAGTCACTTTATAAAAACTTAAATCAACAACGTTTAAACATTTCTATTTCAAACAGTTGATGACATTGTCAAATTGTTAAGAAAAATGTGCACGTGAAAGTAGCAATTATTTCACCTCAAGAAAATTCTGCGTCAATAACATTCGTATGTGTCAAATTGATATAATATTTGAGAATAAAAGCTTTCGCTCGAGTTCTCTAAGATATTGTGGTAAATCGTTTTCACTTTGAAGTTCTCCGAAGGGCCAAAAAACTCGAATAGGATTTTATATTATTACTCTTCAACCAAATATAATATTTCTAATGGATTTTCGAAATTTTCCGACGGCTGCATTGTCTGGCGTGAATGATCGATAGTTGCCAACGAATTTTTTTAAAGGGCGTTTGGGTGGAGTTCATTGTTTCTAGTCGTCTAGGTGAGTTTATACAACTCTAAGTTAAGATATTTTTACATATAAAAAATATGGCTACATCAATAGTGCATTTATTACACTTAGCTTATAAGTAAATTTAGCTAAAAATTATTTGTCAGAAATCATGATTGTCGCTGTTATTTGTTATTGAAGTGGCTTTTAGCAATTCCTTTTATAGAACAATTGCCAACCATTTTTTCATGGCTTATACATATTTTTAAAAATGTGGTTGCCAGTCACACTTGATTAGGATGCTTAGAGTACCAAAAAATCAGCAAGATATAATAATTATTGCAAATGTAGCTGCCACCAGCTGTCCGAGTTTCATTTTGACATACATATCCATAACTTATTTTTTTACTTTGTCCCTAAAAAATCCATTTCGTTTTGACTAAATATTAGATTAATTGTCTATTGTCAATATAAATATATTATTTTTATTCAATTTATTGTAACAGAATTTAAATCTGTGTCTGATTTTCAATCTGATTCACTCTAGGTATTTCACTTTGAAATGGTTTGTTTTTATTTTTTCCACATTATTTTATCGTTTTTAGTTTACATAAGTAGTTAAATTGTAATAAACATGAATACCAAATAAAACAGCTCTTATTTTAAAAACATTGTTGATTTTTCTTCGAATATGAAGCTTCTTAGTCATCAGTTGTCAGTAATATGTATTTTGTGTATTTTCATTAGCATTTAATATATCCGGGGATTACATAGAAATAATTTCCAAGTGAGCTATATTTATTGTCTTTTATTCGTGCAAAAATATTTCCTGTTCTTTCAATTGAAAATCCATCGCTCAGAGATAAGACAAAGCTTTCGTCTGACGTTTACATCATCCATAAAATGAATATAATCGTGGAGATGTAGTAATAAGAAATAAAACCCATTATTACAGATTTATTTTGGGCACAGCCTAAGGCTTTAGTTCTGGTTAAGAATACGTGTCTACAACCCGCATAAGAAAGTTTGAGTCCTTTGTCAGTTTAAAGCACACGTGTTGCTCCTAGAGGGTTATTAATGATGATGTCAGTTTGATTCGTAGGGGTTGTTTCAGCTTTTGGGAGATGATAATACAGGACGCTCTCTTCTCTCCCAAGGGTTGATTTATAATAATCGGCCGGGCTCTGACGTCTCCGGCCGTCACCCGGACAATTAGTTAGGAACCAGTGGTTCTTCAACGAGGGGGCGCGCGCAATTCCGCTTTACAAACAACGCCCATTAGATCGGAACAGATCAAATTTAATTAAGCGCCTAATGACGACGCCATTGTGTGTGTTAAATTAACGAAGACGATATTTGCGATAAAATCAATTTCTGATTACCGCCTCTGCTTTTGCTTTCCTACCGGGGAAGGACGAAATTGATTTTGGATACAATTAACATCGATTTCATCGCAAAAATTGATCAGAGAGGAGAAGTGAAAAGACGCTAACTCAATTATTGGAACATTAAAATCTAAGGCCTTCATGGTTATTTTTCAGTTGTTCATACTCTGTGAAATTCTTAAATAAATGTATATAATTTTTACTGGTAAATTATTTAAAATGATACATAGGACATAAGAAAATTAACATATATATAAGTAAAAATAAAACAATCACAAGATAATTGTTTTGTAAAATAGATTAATCATCAAGTTTAAATTTACACAGTTTACACAATTTACAATGGGATTTTCATACATGTAATGCTTATTAAATGAAATTCAGGAGTATCTAATCCTTTAAGGATAAATGTGACCATATGGTAACAAATATCTGTAGTTAGTCTTGTGATTAATTAGTCGGACTTGAAATTCAATAATTTTGGATTTAAATCTATAAAAAATATGGCTGGCGACCACAATTTAAAAAAATAACGATTAGATTTAAAATACGCTATGAAAACCATGTTAAAGTGGTCGACAATGGTTATTGTTAAGGGTTAATAAACATGGCGAAATCAGATATGTTGGTTTATCTTGATTGGGCTTAAACGCGACCAAGTCCACAAACATCATCAATGAAATTTATCGACCAGTCCTAACGATAAACAGATGTTAATTTTGGTCCAGAAACTTTCAATAAGGCAAAAAAATATAGATTGTGCCTATATCAAGCCGATTTTCACATTTTAATGAAGATATTGTATGATGCGGTCTTTAATTGAATTAAATATAAGAATCTCATCTCCAATATTAATCACATAGAACACTGACAGCAAAGATAAAAAATAGTTGTTGATAATGAAGTCGATTGTATTTTATATTGGCTTGTGTAAATTAAATGTATTTCTTTCGAAATAGCCTAATATATAACGTTTCATAAGAAAATACAGAGTACGAAAAATCTTATGAGATATATTAAAAAGGGGAAAATGGTCCTGGAGCATTTTTATAATTTTTAATTAAAAAAAGCATGCTGCTCATGTTACTGTTGCGTAATCAAGAGCGCCTAAAAGAAGCTGTGGGAGGCACAGACCTCTTAGAAAATGAATTTATTTTGCATATTAATTTCAGAATTTGCCTTCATTTCATCATGTTCGTCGTTGAAACATATCAAATTCTTATTATTTTGCAATATTTGATACCTTAAAACACGTGGAAGAACCAATCAATCTATTCTTATCGAATGTTATTAATTTTTAATCCATTCTCGTGAATATCTAAATAAAATTGATCTTTTTTCTGGGACTGATGTATTTTAAGGGGCTGTAATGGAGTTTTATCGACATTCAAGTCACTTTTGATCAAAAATATGTTTCGAAATACGCAGAAGAAGACAATACGCAGCAAGCCTGATTGTATTTTTCATCATATTAGAAGGTCGAATTTTAAATGCTAAATTAAGTTAACTGCCTTAAAATACTGTGGAAATTATTTTGATGTATCTCCAAGGTCTTAATAGGGCAGGCCATATTTATAGAATAATCAAAATAAATTATTTTGAGTCATCGAGAAAATATTGGAGAAATTTTGTCATCAAAAATATTGCCTAAATGGAGCGGAAGTTGAAACGTAAATAGCTGAGGGGATGATTCATTTACGATATTGATAAAGTTCATTTATACAGTAACCGTTTGAGAAAATATATATTTAAAAGTATTATTTGTCAAAAAATATGAGAGCAAATTGCCTTTTATCTTTTAGCAAATTTAAAATAATATCACAAAGATATTTTTATCTTCACATGAACTCAATCATACTTTCTTTCCGCCACACGTCTTCGTTTCATCTAAGTCTCTTTATATGGTCATTTCATACAGGACTTATTTATTTTTTGCACATTGCAGACTCTCACAAGCTTTTCCCATGTCGTGAACTTCACGGTTTGTTTGTTCAGAGCATTGCTAGATCGCCAAAAATATATGGCAGAGGGTTTCAGTTCAGCTCCTATATAATGGTCATATTTGTTCATTTAGTCGAGGAATCCTTTCGCAGACGACGCCAAATAACATTTTAAAATCTCTCGGTGCCCGTTCGTTCCTTTAGTAAATATTTTGGTCATACAAACACGTGCATAAAAGAATATATTCAATGATGTCTTTTTTTCAAACAATTTTCGTATCAATCAATGCAGAAAGTAAATTTATACATGTAATAAATCCTGATATCCATTAATATACTACAGTAACCTTTGTAAAAATAACCTATGATACAATTTGATGATACAATTTTTAGAACTTGTTTACGAATAAATAAATATTGAATTATTGGTCAATTCAAAAAATTGGCAGAATTGCGTAGTTTTTCTTCGATAACAAGTTATGCAAGCTTAAAATTTATAAAGTATATGAATGAGATTTTTTTTATAATAATGGAAAATTTAAGACAAAACGTCTTCTGAATACTTTAATGTAAATCACATCACGTCATAAAAGTTAGGAAACAGTTTTCTTCCAGTTGAAGTTTTTCTTATGAAATGTACCAATATTGAATACTAAGCGATATAAAATTAAACGGTATGCTTTAAAACTTGTTGTATAAATATATTAAACATATTGATTTTAATATTACTTACCTATGACTGTGGATAAGATGACTAGACCCAAAATGATGGCTTTTCCTACGACATGCAGAAGATGGACTGGATTGTCGACTGTGACGTTCTGGTCTGGATGAAGAGTTGTGTTATTCGGTGACCAGGTCGTATTCACATTGATCCAGCTATCGTTGGTCGAACTCGAGGAGTAATTGTTTTCCTGATTGATGGTCAAGCCTTGCTGATAAAAGTGTTCCCAGAAAAATGGTATTTCACCCCCTTTATCATATTCCATCTTCATGTTGAAAATATATCAGGCTGGCTTGAGAATTAAATTCGAATTGAATGCGAGGAATTTCATATGCTTATCCTTTATCAAAGCTAGTTTATTATAAAATTTATTTTATAAAATAAAATTAATATTTATTTTTATAATTTAGAGATAGTATTTGGATTCTGCTGCTCACTATATGTAATTAAAATTATCTATTTTTAAATATATCTGATATTAATGTTAACAGGCAGTTATATTTTATTGTTAATAGGCAATTTTTTTTAATTGATTCACAATTTTTCGAAAATATTCGAAACATCCACACATTTTTACACATTTTACACTAATCAAAACATCTTCGATTTTGTTGCTTTCGATTCGATTTCAAAAAATTGAGTCGCAGCGTTCATTCGGGTGATTTCGATTTGCGTTTTTGTCACATTTTTGATTGGACACATTTGATTTTATTGGATTTCATTGCTTCAACTGAAGCCGAGACATTTTGAAGTACTCTCTCATTTTGATCTGCAAACAAATAAGTAAATACTTTATAATACATCAATACATTGCAAATCTATAATATTATAGCTTACAACGCAAAAATATGATAAAAAACAAAGATTAAACTATATGAGACCTTAAAAAATTACATTTATCCATGCATAATATTGTATGTCGATATTTTTTCATTATTTGATATTTAACGTATGGTTCGTACGAGTTATTTGAAAAATGCCTCCATATTGAGTTTATGAAGTTATTTTTCCGGTCGCTTGGGGTTATTTATGTATAATATTTATGTCTGACCCCCGATACATCCTGATTGAATAGGGTAACGCAAGTTTAAATGTGATTTGTAAATCCCGGGTGACCAAAAGGATCCATGGGCAAATACCGAAAAATGTTTTGAATATCCTTTAAGGGTGTATTATAAATGAGAAAAGCATATTGTAAATCCTATTAATAAATAAACTATAACCTTTTGCATTGTTTCGAAACGAATGTTTTGCGATGATATCAAAATATGTATATTTTTCTTCCATCAATTTCGACAGCGTTTTTTCCCGAGCGTAAATAATTGCATGGCATATGAGGAATGTTTATTTGGGATTATTTTATGAATAGGTAAATATTGAAGCATTTTTATAAACTTCCTGGAAATAGCCGTTTTGTACGAAGTTTGAATCTTTTGAAATTGCTATCGATGGAACAATTTGGGATAAAATTGAAGCATGATCCTCGTCTGAGGAAATAATAAGATTTTTGTATTTCAATCCAAAAATGAGCATTTTCAGCCTTTAAGAAAAGGTAAATTTGCTATTGTATCAAATATTATGGGATATATTTATTCAAAACTACTATAAACTAGCTTCAAACACATTTGATTGATAGCTATTTCCATATCATGTAAGCTCATTCAATATATGCCGAACAAGTCAAATAAATACATTTTGCTTGTTATCCGATGTACAAATAAAACATGCTATAAATTAGTTTACATAATTGAAAAAATATTAAACGAAGCTTACATCACTTTCATTGGGTGACAAAAATTACAGCAGACCTTTTTTTTACACAAGATTGTTTTTAATTAAAACCATTCGCTGAAATAAGAAAACACAGGTGAAACCTGATAAAATGATTATGTAAGTATTTTACAATATCCTCGATTTGACCGGAATAAATACATGGGTTTTGAATAAGGAAATAACACGTGAAAGTATTTCACTGAAAGATTTGTATTCCAACAGGGAGAAGAACTTCCACAGGAATACTGAAAGCATCGAGAAATCTTATATTTTACAAACACAAAGGTGCAATGAGACATTTAACATAGATTTCTCTCACAGAAGTCTTTTTTATACAGTGGTAGAAATAGTATCAAAAAATTACAAGTAAGAAATAAATTAAAGTATTTTAAACAGTGTTACTATTTATTAGTAGACATGAATTATTACCAATGTACTTTATGCATTTGTAATTAAATTAATTAGGTATTCTGCATGGATAACTTACAGTCTATGACAAGATTCAAATTTAATTATTGGGATAAAGAGGAGCGAAGTGACTTGTTTTCTTCGGAGTCTTAGAGTGCAACTGAGCAAAATCTGGAACGGGCGGCTTTTTATATAATATACACGTTGTCATTGTTAGGAATTATAATAAACATATACAAAATGATATATTGATTGAATGTTATAATACTGAACATTTTGAGTTTTGAATTTTTAAATTAAAATTTTATATTAAAAATAACGAATTATACATTCAAAAACTTATTACAATATTACCAAGTATTGATTGATAGATGGTCCATTTTTTAATAGTGATATTATTTGTTTTGTACTCAATTAAATTTGGCTGGTTTAAAACTCTTCTAATCCTATTTTTTTAGTATACTTTTTCCTTAATTTGTACGTTGGTAAGTTTCCAGAAAAAAAAATAGGTAAATCACAGTATAAAACGCATACAAAAATATTAGATAGATTCTGGAATATTCGCATAAATTGAGATATTAAGTTGATAAATTGTTCATGAATACACAAGTAAATAGTTCATTACAGAACAATTTACCAGATAGAGATATGTGGATCAGTGGTTTAGACGATATTTTCTAATTCTCTGGCTAATTATTGATTTTCAATAATACTTTTTAAACTACACTTAAACCTTTTTTTGTGAAAGTAGATCCGTTTCGAGGAAAATCGCACAAAAATAGCTATGACTAACATATAAAAAATGAAGATGTGTACCATAGTTTTTAAAAACCGCATAACTTTAAAACATCTACATAAAATCGCATAAAAAAAGTCAATAAAAAATCTGGAAAATAATAAAATAATTAAAAAATAACTGTTTTGGTAACATTTTCAGATTTCAGATTTTAAGAATTTCTATTCAAACGCTTTATAAAATCTAATGATCTACGAACGACTAATATTGCCTTTAATGAATACATTCCAGCTATATTGTTGTAATCTATTTGAATTGCAAGAATTATTGAACTCATTAAAAGCAACAAGTTGTCGTTGTCCTAGATTATAGTCTACGGGAATCATCCTGAAGCCACGGGAGTAAAATTAAAACCGAACTTAACAACCTTTACAAGATGGTTGTTGCCGTCTGCAGATGAGTCGTATCTGTGTAAGTTTCGCCAAGATTATATTGCTGGTCTGGGATGATGAAAGTTTATGCTTAAATTTAATGAATACTGCAATGAGAATTGTAAATATGAAGCACACCAGAAATAGCATAGACTGTCGTCCTCAACTCCATATTTAACCAACTTATGTAATAATAAACGACGCAGATAAGAGGATAACGTAGTCTTCCAGACCATTATGTTGAAGAATATACTGTGCATATTTCAGTTCTGCCAGATTGTAATGTTAAAATTAAATCATAATTTTGAGGAGCGAAAATTCACGATAAATTTGTTTTCGAGGACATAATCGAGGAGCGCATGATCAATCATTGGATCTGCCACTTTTTTAATTAACGTAAGATAGTGATCAGATCGGCTTTTATGATAATGAATAATAAGTCCGTGATACTATCTGCACGCTCCAATTTTCTTGAAAATCGCATTTTCTCGCAAATCATAGCGTGGAATGCTCGAGATTCGAGGGAGATATGAAATAGCAAATTAACCGGAGAAGAAAGGAAATTGAACAACGTTTTTATGAATAAGCTTCTTATTTAATGGAACGGAAAAGCTCTTAATGGTCAGTGTAAATTTGCAATTTTCGACTTTGTCGACTCGGCACAAAAGGGATAGGCATTAGGAACTATTGCCATAAATCGAAGACTCCCATAGATAAACGTCGCAAAAAATTGGTTATTAACATCACTTAAAATTGGTGATTAGATTATTAATTTCATCTTAAACTTAGAGTTCAACACCGTCTTCAAATATTAAATTTGAATTTATGAATGATCATTTTATTTAATTAAAATCAAGTCTCTACTTTTGACCGTTTGATATTCGGTTCCGTCACTTTGGACGTTTATAGAGTTAGTCATAAGTCGAATTTCATTCAAAATATAAGTAAATACTTGAATATTTTCAACTATTTTCAGCATCCATTGGTGACATTTTTCAGCAATTATAGTGATATTCTTTGTTTTTCTTTTAAACATAATCAGGTTTATTTAATAGCTTATTGTTTCATTAACATATAAACAGCATTGAAACGTTTGAATTTCGTTGCGAATAATCTTAAATCCATTTACAGATAATATATTTATAGCGGAGTTGTGGTCGTCTATGTAATGTCTTTTTGTTTTCATGTTTCAACAAGCAAATCAATCAAATTTGAGCTGTTATGAGTTATTGATGGGAGTTAGATTTGAATGTTCGACAACTAGCAATAAAGATGATATACTATGAAAACACCACAAGGGATATTACTCAAGCTACCCAAATTCAAGGAAACCCAATCAAGTAATGAATTGTATGACAATAAACTATATAACTGAGAATATAAGTATTTTATTCGACCCATAAGCATTTCATACATATTATAAAGGGTGTTTTACACATGGACCGACAATTTTTTTTGGAAGTTATTTTGCTAAATTTCACACAATGTGGTTATGTGTGCAAAACATCCTGTATATGTCAAGCTTAAGGAAATATTTTGATTATCTTGTAAGAATTACTCACAGGTGGTTCTTAAATTCACCGCCAAGACTTCTGAAGCTCTTTACTTCAGATTCACTTAAGCAACGAATTCAAACTTCATGTAGCATAAAAGACATTATATTTGCGAAGAGCTTCACTATGGTCTAAAGAAACACCACATACTAATGTACATATACTTAGCGGCGAAGTGCCGGATGACAAAATTTCTGTATTACGTTTGGCAATTGAAGTTTTCATCCTCTTTAATATACCTATATCAAAGTAAAATGTTATTAAGGCTATTTTTGAGTAGATTCACATCGAGATTAACACTTTTAACGACTGTTTAATATTCTATCGTAGAGAGGCTTTAATTCCTCGAAGGTTCTTGTTTAGATCTGAAGACGTTCAATAACAACGGATCGTAAATTTTGTTTAAAACAACTTTAAATTAATTCAATATTTGACAAAGTTTCCTTGGAGGATCGGTGATAAACTCTTGAAGGACATTAAGGTATATGCAAATTCTTTTAATTAATCATCAATTTATTTGTGATCGCTTTTGCAATAAAACGTTAATGTTGGAATGATGCTTTAGAAATTACTTAGCTCTTATCTGATACAATGGTTTAAATATTTACATTCCCACTTAAGAATTAAATATTTAAAGATGTTTTACATATAGATTATTCAAACAGTATTAAAGCTCATTTCCATATATTAAAAGATGATATGCTTAAATTTTGAGGGAGCATATTTTTTCAAGAACGATCTCTCAAATATCACACTATGAATAGTCTGGGGGCTTTTTGTATTTTATTTGTGAAAACTAAATAACGAGCTCGTGTTCCGGATGGAAAATTTCAGAAAATGTTTAATGCTTTGTGCTTTATGAAATCGTTTTGTTGAAAAAATAAAAAAAAACCATTCAAACGATTCATGAAACCTTTTAATATAATACGTTCGAAATGAATATGCTGACAGATCTACATTTACATAAAATGCAATTTTGTATAAAACTACTTGTAAACGTATCATAATTAATTTAATTTTCTGATGTTATATACAATAAACATGGTTTCGCGAAACATTGTGTCATATAAATTCGTATTATACGAGGTTTAAAATTCATGTAAAATTATATTCCGTATTCTTCAAAAATGCAGAAGGTTTAATAGTATCGATTTCAATTAATTATCATCAAACACCTTTATAATCCTATTTATTGGACTCCTTTTCAAAATTGCTTGTAGACTTTTATGACTGCTAGATTCTTTAAAATTTAGAAACTCTGTGGTAGGGTAATTGCTGCAAAATTTTAGCAAATAAACATTTAAATATTTCATGATAGGGGGCTAAATACGTTTGAATACATTCATGAATTTTGAGCTTATTTCCAGAAAAATATAGTTTTTTATTAAAATAAAAATGATCAACCAATTTCAATACATTTTGGTATATTCTATATGGACCGATGCAATTTTTTCTCGGATTTTTAATCTGGGTTTTAAGGATTGTTTGATATGAGAATAATAAAATTTTAATAAGAGATATTTTAAAAAAAGCTCATTTTCAATGTCAAATATGTCAGATCATAGCAGATTATAATTGAATTAGTTGCGTAGGTCTTTTGTGGCTGACCCGTCAATTTTGATAGCTACATAGGATCGACTAGATAAGGCATGAATAGTTGATTAAAACGTCTTATTAAATTACCTCAATCTTAAAGCGCCAGACAAAGCTTTCGATCCCGAGTTACGTCATATAATTAACCGATCGACAAAGCCCATCCGATACAACGTACACAGTGGATATCATTAGTAGTTCGGCACAACATATTGTCTTATGGGCTCATAAATTACCTATTAAATATTCAACAAAAGGCGACCCGGGCCACAGCTTTATGCGCCCCTGGGTCTGATTCCGAAGCCATTAAAACGTGTGAGGATGTAATTGAAAATTTTAGCCGAAACGTTGAAATAACACGAGTTGAGGCCTCAAGTCACATTAACAAAGGTGTGTCAGCCTCAGTGAATCTGCGAAATGTTTGTGACGTCACACATCTCGCAAGGTGTTTCGGAGATTAATTTTATAATCAATTATTTAAACGTTTCTTGAGGTACGAGCTATAGGCGTAATAAGCTTTTGTCGTTAGTATAAACTCATTATTCCACATTCATATTTCGAATTAAGCCCTGTGTGGAGTTGGGGATAAAAACGAGCTTATTCTGTAAACGTACTTTAATTACATACGTTGCTGAATGTCAAATTAATGCCGTGAAATTATTTATACGAAATTGTAGAAGTAACTAAGGTTAGCTAAAATCAGCTTATCAAATTTTATATGCGCGAATGTAAATTGTATGTCAAAAATTTGCTCATAATTAAATGTCAAATAGGCATTAAAAATATTATTTGAGATTTTCTAAATCATTATTTTTAAACATGAGTAAGTTATTATCGCTACGATCCTAAGTATTATATCATCCATTATTATACTAGTATCTATAGAATAGGCCAATAACGCATATTTTTTAAAAGATACTGATCTAAATATTTTGCTATTATAATATGCTACTTCAATTCACATGGTAATTAATTTTAAAAAAATTGGGAAATGGGACTTATTTTTTAACAATGTCGCGACATTCACGACAGACTTTTTTTTTGCTTTTAAGAGATTCTAATAACATTTTTTATTTCATTATCATCAAAAAATATGGTTTTAAATACCAAATTAGATCATAGAAAATGCCGCAAAAACCCTAAAAAAGGATAGGCTACCATAAAGTTTGTATGCTCAATCGGTCCGCTTTTCGGATCGCTGATATGACGCCATACCTGAACATGTCTATAGAATGATTACGTACTCTCATTACAAAACGAAGTTGTCCGAAGAAGACTAATTGAATGGGTTGTTTAAATGGTGAACCCAATGTTTAGTTGTTGACAGAGTCAATCAGTTCATGGAAAATAGAATAGTCGAGTAAAATAAAAATCATGTGCAACTCTCAACCGGGTCGGTATTCTGCGTTTTGCGCCCTAAGCCCAGTTGAGCCCGAGGCGGGCGCCTATTTTGCCGCGCCCTTGTTACGGCCATGTATTTTTGACTAGCATACCTAAGTATTTTACGCATATTACTATAAAAATTCTTAAAAAATAATTTATCAACAAAAAATTTAAGGATGATTTACTCTAGTAAAAGGTTATTGATAAACAATTTTCAAGCAAGCGTTGCAGCTTAATATAATGCAGCACATCAGACTATAATAAGCTCTTTGAAGGCATTCTTATATAAAAGACAATGATCCAGAAAATTAAAGAAAATCTGCTTTGAAGCGTAAAATTAAAGTTCCCGTTGCATGCAGGATAATAAAAAGTAAAAGCCACCAACAGAATAATTGACATTATCGTTCATTTAAATTTTAGAATATTTAAGATCACACGATGAATTACTGTCCTATTTATTTGATATCAAAATAGTATATTGAATCCGTAGAAGATTGATTTTAGGATTGTTTGAATAAGAAAGTATTTTTAACGCTTTGCTCACAAAAAATAATGGTTGAACAAAGAAAATATATTCCTGAACTTCGGAGTTTCGGGATGAAATCCTGACCGAAAATATATTTCAATGGGCCTATAAATATGAGAAAGTGTTAATACATGTGATTGATTTTGATTTGCTGAATCTGAAAAACTTGATTCTGAGACGATTAATTTAGTGTCATTATAATTCCTATCTGAAAATACACATTAAAATTATTTTAATCCAATCAAACCATACGTGAAAAGCAAATTAAATGGTTCAAATCATGATACCTAAGCTAAGATATTTATGATTTCTATATAAAAAATGTATTATAATGAACTTGAAAAAAAATATTTTTCAACGCATTGAAAAATCAGTTTCGTAAGATTCCTTGATGCATTCCTAATACCTACTATTATTCATTGAAAAGCACGTCTTCTATCAATTTATACACTTTGATATTCTATTTTGCAAACCGTGCTCTATGTATTCATTTTGTACCGAAGATATAAGCGTATATGGATATTTATGCTGAGAAAATGCGCACATGAATTTCATTCAAATTCTTTCGGGAATTGGATACTGTCAAAAATCGGATAGGTGTTGGATGGAAAATATCAAGAAAAATTGTGAGAATGTAATGTGCCGTGACACGGAGACAAAAAAAAGATTATTCATGTATTCTTGAAATTACGTCTTCGAAATGAAAATAAAAAAGTAGAACACATCTACCTCGTTCGGCGAGATGATAAGAAAATACAATATACCGTCCCATACGCAGTTGACTGCGTATTGTTTATTTGACAGTAAGGATTTTGCTATTATTCCTTTTGACAATGATGAATATTTAAGCGACTGTAATGGTATTATGCCATCAAGACTGCCATTTATTATAATCAATAGGATTATGCGTTTGATATTCTTCAGTCTAAGGCTTTGCGGTTAGTAATCGGCTAAAATTTGACACCAGTTGAAAATGTACATAAAACCCAAACCGATATCAGACAACTATAATCATGAAACCTATAAAACAATTTCTTTGAATTACTACCACAAAATACATCAATAGATTATCGTGATTTGTTGAAAGTGAGAATTTAAAAAAAAAATTACTCACTTCTATATTCATATCTCATATAAAAGATTTACTCATTTAGGGACTGTATTTTAGGGATTGTTGAAATTAAACAAAATTATTAACATAAAACATATCACTCAATAAGTTAGTAGGATTCATTTTGTTATTCATCAATTTACATATGTTTTCCTTATCTGAACCGATAAAATTTCAGAATCGCATTCGACAATTCACAAAACATTATACTAAAAAATATATGTGTTACGTAATTTTTTGAACTAATTTTAAAAACGTTAGCCTTTTAAGAACCTCTCTTTAAGAGAGCAAACCCTTTACAACGTTCAAAAAAATAGTTTTTTTTAATTATGTATTTCGAAAGTTAAACATATCGAGAGTATACTATAAAAAAGAAAAATCGGAATATGAAATATTTACGAAGTTATAGCGTGTAATCAGGAGCACGCCGGAACCGCTGTGAACTAGGGAGTCAGGTCAGGTGAATTTGTTTAAATCTTTTGTATCCTTAGTTTTATTATAGGAGATATTCCTAAAAATATTTTAAGCAAAATTATCGTTATATTGCACTCATATATCTCTACCTGTAGGTATGCGAAATTAAAGTTACTCGAAGTCAGCTCGAAGTTGCTCGAAGTCAATTTTAGCTCGATAGTTTGTCGTGTGTGGTTGAATTTTCGAAGCAAAAATGTCAAAATATCTTGATAAAGGAACGAAAGGACAGAAGTTCGAGGAATTTAAAAAAATATATATTATCATGGGAATCAGACTGGAGTCAAAACCTGGTAAATGGCAGAAAAACATTCCTTCAAAAAATATCCAAAGCTTGAAGATCTGACTCCATTTATTGGCCAAAACATAAAACAGCATATCTTATCAATTTATAAAGACTATGAGGATGAATTACTTCAAATATGCTTGGGTGGCCTACCCAAAATGCTAATGAATGTTTTAACTCGACGGCTTGGCGACTGGCTCCAAAGCACCTGGATTCTGGTGTAAAAATTATTGAAATATCAAAATATATTGCTGCTGGGATATTTAATAACGACTACAGTTTTATTTTGAAGATGATGAATACAATAAATATAATTATTGGCACCTACTGTAAAATCTGTGCTGAAAATATCGATAAAGCGCGGGTAGTGAGATAGAACTGTAAGAGTCTTTCTGAGACAAAAGCAGCTCGTATAGGCCGAAAAAAATAGTTGGTCGAAGATAATGAACTTTTTAAGAAAGCTGAAGATCTATTATGTGCACCAGGAATCATTAGTTGATCAGTATATCACTAAAATTTATAGTTTTATTGCATTGAAACATTAAACGAGATTATCTCGAAACTGCATTTTCAAAATGTTCGCCAGCTTAGCTTAAAAAGTTGTAGATCGATCTGACTGAAATTTTGGAATGTTATTCGCTATAATATTATCAATTAAACTAAAGTTTTAAGGTATTCGCGTAAATAAATAATTTTTTTGGGGTAAAAATTATTAAGAAAATGGTAAAAAATATGTGATACTTTTAAATTTTTTTACAGCTTACTTGACTGCCTACACATATTCAAAATCAAAAAATATTTCCATTTTCGATTTCAGCTCAATAGGAAAATATCGACAAGTGATGAGTATTTTTTATTTACTCATATAGAGATTATTATATAATATTTGATGTTTCAATGATTATTTACATGTGTAAATATAGAGTAATACCTATTATTTTATATCAGTTTTAGAAGCAAATAGGTCGCTTTGTATTCAGTAGTATGTGGTTCATCAGGTGGAAAAGATATCCATTGAAAATTCATCATGGAAATGTATTTAGATGATTATAAATTATAATTTCAGCTTTGAGATTAGGTAATAATACTGATCCTAATGAGTTTGCTCATGTATGAATACTTCTAGTGTTGCTAATTTAGCACACAATTATTTTTATATGAATATAATAATTGCCTTTAAAAGGCCATAATACTGAAGGAGTATGGGGACGAACGTTGGAGCTCTTTATATAAAAAAGTCTTGAAAATCATTTTTCGCACACAAGAATATTTCCTTTTTTTTGGGGGGGATAGACTTAATTCACTTTTGAAAGAAACAATATTTTGATGTCGTATAAATTTGTAGAAGAGACTGTCGGAAAATTATCTGACGTTCCCATCCATTTTCAGTGGTGTAATATGAAATTCTTCACGAAAACTTTTTCACGCGGAGACATTTTTCCTCCGACGCCTTCTCTTCCGTTTTCCGAGTCATATCCGGGATATGATAGGTGCTATTGTCGTTCCAGAAATTCGTAACCTAATTTTGAGGGTTCTAATCGTGCATCGAAGAGACCATCGCAGAAAAAAATCCACAATATCTTCGGTGGAACTTAAACAAGGTACACCAAATATTATTCAACCGTTCTATTAATTAAGTGTCTTTGAATTAAGTGCTATGTTTTGTGAGTGGAAATAATATTTAATATGATAAAATTAAATATTATTACAGGTGACGATGGAATTAAGCAATTCATGTGTAATATATCGATCAATTCTTTTAACAAAAATCTAATTGTTACATAGGAAATTTGGATATTTTGCCGAATCTTAATCAATTCTTATTGATTGCTGCATCTTCTGATCGTGTTTATAAATATTTACGCCTTAATACAAAAACATGAGCAAGAAACAATATTCGGCTTACACAATGGCATAAATTATGATCTGGGTATGTTTTTACTTCTTATTTCCATCCACACTTTGTGTATTGTATATTTGTTATTTTTTTTTGCTTAAATGATCTAAAGATTTTTTCACACGCGTGAATCTTGTCAATTTCGCTTTTACAAAATGCATTTCAAAATTGAGTTTTAAAATGTACAAATATGTAATATTTGATATCACGTATTTTTCTCGAGTTTATCAAAGATATTTCTTTACAAATAACCGGATGAAAACCGTAGTAAATTTTCGCAATTTCCCAATGCTAGTCGAACCAGTGCAATTTTTATCAGGTCCATTTTTACAAAATATTGTTCAACGATTGAAATTTTATTTAAGACAATTTTAATGCATTTACAGAACGAAATCTCATTTAAACTCGACCATATTTGTCGTCATGTAATCCGATAAATTGGGTCGAGTTCGTTAATAAAATATGTCCATACCACATACTATATATAGTTAATCATATTGTACGAATTAGTGTTAATTGATGATTGAATGCTTTTAATATCAATCATATATTAAATGAAATGAATGCATAATGAATGCATTTTCTCATTGTCAAACGTTTGATGGATTGATGCGAAGTGGCTTAGAAAAATACTCGATATGATGATGCAAGCAAAAATTTGCATCCATTTTATAAATGCATTACACCGAGTATTTCAACGACGCCGTTGAATTCCACATGATGGATTAATTTATTTCAGACCAAATTTTAATCCGATACGTATAAAATTTTTAATTAAACCTGCGAGTAAAGTTTATCTTCATGAAAAATATTTATTAAAACTCGTTTCCGGACGAATTTATATACGAAAATTGATCAAAGAGACTTGGATTTTTGACGAACGATAAAATAAAATTTGAGTGACAATGTTTATGTTAGTCTGAGTGAGCTTCGTATCAATTTTACATCTATCAATGGTTTTTGCGCGCTACTTGATTTCAAAACGATTTTGCAACACACACAAGAAGATATGATTTATTTGCTTTAAATTCAAAACAACAACCTCAATGCTATAAACATTTCTCGACTAATTTGTATTTATTCAATATAAATTTGCTGAAAATATAAATTTAATATTTGTGAATAGAAATTTTAGCAGAGAAATTATCTATGATTGAGTAGTGAAAATATCCTTTATCGATCTATCGAAAAGATCCGATTTGTCAAATTTGTTGGTATGGTTATTTTTTTCCACAGCCTGGAATTAAAACCTTTTTGAAAAAGTCTGCTCTGAGAAGATTCTTGCTGTTATGCTGTTAAATAGATCAATTTAGTATCTAATATTCAATCACAAAAAAATTGTAAATACTAGATGGTAAACATTAAGAGTCTGTTCATTAATTGCTATTTCCACATTACCAAATTATATTTTTACTTATATTTAAAATCGTATTTTCATCTCATATTCTGTATGATAAAACAATAATAACAGCACTATGAATTTCTACACAAAAATATTTGACTCGTATAATGGATGAAGAGCACGTATGAAATATTCGAATCAAACGCCATAATTTGCGGAATTAAACAAGCTATTTCAGTTTGACCATTCGAGAGAGAGGTAAATGTTTTCATAACAGCAATTTATTTACTAGACATCTACAATATTTTTAATTATTTAGTTTTCGATTTATTTTATCGTGTGTTGAATAGAAACTTAGTTTATCGAAATCTAAATCAAACCGATCCACTTGAAATTCTATTCTCTGATTTCTTTACTGCTTTTTATTTAAAGACAGTCTGGAAAGTATATATTATCGGATTATAAAAGATTTATGAACCAATAATTTCTCAACAAATAAAATCAACGTGTATTAATAAGAAGATCCCGGACAGTATTAGGTGTTCATGAATCCTGGGATTAGTAAACGAATCCAGAAAAAATCGGGATTGAAATTTTTATTTAACAGAAATCGTACACCTCACCAACATGATAAAGTCTACTAAATCGAGACATTCCCGCTGAAATCTGGACGCTTGGAAAATAGTGGTGTAACTACTAATTGGCGAGCTTAGGCGACGCCTAGGGACAGTAAATGTTTAATCTTTGTATACATATAATATATACAGTACATTTTTGTTTTTCAAATTGTTATAGTAGCCTTTCCTACCGGTGATGTATTTACTACACCTCGACTCTAATGATGGGAATATCGATATGAAATATAATAGATACGAGCTTCAAAATTTTAGTATTACTGCGTAATATAATTACGAATCACATCAAAGTATTATAGTATATAAGTATTCATCTGCAGCGACGGAAATAAATAATTTGTCGGGAAATCGGGAATTTTGCGAGTTTCAGTCCGTGTCTCGGCAGAAAGGAATTTTCAGAATCGGAATCGAAATTTTGTCTCGGGATTGGATTCCCTAGGTATAAGGATCTATAAATTAAATTTGTAGAGTACGTATCTACTATATCAATATTCTATTTTTATTGAAAATATTTTACGTTGTGTGAAATGGTACCATTGATTTGAATGATGGAATTAATTCAATTGAAATATAAAAAAAACATCTTAAATACTTGAGTTAAATAAAATATCTGGTTGAAAGGTGAATCCTCGATGCTTAAATTCGCAGTATTCATATACGAGTATACATATCGTGATATCTGGGCCTTTTCGCTCTGATGGACCGCGCTGAAAGCATCAAAATTATCTCTTATCCGAGTCTTCGTATAGAAAGTACCTGAAATCAGAACTTTAAATCGAAATAGAATCTGCCGAGTCCGACGAGCACTCAAAATGAGGAAATCGAAAAGGGCAACCTTGTCCTATTTATTAAGAAAGGATATGTAAATTTGATAGGCAGTAATTGATACGTTAGCATTTGCAAAGCATTTTTTCTTCGTGCGGGCTAACAAATTTTCAATTTTTAACTCGTCTTTAGGTGTGGTGGTTTTGTTATTTGTATTTTATGCTTCCTATTGGTTTCATCTGGATTTTTTTCCATAATGAAATTCCATACATTATTGATACGCATTCGATTCGCTTCTGAGTTATATGTGGAAAGTTTCAGGGCTTATATTATTTTTATTTTCAATAATGCTTCAAAGGGCGTAGAATATGTTATGAGTTTTTCTACCCGAAGTTTTAATTGTTAGAAAAAGGTCTGACACCTGGTGCTGGGAGAAATGTTTTTCACAGAAGTTTTCCTTCCAATTTTTCTTTGTCCATTCCGTAATACAACCAAATAGCTCGTATTAACGTTCACGTCGAGAATGGAAAAAAACGCTTCAAAGAAAAATTAAAGCCACATTTATCAAAATTACGAAAATGCGGAATGTCCGTTTCAAATTTTGTCGTTCCCAATTACGAACTTTCCAAATTGGACTTCCCGTTTGAAGTTAATTTATTATTTTTATCTCGTTATTGGACACTAATTTGCACGAAAACTTTCGCTATTTTTTTCGCATTCTGCGTCCAAAATTCTCTGATGATATTCATTACATGGCAAAGAATGATGGAATTTGTAGTTGCGTCTTGTACGCCCGTCGGATGCGTGTACAGAAATTTCATCGTTTAGATTCAAGCCAATAATTTCAGATAAAAAACTACAAGTTTTCTGGCGTTAAAAGCTCAAAGTTAATATTTTTTTCTGCTACAGAATTTTATGCCCAAATAAATCGGAATTTTCTCGAAGGGTTATTTTCTGCTTAATGGATCGTAACTATTAGTATTATGAACATAAAAAATAAACTACATTCTTGTACTTAGCCCTCACCCTTTTTTTGGGTATTTTTAATATCGCTATAAAATAAATTTAGCGGAAAATAAATTATCTCCTATTTTATCCTAGATTCGTCTTTTTAAAGTGCCATATCCGTTATCGAATATAGGCGATCTCCATAGGAGACTTCTCAAGAGAAAAGGATTTTTCATGTGGTGATTTTTCAATTGCCTTCCATATGTAAAGTTAGAATAGGATTATTTGAATAGGAATTTATGTAGAAGATAGTCTATGAGTAAAAAATATATTTTAATCATTGTTAAAAATTCAGTTACTCAAAATCACCCCAACACGACTTTATTAATTGCATCTCGATTCAATTTTTCACTTTTTACAATCTAGGTTTGAAACTAAATCTTCATAATAATAGTCCAGGAATTAAATCACTATACCAACACTTGAGTCTAGATTAATTGTGTTATTATTTGACAGCTAAATAAGGCAAATATTGAAATGCATTCAGATGATTGGATATAGTACAAAGATTGCATCTAATGGTCCATTTAAAAACAAAGATGCTCGATTATAACATTTATTTCCAATAATCAATGATATATGTTTGTTAAACCTACAGGAACAATGTCATAATCCATCATAAATGTTGACTTTTGACAAGCCATACAGATGAATGATGGATGTAAAAAGAAATCATAGCTATAAAGGGATACCCACAGGATATTGCAAATAGCCAAATCTGAATATAATGAAAATAAAGCTATGAAAAATAACTATTAGATATGAACAAAAAGACACTTATTTTATAAAATTAGTAATTAAATTATTAAGATTATTACACTTATATTTTTTTAAATGTAACTTTCAATTTTGTATGAGGTGATTTTAACTGCGATTTTTAATTGCATAACTTTATAAAATGTATTGCTATATTATAATATAATATATTTACTGTAATATAAAAAAATTAGGACTAAGATCGCAATTGAAGAAGCTTAATTGGTAATGTGTTATTATCATAAAAAAACATGGTTTGAAATAATTGCATAAAATTTAGCTTAATGAGCAAATGTTTTATTAAAAAGAAGTTCATGATACATTTTCGACATATTGCAATAATGAAAAATTGCATCCGTCATGCAGTTGATTATGAGTATGATGCTTATGGTTTATTATACGTCATATCGTGCACGAATTGATTAATATTCAATATGTAACGCAGACTGAAACGCAATCAACAGACTGTTCTGAAACGAAAATATTTTTTTCTATTTAATTTCTAAAAAATATACGGCATTGGAATTCAGTGCTAATATTTTGCTAACAAATCAACGTTAGACAAAGTCATTTAAGATAAATTTCTCAACGTCTGCGTTGGACGAAGACTTAAGTCTTTGTTGTATTTTTCTTTGTGTCTGCTGAAAATTACTTCAATTTTCGTCTTTATTCGGACAGAGTCTGCAATTTGGGCTCTTATGATCGGCAAACATTTTTTGCTCTTAATTGAAAATATATCAAATTTTTCCTCGCGCTTTTTGAGTAGCAAATTATTGGAGGCATTTATATGAGTAATTCTCAAAATGAATCTTAAAGCTGTTACTTATATTTTCAGTCGTGATCTTAAATTGAGATTGGTTCGATTATTAACGACAATACGCTCTATTGAATACAGTTATTGAATCAAACTGTTATTAATAGATAGTCAGATCCAGAAAAAGGATAATTGCAGTTCAATCAACCATCATCTTGCATCAATTAGCTTGCAATCAATTCTTCAGGAATTTAGATCGCATTTTCATAGGAAATTAATTCAATTCCAACAATGCTGTAAAATTGGTTTAGCAACATTTAATTGACATAATTTCCAGGCTTTTATACTACTGTACTGAACAAACTACCGCTGAAATGGCTTGAGTGCATTGCTAATACGCATGAGTGCATGCTTAGATGAATTAAACTATGTCTTGTATACCATTGACATTTTTTCTACACATTTCCTATTTAATAATCTATTATAAGACAGATGATATGAATAGGTATGCAACCCAGTTTTACATCAAACTGCATGTGATTATTGTATGACAATGATAACTTAAGGGGTCATCTCACTTTATCACGTCAAAAATATGAAACCCGAAGCATTCACACTATCCGGAAGGCGCAGATTCTTGCTGCGAATGGCAGAAATATGTAACTACAAGATCGTTATATTTATACAAGCATCTTCCTGGTATCAACGAGAAAGTTCAGCGAATCTTAAGACCCATTTATGAATAATCAACGTCTAATAATTTACTGGAAAGATGCCTTGGTTCGAATACACAAAATAACAATGAGAGTTTCAACGCTTGCGTATGGTCTTTGATACCGAAACATATTTTTTGTGGCAAAAAAGTACTAGAAATCGCGACACATACTGTAGCCTGCATTTTTAACGAGGGATTTGAACCTATTTTAAAAATAATGAACATCATGGGGATCACGAATCGTGGAGACGCGAAACGAAGAACGTATATGTCCTACCAACCGCTAAGGCTCTAAATCTTCTAAAGAAACCAGAATAACTCACAGTTAAGATAGCTGAAAGGTTAATTTATAGAGCTGTAATTGTTGATTAGTAGTATGTTTCTCTTTTCAACAATTTTTTAGTACTTAAAACTTTAAACGCCTTTTTTCGAAACGACATTTTTGCATGTGGCGTTTATAGAATTTCGAAAAACCAAGTCACCAATTTATCTGAAATTTTATGAGCTTATTTAACATATATATGGCTATAGTATTTCGCAAAATCAGGTCAAAATGATTATTTTATCTTACGTTTCACATTAACAGATACCCCCTAAAAAGCGTTTTTTTTCATAAATTTTTTTTCAAATCAGCGTCATTTGGTAACTTTTAAACAAAAAATATTAATTGAGTGTTATATAATAACGACACTCATATAGATTAAGAATCTTTTTGATTTTTTGTTTCAGATAAGTCTGAATGAAAAAAACTGATGAACGCTGCTAATATGCATCTTTTTTGACATTGCCGTATTGATTTTATAAAAACGATATAATATATATTTTTTTAATTATGTATTTATTTTTTTAGTATTATATAAGAGTGCCTTAATAAATTCCAAAAAATATTAATTTAATTATACGGTGAATTTACTGTGAAAAAAATTGTTAAAAATTGCCTATACTTTGGGTCGTCAAAGTGAGATGACCCCTTAAGCTTAATATGTCATTATTATATCACATGTTAGTAAGAGAAGAATTTTTTAAAAATTAAATTTGCCAAGTCAGTGATTCATATTATAGTCATGCACTATAAAAAGGATTTTTTAAATTATTTTTGCCAAATTATGGTTGAAGGCTTATCTCATATTGATTAAATAAAATGGCCTTGGTGTAACTTGTAAGGGGATATGCGCATATTTTATTATTTCACTTAGAGATTTTTTGCTGAACATATTTTCATTTATCAATACATCTGCCCAAGCCCGACATTATTTATTTTTGTTATTTTGGGGTTCAATAAATGTCATTTGGTGGCATCATTCGATACATACATATGTGTACCGCCGCATGAAATACGACGAAAGTAACAGCTTTCTTTCGTCACGGCTACATTCTCACCCCTCGCTTTCGAACAATATAGGGATCAGACGACCGCGAAAGGTATGGGGACGTGTGATGGTGGTATTCCAGAGGCTTTCGTTTTCTGCAGATTGGTGAATTTGTGGGGGTTGGGATCGTTGTGGAGAAAATCGTGGGGTTTTTTAGCACGTAGGTTTCGTTAAGTCTACCGCCAGTTGAATAACGTGTTGATTGAATTGTATTTTTTCGCTGTTAAACTTTGCTCAAAGGGATTATAGGAAAAAAATTGGATAAAAATAACGATATTATTCTTTGTGCGTTGTCGAACCTCACCTCAATGGATACAACATCCATTGTGCCTGATCATCAAAAGAATTAATATCGTTTTGAAATACTTCCAGCAAAATTTTCCATCTTAGATAATAATATCTGAAAATATTTTAGCATATGATTTTTTTGGGTTATTAACCCATTTATAAAGTACATAGCTGAAAATGCTGAAATTCATACATCTCGAAATGCAGATCGGAAGTCGATACAAATAATATAACCGGATTCTGTGCTCTTCCCATTTAACGGTTGCGAAAATATATCTTTCCAGAACTGAAGCTTTTATTCGGCAATATCAAAAATTGTTCTTACGCATGGATATATTCACACCCTTATTTCATGGCACCCTCGTAATAAAATCGTAAAAAGATCAAGTGTCATAAAATATATTTCTTTCAATCCTCGAATATATTTTAAGGACTTAGTTTTGAATTAATTCCATGGCCGTATATGTTGTTGATTTAGACAAACATCACATTTGGTATGCGGAAGAGTTAGGAGCGTATTACATTAGTTGGACTGAAATTAGGGTGGATCACAATCTAAGTCTTTACGACTAGGGTTTGTTGGACCCATCAGATTTACATACATGAATATGTATTCTGAGATTTGTCATTGTTTAATGTTCCCCTTGATATCTATCCAAATATACAACTCGTTCATGACTAAAAATCGATGCAAACGATAACACGAAAAACATCCCATCTCACAGCGAATTGTGGTAATTGGAGCTCATTTTTATGGCGATTTTTGAAAAATTGAGCGCTCGAAACAGTGTGCGAGAAAATTGGATAGAAAATGTATTGTTACGTCAAAAACCAGCTTCTACACCTTTGTGACCCTATAGGGTTGTTGAAGATTTATTATTTAGACAGTTTCCCAAATAAACCCCTCAGCGAAAGCAAAACGGGATTTAGAAAAAGCTCTATTCGCCTTGACCTATCCCTTCATTGAAAGGCATTCTACTACATCTCGAACTGGTGAATAATTTTCCAAATGTCCTTTTTTATATTTGCAGGATTTATCCTTAAGCCCTTTCCAATCACGACCAAAGAAAACATGATAAGAACATACTTCTATATAATATATGTACCTTGATACAATTTTACAAGAGGCTTCGATCGGATAATAGCATATTCATATAAGAGCTATTTTTTCACTAATATTTGGGATCAATTTTTTTTTTGTGTGTATTCGAATGTTCTATGACGTATTGTATTTTATGGTTAATCATCGATCCACTATACTTGGATACATTGAAATAACAAACTTAGAGATTTTATACACACTTTCAAATTAAAACATTTTTTTTTCATCAAAATATAGTGTGAAACGTAGTTTTATGATCAGATTGTGGTTAATACTCGCATTTAGATAATTTAGATTAATTCGGAGTTATCAGATGATAAAGGATATGGGACTGATAAAATACATCGATGTTGGTAGCTGCAAACGATTATGTGGTTTATATAGTTTTTCATCCTAGATTTTTGTATAAAAATATCGAGTCAAATTATTACGGAAATGAGTTTTTAAAAGATTTATAATTTTGATGGGAAATAAAAAATGAAGACCTTGTATTTCTCTTTCTCACACTTGTATATATTTATATTACATAAAAGGAAAAAAAGTTTCGAAAATTTCCCTTTGGGAGCAAACCCTTTACAACGTTAAAAAAAATAGTTTTTTTTAAAATTACGTATTTCGAAAGTATAACATATTTAAAGTATACTTTAAAAGAAAAAAATCGGAATATGAAATATTTACGAAGTTATAGCGCGTAATCAGGAGCGCGCCGGGACCGCTGTGAACTAGGGAGTCAGGTCAGGTAGGAGCGCTTGGAGTTGAGCAACCTTTCTTTCATAATATATTTGTTTAAATCTTTTGTGTCGTTAGTTTTATTATTGGAGATGTTCCTAAAAATATTTTAAGCAAAATTATCGTTATATTGCACTCATATATCTCTAGCTGTAGATATGCGAAATTAAAGTTGCTCGAAGTCAGCTCAAAGTTGCTCGAAGTCAGTTCGAAGTTGCTCGAAGTCAATTCGAAGTTGCTCGAAGTCAAGTATTGCACCTATACACGTTTCACTTCAAATAGAATTTCATTTACGCCAAATAACTATTTTTTGGATTTAATAGTATAAGTATTTAATTTAATTAAGATGAAGTGTCCCTGAAAGATGACAATTCCATGAATGAACAACACATAAATGAAGCAATCAGACACAAAAAATATTTTTTTAAGTAATTTAATAAATATATTAAATAGATTTAGAAATTGATCTAAAACACTCAGATGCAAAATTCGTTTTAAAAATATTTGAATAAAATCACTTTCATTAGAAAATATATTTAAATAAACGTCCTCCTCACATAATATTATATTATAAATAGGACGGCATTTAGATGAAATACAAAAATGTTCCACAGAGAAAGAGCATCCGCGGCATGATTTATCGATATGCTTTGCCATTAAGACTTTTTAAGAACTTAAGAGCTTCTCTACTAGGAGTACTTAATTCTCTGAGCAGAATCGTAAGTTACATTAAATTTGTTGCTTTCAAAATCCGTTTATTTGAAAAAATATATTGTATAGGAACGAATTACGGTTATAAAATTATTTTCTTCCGCATTGCTTTAACCAAATGTTGGTATAGTGGTTTATACCCTGGTCTCTTATTAAAATGTTTCGAGTTCAATTTCATATTGCGAAAAATATTTCATCCTACTCACAAATTTGAAAGAACACGCGGTCCAGGTACATTACGATTTCTTAAATATGAAAAATTTAACAATGAGGCGATTAATAAAGTTGTGCAAAAACGCATATTAGTGACTGAATTTGTAAAAATAATTAAAACTTATATATAAAAAGTTAAAGATACAAAATTGACATTGAAAAGTATATCATGTAAAACATATATATGTTTAAAATATTCCATAATATAATAAAGGTGAACTTGAAGGAGAAAATTTGAAAGAGAAAAATACTAGGCACTCGATGGCACCCTGAAAAGAATTTTAAGTAGTATTTCCCTAAGGTAACACACGAAGAAGATGCACTGTTACCGAATATGCAATCTGTTTCTTTGAGTATTTTCCATGAAATATAGGATTCAATCTTAAATCTGCGAAATAAATCGATAATATATTCTGAGAAACATTCTGAAATATATTTGATCTTTTTAATAATCCTCGAAAGTTTAAATGAATTATATCTGATGAATTTCCATCCACGCGCATAACAAAATTGTTAACTTATTTAGAGCTCAAAATAGAAGGTTTTATTTAATTAATAGGGTTGACATCTTTAACAGTATTTAAGCGTTAAATGATTTTAAAAAAACCCTCACAGTTCCCCCCTTCCATTTACCAGTGAGCCTCTTTGTTGCTGACTTATGTAAAAAATAAACCTTTTTCGGGACGTTTGAGCGTTGTTCGTTTAGTATATCGTAAAATAGGGTCTGTACAGTGCATTGAAGCGTGGAAAGCCCGAAAAAATCATTAACGGAGTGGCGAACCACTTAAGCGGGGGATGAAGCTACGGTTCTACCCTGATGCAATTGTTGTCGGTTTGCTGAAGCTAAAATAAAACCAGCCCCAAGATTGTTCGTTTCACACCCCCGCCGTGAGAATAAAAACCCCGACGAAGAAAATGAGAAAGGAAAGATATTACGGACGTAGAAACGATAGCACTGTCGGACTCACAAAAATACAAAGGATTCAGGAGAACATTGAATCATATTCACCGAAGAAAATATGTGCGTGGCGTATGCATTAGGCATGCCCATAAACAATATCGCTTTTTATGTTATCCAAATTTTATATGAAAAAATATTTCATATTTTGACGCACTTCTATATATATATATATTTTAATATAGCAAATTGATGCAATACATACACAAAAACGTATATGCTGTATATATTATATGTTTGTTGTGGCTTATAATACGAACGTGAATTAAAATAAATATATATTTGTTTGTTTATTCGTTATTTATGCGCTGCCATACAGTTCATCCGATTGCAATGAAACGTTGGTAAGTTATTGTGCGCATCTTAGTGAACGTTATAAAATTAGTACTATTATTGTTTGTGTACGCAATTTGTTGTGCGAGACGTTTAACGTATGCACCATGTTGGCGCATATTACTCCGGTATAATGAAACTGTGGCCGCGGGGATGGGGAGGGGAAGGGGGAGGGATTTTACGGCATATCAACATGTCTCGGAATTAAAAATTCAACAAGTGTGTTGGAAATTCTTATGATATTGTTATTTTTTTTGCGTTTTAATAAAGAATCATGTATAGCTTTCGATATATGTTTCTTCATGGCTGTATTTAGCGTATATTATAAAAGTTAGTATCAAACTATAACAATTATTTTCCAAGTTTAGTTATCACTATTTCCAGCAGCGATAGTATAAAGTATTTATTTCTCGGCAATTTTAAACTTCACTCGCGAGCATATTTTCCAGAGAGTATAACAGTTGGGTAGTAAATATGCATATTTCAAATTTGCACCGGAGCATCATGGCGTGAAGCACGTTATACATTTTCGGTCCTAATGAAATTTATGAAGCTCGGTGTTTTTTTTAATGTGTGTGCAGGGGTGGGTCGGGTAAAAGGGCGACGGGCTTAATGGGTCGTCTGATCCAGGCCTTGAACTCTGCGTGATCAATCAACCTCCGGGGCTGGTGACGCCCGAAACCACAAACATTACTCGGCCATTCAAAAATGGCTATCGATTCTTTTATGGCCAATTAAGGACGTATTCCTATCAAATTTTCGAATCGCCAAATTAAAGAAGGCTGGAAAGTGGCTTTCGCGTAATTGAAAAATTCGATAAGATCGCATCGCGTGAATTTCCTCCATTTTTTACCCAATAGGCAAATAAAAGAGATGGAAGGTTCAGCAACTTCAAAAGAATAATAATTTAAAAGGGCAGACACGTGCCTGTAAGAGGATGAAGATTATTTAAACAATTAAAAGCTTCGTCTTAGCCATGGAGCTAAGTAAACTCTCCTTAATTAATTAATATGATTGATTCATCATAAATTCTTAACCACTTCCTTGCAGATTGTTTTATCAAGTAGGGGTAAAAGCACATTTTCTCAAATTTATCGAGAAATGCAAATCACTTAATGAAAAAACTTCGCTCGAAGAATGAAATTGATCAAAATTATTAACAAATTAATGGCACTTAAAGTTTATTGAACGTTATTTTATTACATTGTTAACAAGTCGTAGGAGGAAGCGTTCTGTTTTATATTAAACATAAAAATAGATAGTTGTGTAGAAACTAACACTAGCTTTTTAAAACTTAGCATCTATTTTTCGCAATTTTACATTTTAATGTAGACTAAATACGAGGGTCATCCAGAAATTAAAGTTGCAATATTTATGTAGGATTGTAAAAGTCCTGAAAAATCAACTTAGAAAAAAAATTCCTGCATGTTTGTTGTTCCAGATAACTTTTCTTAAAAACGTTTTCTAAAAGAAAAAAATACAGATCTGAAAGGATTAATAAATAAACATTTACAAGTCAAATGAATTAATAATTTCCATAATGTATATTATATCAAAATAAAATCTCCAAATTTAGGTTAGTTTATTGTGGTGAAGATTTATAATCGTTTATTATTGCAAATAAAAGTATAGTTAAAAAAGTCAAATTATATTAAATCATACAAAGTAAACGTATCAAGTATATGGTTGAATACTTGTCGAGTCAAAGCTATAATATTTATGTGCTTATCTATATGAAAACTACTTAAAATGTTAGTTGCGGATTCAGGTATTTATTTAATAAGAATTATTTATTTAAATAATGCTATTAACCTTTTGAGAAATGAGATAATTTAAAATGTTCATAATCCTTGTTGCTATATTTGCATGTCCGCCACTTATCATCCGTACAAATTCACTTGTCTGTCAGGACCGTCGTAGCGTGTATGAAGTTTGTATATAAATAAATAAACATTTCTTTGTGTATATATAAACAATACACTTAAACCTTTTTTGTTCGGTAGATGCGTTTCACAGAAAATCGCACAATAAAATCTATAACTTACATAGAAAAAGTGAAGATGCGTTCCATTTAAAAAAAACCGCATAACTTTGAAACAGCTATATAAAATATATCCAAAATCGCACAAAAAAAGTCTAAAAAAAACATGAAAACAAACTATAATATCATCGCTGTATGATAATTTTTATTGCGATTTTCGATATGACTCAAAATCGCTCTTTTCTTCGGAAGAAATAGTATACCTAGTGTAAATGTCATCATTGTTCGGTGTAGATTTTCTCTTTTCAAGTAAAGATGTCACTATAGTCCCTAACTCAAAAATTAAATAAATCACAAAATGGCGATTGCTTAAAAAAATTCAGTAAAGTATTTTTTTGGCCTTATTTTGTCACATTTTTTTTTCCAAATTTTGGTCAGTGTTGATGATTTATTTCCTATTTTATCCACAATATCTCAATAAATAATATTTATGAAGTAAAAAAATAATTTAAAAAATTGCTTTAAAAACCGCATAATTTCGAAATCGCACAAAAAAAGTCGCATAAAAAGAAGTTTGAGTGTACACTTGAACAGACAGACATACGTTCAATATTATATTTATGAATAAAAAAAATACATTAATAGAATTTTATGCTTTCAAATATATTTTGAAAATTGAATTAAAATTTTGGTTTTAATGTTTAAAATTACATCGGTAAAATATTTTCTTATATTGCATTCCTGAAACTACAAATTCGCAAAATTAATTTTTTGGCTTAGTATGTTAGTACAAATTTCACCATTTCAACGAATTAAGGAGATATTAGATATATCTAAAATTCCTATTTCCAATACTCTTATCATAATTTAACCATATGTGAAAGAGCAATGGAGAATCACTAGATCGACATATTTTTTCCCTAAAAATGTCTCCTATGGAGATCGCTTATGTCCGATAATGGATATAGCCCCACTAGAAAAAATATACATCCGGATTGGTTGGTTGATACGGGTGCCGGCAGCTATTTAAGGAATCCAATATATACACATCAAAACAGATGACAATGTTTTTTATCAACTCAATAACAATAAAAACATGAAGAAATACGAACATTTTCAAATAAATCTATTTAGGCTTCAAGCAAATCACATAAATAGTTATTTATGTCCAACGATAATGAGCATAAATACCAAAATATTTTTATAGTTCCGAGTGTAAATCATGTCTATATGATATGCGAATATTAAGTTGAGTTCAACGTTCACATGTTTCTGGTCACTAAGTGCCATAAAACACACGTGTTTGAGTTATGATAACAGATACTGGCTGTTATGATGCCAAATATTATCATTGAATTGACAATTATTACCAAATAATATTGTTCAAGCGAATTTCACCTACTGTATCGATAGACGGTTGAAATAATTTTGGCACTTCAAAGTGCAACCCGATGAGGCATTTGCTGGACTGAAGATGTCGACTAATCGATTCGAAAAAAATGGACACAGCAAGAAAAAACATAAACCGGATTCAATTCAATTAACATCAATGCAATTCGATAGATGAAAAAATTCAATGGAACTAAGCCAATCAAGTGAAAAAATAAATAACTCAATCAAGTTCACGACTGTTTATTCCATAGCACACTACAAATAACATTCGCAAGACATATTCCCGGAGATAAACACTAGTTTTCAAATGAATATGAAACGTTAAACTATCCAGACAGGAGGGAAGATAAATAGGAAATAATACAAACTTTACATTCGCCAAATAAACAAAGTTCGGACATAATTTAAACATTATTACGATCGGCGCCTGAATCATTCGTGCATTGTATTTCGAATATGAATCTGCTCGTTATATGAATCATTAGTTGGAAAATATTGAAAATGATAATACAGGTAGTCCCAATACCGGTATGATTTATCACTAAAAAACCGAGAGCCCTTAAAGGAATCAATATTGATATCTTACATTTATATTACCGCTCAAAATAAAAAGGGTGGATGACACAATTTATTTTTGAAGATTGATTTTTAAATTTATTTATTCCAGAAGTAGAACAATATTGTAAACAGAAAGAAATTCCATTCAATATACTTTTAATACTAGACAATGCATCAGGACATCCACCACATATCGGAAATTTACATCCTAAGGTTAAAATGGTGTATTTACCCCCTAATACCACCAGTATTTTGCAACCCATGGACCAGGGAGCCATTGCCACATTTAAAGCCTATTATTTAAAAACTACATTTGCTCAAGCAATACTAGCGTTCGACGATGGAAGATCATTTAAATAATTTTGGAAGAATTTTAATATTCATCATGCGATTATAAATATAAGAAAGGGGTGGCAGGAGTTCCCATCATCGTGCATGTATAGAATATGGAAAAAGTTAACTAAACACTTTGAAAACATAACTCATTCGCAATTTGATATTGATCATGAAGACATGAACCAACTTATAGAAAATGATTTGGAAGATCTTACAAATGAAGAATTATTATGCATCGAAAATCAAAGGGTTGAAGAAGAGACTTAAAAAAAAGAAATGGTATTGGAGAAATCCAAAGAGAAGATAGAGAGAGATATTTTTTTTATTTCTTTAACTAAAAAAGGTTACAAGTTTGTTGCAAAATAGCTGAAGTGTCAATAATTTTAATCGAAAAAGACCAAGCTAGTGAGGTTCATCTTAGTTTATTTCTCGGTATATTATTTATTTAATATTTGTACTAAAAAAACATAAATGCATCTTCTCTTTATAATTTGCAATTCTTTGAGAACGCAACCTCTTATTAAAATTATGTAAGATGACAATAATTATAATTAAGATCATACAAATTACATTTTTTGCCATTAAATAAAATCATTTGCGCTTCCTGTAATTTCACAAGACACATTATTAATAAAATTTCAACAACATCAGTTATGTTTTGTCAAAATTATATATCGGATTTTAAATATGAAGTAGTGTTTAATGTTTAAAATTGTACAACAAGAGTTTATTTTTAATAATTAATCAAAACATTAACTTCAATCAACCTTAAATTATGTCTCGGTGGTATCTGCAATTAAAAACAGTTGCCAAAATTATGGATCTGTATATCGACAATTAAATTTGTTTGTTTGATCATAAGCTTCGAGTAAATTCAAAATATCCTAAATCTTAAAATAATCCATTCGAAACCTATAATAAGATCGAAATGAATACTGTTTTTTTTATCATACTGGAAAACATGTACTATTTACGATGTATTGTATCATAATTTATACGATTACACAGGTTATATATACAAGTTCCATTTGGCAAAAAATGTAATTATACTATACGATGTCGATTCCAAAGTTTGTCGGATTTTCTGTTGTGGTATTTTTGCTGTATTTTGTTCAAAAATCATTAACATTACAAGATGGAAATGTGAGGAAACTTTCAGTAAAATATTTTTATACGTTACTTTCAAATTGACGACCAAAGTGTCAAGAATCTTTTAAAAACTTATCAAATATTGAATAATCTTCTTTGGCGAAAAAAATAATCAAATTAAGGCATTTATGTCTATGTGAATTTGACTGTTTATATTTGTTGAAAATTTTGAAAATATCAGAAGTTATTATTTTAACAAGTAATATAGCATTTTTTTGCAAGGATAAGCAACAAGAAGGCGTTTGTCAATGTCCACCGATAGTACCGAGATTAAATTTGTCTGATATAGGGACTGTCAAGATATTTCATATGTAAGTTGTACTATGGAAATTATTCCCGTATCAATTGTCTCAATGCTGTTATACTTTGATTTCCGCAATATAACTTATTAAGTTGGATTGAAGTCTTATATGGACGTAAGTTTTCATTATAATATAATAGAAACATCTCAAGATCTATTGAAAATTTAGCGCACTGAGAACAATATACTGTATTTGGATATTATCACATTATACCAAGTTGATATTTGAAATGTTAAGCCACTAACAGAACTCTTGATAAGTTATAATAAATATAAATAATAATTATTTTTAAGAAATTTGGCGAACGCTTTATGGAGTAAGATGAAATTATCAGAGGAAGGAAACGAACTCAAAAACCTGATGCTTGATCTAATTAAAAGTGATGATGCTTCTTGGAAAGGAATTGCCTTTACATGCGTCGTATGTTCTTGGTTAAATTATAACAAAGCAGATAACGTAAGAAATATCTGCCCATATGCAAAGGTCTAAATATACTTTGTTAGCTTTTAAAATCAAATATGTTATTAAAATATGGTTGAACATAATTAATCAATGATATAATTATAGCTCATCAATGCGACTATTCCTTGGCAGACGAATAATAATTGTAGTTTGATGTCCACAGCGATTGAAGATCTAATTTTATCAATGACGAGTGGCATTAAAAGTGTCATCAGTACCGGTCTGAAGAATACCGAATGCGAATCGAGAAAAGTCAAAGTAAATAGTTTTTAAGTTTTCGAAATTTTTTGCTTTACTTTTGAAAAATGTTTTTTTTTTAGCCAGATCCACCTAATTGTTATAAAAACGGAACTGTTTATGACATCAAAGAAATATGGGATCTGAATGGAAGAAACCTTCCTAGCAAACTGCGAGACATCACGATGAGATTATTTAAATCGAATGATTATGTTGATGAACTCTTAGCTGTTATAACTACTGCCAGTCTAACGTTGCCACTACGTCTTTCTATGATACACTTTGATCCAAATGTTTTATATGGGGTAAATATAATGTATCCGTATATAATGCAAATCGTATGTAAGCATTAGGAATGTTTTTAATGCGTATTTCAATTCAACAGATTCTTTGTGGAGCTCTTTCCCCGAAATTGTCAAAATGTTGTTGCCCGGCGTACATAGATTATATGGATGTCTATCAGAAAATAAGTGAATCTGCAACTGGACTATATACAGTTGTTACGAAAGAAGTACTTAAATGTGCTTAAATACAATATGTTACAATTATACAACCCATCATACATTATAAATTTGATATATAATGACTAATAAATGAGTATTTTCGTTCCATGATTTTTTTGTGCCGAACTATTAGCAAATTATTACACTTGAAGGTAATGCCGTAATTAAGCAGCTGGAACTTAATCATCATGGATTCAAATCTACAAGAGGTGTGTGTGGCTGACGAGCAAATTTTTAAAAAAGAGCAAACTTGTCAGATAACACGGATGACATCTGTATAAAACATACTTAATAGATTCTTATGTATTTTCTTTGTGTTGAATAAAGTTGAAGTCATAAAACGTATAGATCTGTGCGCACGGTATTTGTTGGGTTAAGTTAAATTGATAAAAAATGAACAGTGGCCAAAATTCTGACTCTTTACGTGAATGTTATAAATGATTATAGTTGACATAGTTTTAAGGGACGTTTCTACCTTGTTGGACCTAAAAGTGATCGATTTTTTAACATTTTTTAATGCAAAAAGTATTAAATATAGAATATTGATATTTAGTGTGTTGACTAGGCGATCTTTATTAAACATAAAAATATTTTTTAAAGTTTGATAAAGTATGGTAATGGGAGTAGGGAGAGCCACTTATGTCGGTGGGCGAGCAATGACATTCTTCACCATGGAAGTCCTGAACACGTAATTTACAGCCAAAAATATAAACATATTTATTCCTAGTATAATACTGTGTATGGCTTAGACTACAATTAAGAAGAAATATTGGAAAATAAAAAAATAAACAGTGAGCAATCGAAAAAAGTTTGTGTTTTTACCAACATTTTTTGTAGTTTTTTTTTCATTTAATAAACATTTTTAAATGTTTTTGGTTAATGGTAGTCTATACAATAAAAACGTTTATTATACACATTTCTGCCAAATTTCATAAAGAATGCTCATCTAGGGCGTGTGCGATCACTTCCATGATCTTGGAAAAAGTAGTTTCGAGAAAAACGTGTTTAAAGTTACTCTTCTCCTCGTCGGCTTATAACTTTGCGAATTTCATTTATATCGACTTAAAATTTACTGATAGTATTCTTAAGCATTGGTTCTTTCCGATATATATTTGAGGGCAGAAACATAATCTTTATCGTTCTGATAAATATATATTATTTACGATGTATTGTATGATAGTTCAAAGATTACACAGTCAATATATACAAGTTCCATTTAGTAAAAAGCAGAATTATACTATACGATGTCGGTTGTAAAGTTTGTTGTGATATTTTTGATGTATTTTATTCAAAGTACAGTAACTTCGCACGATAGAAATGTAAGGAAACTTTTAACAAAACACTTTTATATATAACATTTAAATTGATAACCAAATACATTGGATATCTTTAAGAAATGCCATAAATTGAAAAAGTGAAATAAATATTTTGTATTATGTATAACTTTACTACTCTTATACAAACAACTTATTAAATCATTTTGAATTTATTTTCTTAAAATGTATTATTTTGCCATGGGCTTGAATAAAAATCACATGCTTTTAAATATTTTTACGCTTGCTTTTAAACGATGCAAAAATGTGAATTTGTCTTTTAATTTTTATAGAATGTGATATGAGTATCAGAAATTATAATTAATAGAATATTTATTTGTAAGGTTGAACTATTAGAAGAGGTTTGTCAATGTCCACCAATAGCGCCTGTTTTCAATACGTCAAATGCAGAGAACAAGAAAAAAGCTCAAATGTAAGTTAATTACAATATCATGTAAAAAGGGAAAACATTGCAAGTTTTTAAAGTCTTGAAATTTATAATTAACATTTGCGTTTGAATCCAGTCATTTAAAAATCAAAGCCATCCTGCAATTCACTCAGCCAGATTCTCTTCTACCTGAATATAGTTTGTTTTTCAGATAAATATTTAATCATAGAAGGGCATGAAAATATTTCAAGGAAGAATTCTTGAAAAAATCTCCTATTTAGATCACCTATCAAAATATCATATAAATGCCACAAGTAGTGGCGTAGATTTTGCAAATAATTTCTTTCCTTGATATTTTTTAAGATTCGTGGTGGATACTATATGGAATAAGATGAATCTAACAGAGAAAGGGAATGATTTAAGAAAGGCAATGCTCGATCTGATTCGAAGTGACAATCCTTCTTGGAATGAAGTTGCCCTAACTTCTACCGCTGGAAGTTGGCCATATTATGTGCTTCGTGAGAGTGAAATTAATATCTGTGTATATGCAATGGTATGATCATAATTTGTTAGATATCAAATGTAATTTTAAATAACATGAAACATAATTACAGTCGGTAAATGCGACTATTCCCTGGCAAACGAGTAAAAATTATAATATAACAAGTTCAGCTATCGATGATTTAATTTGGGCACTGCGCAATGGTACTAACATAGTTCTTTCTGCTGGCCTTAAATCTACTGAATGCGGCGGATCTGGAAAATTTCTAGTAAGTACATACATACGTATAATATTAAAAATTATTTATGTAAAACTTATGCTGAGAAATAATTTATTTTCAGTCAGATCTGCCCGATTGTTTTGAAAATGGAACCGTTTATGATATCAAGGAACTTTGGGACCTCAATGGCAGTATACTTCCAAATAAAATGCGAAAAATTGCTATGAGTTTATATGAATCAAATGATTATTTTGATAACCTCTTAGCTGCTATGACTACTGCCAGTTTGTCGCTACCACTACGTTCTATATTAAGAGTGTTGGATATAAATGTTATGTTTGGGGTAAATAAAATGTATGCACGTATGATGTGGATATTTATCATACATATATTTATGTTTGGTATTCCTCAGGCTTTACACGGATCTGCATCACCTAAATTGCCAGAATGCTGTTGCCCGAATTACAGAATTTATATGAGTACCTGTATGAATATAGGCGATGCTATGTCTGAACCATTTAAATTGTTTTTGAAAAGAAAGGCAGAATGTTCTTAGATTTTGGTTGAAAATGTTCTTTTTTCACATAATTTTTCTGATTCATTTAAGATAAATATCAATATAATTATTATAGCATTAAAAGCTGTTAAATATTTGTCTATTATTTCTTAAATATATATAGAAACCTTATTTTACGTAAGTTTCGTAAATTTCTTAATCAAAAGGTAAACAGTGAAATATGGCTGTTTTCATTGACATTATGATATTTAAAGCATGTTCGTGTATTTATTAATCATCTCAATCAAAGACAAAGCTCTTTTTGATAATCAAACAGTTAAATTGCATTGATTATTCTTCTCTTTTTTATTTTGTGATACTGAAAAAAAAACACTTTTTGATTCCCTCTTTAATTTTAAACAACTTTCCCCCCAAAGGATTATTTAAAAAATGATCTAAATAATCTGCTAATTCTAAGCCTTTATTCATCTTAATAGATTTAATGTTTTATTACCCAAATTATTTTTTTTCAAATTTTGGTTATTGTTGTTGACTTATTTCCTATTTTATCCAAAATATCTCGATACGTACTCTTTATGAAATAAAAAAATAATAATAAATTGCTTAAAAAAACCGCATAGCTTCGAAATCGCACAAAAAAAAGTCGCACAAGTTTTGAGTGTATATTAATTGAATGGTACAGTGTATTAAAATTTGTCATGCTGCCTAGTACATTAAAAGTTCAATTCATAAACGAGTAATAATATCAGTAAATTAAAGTAATTTATTCCATCACAAACATAATTTTTTAAAAATTCTGTGGTTCATTACTATAATATTTGGGCATTTTATATAGTAAAGAAATTAAAATAAAAGGCTAATTTTACGCATAATTACGAATGTAGATAACAAATATCAATATGTTTATTTATTGTACTGAAAAGTACATATATTATTTATGAAAGTGTACATTATGAGCAAAGTTCATATTTTTATAAAGGCTATATATATCTAAGAACCATTCAATACCAGGCAAAATAACAAAAATCATGTCGATTACCAAGTTTGTTCGATGTTCTAATGTGGTATTTTTAGTGTATTTTATTCAATGTGTCATAACTTCATCAGATAAAAATGTAAGAAATCTTTCAATAAAACACTATTTATATTATGTCCAAATTAACGACAGAGAATTAATATCAAGAAACCGGATAATTCAAAATCATCAATCAAAATATTTTAAGATTCGTTAAAAAATTGAGACCTCCTCGTAGTAATACAAACAAGTAAAAATATTTTTTAACGTCGTACCAAAATGCTTTATATAATTTTTTATTTGCTATAGTAAAGTGTATATTTAAGTCACATACCTAATGCTGATATTAGACTCGTCTTGTATGGCTAAAAAGCTTATTAAAACCCTATAAATTGAGTGTTATACAAAAGTGAATTTGTTGTTTAAATTTCTTGAAAATTCTTATATGAACGTAAAGAATTTCTACCTATTACGATTAATGGAATATTTATTTGCAAGGCTGAACAACAAGAAAACGTTTGTCAATGTCCATCAATAGCGCCTACTTTAAATACGTCAAATGCAGAGAATATAAAGAGAGCACGAATGTAAGTAAATTACAATATTCAGAGTCATTAAAAAATCAGAGTTATGTTGCAACTCAATCATAGATCCTTGAAAAAATGACTTCTATTCTTGATCATATTTTCAAGATTCTTGGTGAATACTTTCTGGAATAAAATGGATTTATCAGAGAAAGGGAATGAGTTAAGAAAGATAATGCTCGATCTGATTCGTAGTGACGATACTTTTCGGAATGAAATTGCCTTAGCATCTACCGGTGGGGGTTGGCCATATTATGTAAGACGTGAATTTAAAACAAATATATGTGTATTTGCAAAGGTATGATCATAATTTGTCAGGTGTTGCAATCAAATGTATTATTAAAATAATATTGAACATAATGATATCTGACATAATTACAGCTAATAAATGCAACTATTCCATGGCAAAATAATAAAGATTGTAGTGCAGTAAGTACAGCTATCGATGATTTGATTTGGTCAATGCAGAATGGTAGTTACATAGTAGGTTCTGCTGGTCTCAAATCAACAGGATGCGGCTCTGGAGAACTCCTTGTAAGTAATATTTTAACAATAAGAATTATTTCTTGAAACACTGCTGAAAAATGATCTATTTTTAGTTTGATCTACCTAATTGTTTTAAAAACGGAACCGTTTATGACATCATCGAACTATGGGATCTCAATGGCAGTGAACTTCCATCCAAACTTCGAGAAATCACCATGAGTTTATATGAATCAAATGATTATTTTGATAATGTCTTAGCGGCTGTAACTACTGCCAGTCTATCGTTACCATTACGATCTACTTTAATAAAATTGGATCCAAACGTTATGTTTGAGGTAAATATAATATATGCACGTATAACATTGATATTTATCACATAAATAAAAACATAATTTTATTCTTCAGATTTTACATGGATCTGCATCACCTAAATTACCCGAATGCTGTTGCCCGAATTACAGAAATTATATGAGCACCTGTATGAATATATATGATGCTATGACTGCACCACTTAAATTGTTTTTGAATAAAAAAGCAGAATGTGCTTAGATTTTGGTTGAAAATACTCATTTTTCATAGGATCTAAAATGTACGTTTATTCATCTAAGCAAGTTAAATATCAAAATAAATAATATGTTTCAATATATTGCTTGGTATGTGTACTCATGTATCATTTTAATTAAAGATAAAGTATTTTTTGACAATCAAACCATTTAATTGCTGTAATTATTCATATTTTCTTATTTTGTGAAACTTTCAGATGACAAAAAAAAAAACATATACATTTTTAATAGTAACAACGAAGACTAAAGAAATTTCGGCAAGGAACCAATATTTAACCAACATTAACTAAAACTTCAAATTTAAATATATGCTATATGTAAATAAAAATTGACGAATTTATAAATTTAAATAATCTTATATATAAAAATCAATGTTTGTTTGTCCATATTTAATGCGCTTCCATACCGTTTATCCGATTGCGATAAAACTTTGTCAAATTACTGTTTACACTTACGGGAATAATATAATATAGTTGAAATATTGTATAGATGCACCATGTTGGCGCATATTGGTTTGGTGAAGAAGCTATTCGGTTCGTGCCACACGTGACCTGAAGCAATAAACCACGTACTGCGTTTCTTTTCAAATAATTATTAAGCGCTTATGGCATTACAACGCATGCTTGGTATTCGCTAGTATTAAATATAAATGACACATTTTCAGAAAATGAAGATAGACGTTCAAAAATAATCATTGTATCAAGAGTTGCACTTTTTTATGAATAACTTTTTAATTTGTAAAAAATACGAGAACGCCACCATCAAAGGGGTTACAAAATATTTTTTTTTAATGTTGAGGGTGCTAAAAAATAAAACACGAAAAAGCACATCTGAATGCGGCCACACCTTCCAAGTATGCAAATCACATTTAAATCGAAATAAGTGTGCTTAATATTTTTAATCCAAACAAATGTCATGAAATGTAAAATATACTTTCATAGTTATCGTTTTATGATTTAAAAAAAACTTTTAGAGATTTATTACTTCAGCTCCATCATCTATCAAATAAAGTTCATTGACATCTAATATGGCCTTTCGTCGAAGCAATAATTTGGATATTTAGAATAATAAGACCATTAATCTATAGATTAGTTTCCCAAATGAACGGCAAAATCTTTTTGAAAAGAACCTTTTTTTTTTTTTGACAAAAAAGAACTTAAGTATTTTCGATAGCTTAATGCATCAACTGTCAATGCTAAAAACACTCAAGGTATTCAACTTAATTATGAAAATTTATTTGATGGTAATGTCAGTGGATATTATTAAATAAATCAACTTATCATAAAGCGTGTAAGTTTATTGTTATATGTATGGGGACTTTTTTATCTGCTAATTTTATATATATCGGAAATTTAAAATGTATTCAAAGCCTTTGTGTTCTTCATGGATCTACACTGGTTTCAAGCCCCAATGACCAAAGTTGCCACGAAAAAAATACTGGACCATTTATGGTACTTGTCAGAAAAGTTGGTGTCTTTTGCATTTTTTGACGGCGAACTTTCAGTTAAAGATAAGCAAAATATGGTAGTTGCACTATGAATCAAAGGTGTAGAAGATTGACCTAAAAAAAAGCATTGATGTCGAGCACATCACCGAAAAAAGCATAGAAGACTTTGTGACTAGCAACATTTTACGATTTTTCCAAATATTGGGTATCTCATCACAGTTTTTGAATAAATATATTGAAACTTGGAAGGATGACTCTGATTTTAAGGCTGTAAAGAAAATGGTCCATTGTATACGGGTAGTGAATGATATTGCTGAGGGTGGTGTTGCCTTAATGAAGGAATATAAATTTATGACAATCGACGAGGAGCAAAAGCAATATTTGCTTTCGTTAGTAACAGCCTACAGAAAGAAATATCCTGATACAAAAAAATCAACGCCTGTATCCTGAATATTTATAATTTTAGTATTAAAAGGGTATCCTTATTTGTAATCTAAACATTAATTTTATATGTAAATGTTTTATATTAATAAATACAAGTTAGTAATTAAACAGTGTTATAATGAAAATTCAAACCTTGGTAGCGATCCCTAAATATTATTTTAAAAAATTGGAAAAAAACACTGAAATATTTTTTTAGGGTGGAGAAATAAACGAGATGTTGACCGGTCGAATATTCGAAAAATACACTTTTGACTCAAATAAGGACCACCCTAACTTGGATATTAGATAGTGAGCAGTCTTTACTGGTCTACTTTACTTAATTAATTTTTAGATAGTATCGATACTTTTTAGATGTGCATAGATTTTTTTTTTAAATTCTAAAATTATGACTACTTTTTTCTACTTTTCTAATGCTTTTGGGAGTGTATAATCAATATATTTTGCCCCGATAGACTAGAATTCAATTAGGTCTATTAAAATTTTCCAATATAGAAGAAATTTAAAATCTCATATTTTATATTCTTATTTAAGGTTTTTACTACTACTATAAAAATATGATTAAATAAATCTATTCGCTTCAATACATTAATACTTGACCATTTTTGCATAATTGTCAATTGTGCATAATTATGAATATAGATAACAAATATCGATATTTCTATTTAATGTCTAGAAATAAACATATACTATTTATGAAGCATTCAAATCGTGAACAAAGTTCATATTTTTATAAAAGTTATATATATACATGACTTATTCAATATGAAGCAGATTTTAAAAAAATGACGTCGATTACTAAGTTCGTAGTATTTTCTGTTGTGGTGTTTTTGATGTTTTTTATTCAATGTGTTATAACTTCATCAGATGAGAACGTAAGAAAACCTTAAACTAAACGCCTTTTAATATTATCTCAAAATTTGGATGATTAAATTCTTTATAGGGGTGCGGCAGGGAAACTTCTTTATTTGAAACGTGCGCCCTGAAGCAACATTTATTACGAGAAACGATCGGGATCAATCGTTCGACGAGAATGATAGTAAAGATCACCCAGTGTACGAGGGAGAAACGCGAGTTCGCCTTAGAGGCGTCATTTCACCCTTCTCAAAATAACTGTTGCTCCAAGGCGCCCGTTTCAAATAAGGTTCACCTAAATATTGAGCGTTTCATTTGGCAATACAAACATCCAATTTATAACATCGTGCAAAAATGATTATATCATCGTGCAAGCATTATCATGATATCAAAATTTCTTTACAAGGTTGATCGAAGTGAGCTCGAAGACTTTTGTCAATGCCCATCGATAGTGCCGAAAATAAATTTCTCAGATGCAGAGAATGTCAGAAGAGCTCAAATGTAAATATGCTTTAACATCATCATAATTATTATCAATTTATTATAGGATAGAGTTCAAAAGTTGATTCAGTGACTTACTTTTTATAGTTACAAATAATTTAATTTAAATCTCGAAAAAACGTACAATAACTGCACTAATAAGCATGGAAGATGAAATGTCCTAATATTTTCCAACGATTATATAAAGTCAGATTTACCCTCTCACCCATTATATAATCAATAAAGTTAAAGACTACCATCATCAATGAGATACATGATTATATGAATCAAAATATCACTTTATAAAAGTGAAAATTTTGCAACTCAATCATATATAATATTATAATTTGCCCACTGATTAAACCTTCTGTCAATAAGATGATCTGACCAGACTATTATGATTTTGCAATGAGTTTTTTTTTAATAATAGTTATGTATAGATCTTACCAAATCTACCTGAGTGTGTCCTTTTAAGGAATTTTAGATAAAATTAAAAAAAAATCAAGATCCTTGTATTTTGAGAAAAAAGGATATTTATGTGCCTATTTTTTTCAAAGAATTTATTATCCCGTTTTTCTTAATTTTCCGTAAAAAAAAAATAATTAATTTACTCCATAAAATAATTTATGATATTTCTTACGCTGACTTGCGTTTTGACCTGTTTTTTAAGAAATCCTTTTTGCATCATATATTTGTAAAAACCAGATTAATATATTTCGTACGATAGTTTGTTTACCTATTTAATTGACAGGAGTACATTAAACCATTTTATTGACAAAAGGGTTAAATACGATTTATGCAACAATATATTTAACGGACATTAATAATTGTTACTGTATATATTTAAGATTCATGGTGAAATCAATGTGGAGTAAAATAAAATTATCTGAGAAAGGTGATGAATTAAAAAAGATAATGATCGATTTCATTAAAAGCGATAATCTTTCTTGGAAAGAAATATCCCTAACGTGCACAGTCTGGATTTTCGCCAACATTTTTAAAGATGAGAGCGAAAGAAATCTCTGCAAATTTGCGCAGGTGAGATACTTCAATCAAATATTTTTCTAAATATTGTAGAACATTGATACTTGAATATAATTACAGCTTATAAATGCGACTCTTCCGTGGCAAACGAAACATGATTGTAGTTTGATGTCCAAAGCAATCGATGATTTAATTGCATCAATACAGTATTCCGCTGAAAGTGTTTACAGTGTCGGACTTAAACATTCTGAATGCGGATCGGGAGAACTCCGAGTAAGTAATTTTCAAATATTAAAAGTTATTCTCTTAGTAGTTTTGCTGATAAATCACCTATTTCCAGCCAAATCCACCTAAATGCTACGCGAACGGAACTGTTTATGACATCGATGAATTATGGGATCTCAATGGCAATGAAGTTCCAGACAAACTTCGAGAAATTACTAAGAGTTTGTATAAATCTAATAATTATTTTGATGAACTCTTAGCTGTTGTAACTACTGCCGGCCTATCTTTACCATTACGACTCGCTGTGATGTATTATGAGCCAAATCTTTTGTACGGGGTAAATATAATGTATTTGCATGTGATATTGGTCTGATATAAGCACTTGAAATGTATTCAACGCGTATTTTAAATCGACAGATGATGTACGGATCTGTATCGCCTAAATTACCAGAATGTTGTTGCTCGAATTACAAGAATTTCATGAAAACTTACTTGGAAATATGCGAAACTTCAGCTGGACCATTTTCAGTTGTCGTGAAAGAAACAGCAGCTTGTATTTAGATGTTTAATTACATATCTATTTAATATAGCAATGTTGAACACATTATAAAAATATTATAAGTAAATAAACGAAAAAGTTAATATTCTAATATTGTAACATTTTTATGTTGCCTATTCTTTGTGTAATTATTGTTGTTCTTATTTGATGCAATCCAGTATGAGTGCTTCTATTGATGTTTAGGCTTAAAACATGATCTGAGCAGGTCTTAAGTTTCTCCTAGTATTTGTTTGCTTTAAGTTGAGATTGAATTAAGTTTGGTTTTTTCTACTTTATGGGTCAAAATATTATTATATCTCCAAGACTCCTTTGACTCCCTAGATTATCTACTTGTACACATCGTTATTGTAAAATACAATAAATATAATTTTATTGCTTCTCATTTCAAAGGGTGGATTTTAAATAGGGAAGATGTCGATTTTTCACGAAAGGCTTTAAAGATTTGTCTCCGTTCGTTTTGCACTTGGAGATGATACTTCCGGTTACAAAGTACATCGTTGAAGAAAGGAATCGGCGTTGAGAGTTTCGGCACGGTTCAAGGGCTCTTTTAAGTTTGTGGAGTGAAACGTTTCGGGGCCCTTACAATTGTCGGTTTACAGATGGATCCCATTTACACAATAATGAAAGAACGCTTCTGCGAGCGTAATGATACTATTCGTAGCATGAAATATGTCACCCACGTATTTGGACATTGAGAGCAATCATATCATCATAAGGGTGTATTATGCGCCAGACAATGTATTCACATGCACGACCCTTATCTGTGAGCGGATCAAAAATTCTATGTATTTCAGCTTTGGATGTGCGAATAATGCTGAAAGGCATATTTCAAAAAGTAATCATTCACATTTATTGCTGGATTTGTTAAAGTTATACATAACATGCACATAGCGCCATTGAAATATCGTTTTAATGGCGTAATTATTATAAAAATGCTATTCAGCTAGAGTTGTTAAATGCAAATGTTGGCAACGTAATGGCATAAGGTTGGCAAATGTTTATGAAACACAGCTTTTTTATTGAACGTATGATTTCATAGAAATGTTATGCATGCAAATGATATCGAATGAGAATAATGGTTGCAATTATTTTTAGTCGAATGCCATTAAATCTTTAATAAATGTGCTAAAGTTTTACCAGAAGTTGGAATCAACTGATCGATTTCATCGAATTTTTCGAATTATAATGTTTTATTTTATGTAATAAATAAGACAACCATTGCCAAAAAAGAATAAATACAGTGATTATATGTATAAGTTTTTTTCTGAAGATTTTTTTTAACCCCTAAAGTGGATATGACGTATATATCCGTCAAGACCAAAGTCCATGCAAAGTGGGTATGACGGATATATCCGCATTATGAAAGTTAAGCAAACCTCAATGGAAAATGACGGATATGTCCGATTGCAGTGTTGTGTACGTTAAATGAAAGAATGATTCTTCTTGGGAACTGACTTTTTCGAACTTGACGATATACTATTTTCGTATACTGGATATGACGTACATATCCGCTAGCAGTGAAAAGATCGCATCACTACGGACATAACGTTGAAGGGGTTAAATAAATACATTTTAGATTTGCATCAATAGAAACTGTATTTTATGTGTTTCCGTGAGAACGCCAGAAGGCTTATTAAAACTAAGATAAATTATGTTAACTAAACTATAATTTGCATTAATATGTGATATTATTTATAACTATATATTATGTTGTGTATGTGGCAATAGAATTTTAATTTGAAAGAAGGTGTTTATAACATATTTCGAAAAAAAATAGAAGCTCCAAAGTAAGTAGAAAGATACACCAATAATGTATCAAAATAAAGCATTAATACAATTTAATCTGAATAATCATAAAAATAAAACCAGTTTTAAATTAAGAAAAAGTCTATTTAACAATTTCAAAATAAATAAAATTTCTGATTTATTATTTTAGCTACATCAACATTGACATATTTCAAAATAATTAACATTTAGAATATAATTGATATCCAATATGACCTTTTGTTGAAGCAAAAAAATTGAATTTCCCGTATATTACACCCATTAATTTGCGGATTAGTTTCCCAAAAGAGTAATACAATAGCAATAAAGTAGATGTTTATAATCAGCATATATTTTTTGTTATGAAAAAACATCAGGCAAAGCTATCGACATTGTTATAATTTAGTGGAATCTGTTGTAAGTAAGATAAAACATAACCTAGTTACATTTTATTGCAATTTATTGATAACGCTATAATTTTTTAAAAAGTACTTTTATCTCCTTTCATATTTGAATGTGGTTAATGCAAAATGGTTTAATTGGTTCGTGGTGCATAATGAATATCCAAGTCGTTGTACTTTAAATGGTTCTAAATTAGGTTACTTTACTACTATCGTTTTGAAATTTCTGCTCAATTGATTTGCACATATCTCATATAGAGTTTATAAAAAAAATGACCTTTAAAAAAAGATTGCAGAAATTTCTATGGTTCAATGATACACAACATGCGACCTTTTTGAAGATTATTCTCCAAAAGAGAGCTAATTAAAATGAAGTGCGATGTTTAATTAATAACCATTAACGGAGATATGAAACAACCATATTTTTATGCATCTTCTTGGAAAAAAAAAACCATTTATGATGTATTGGGATCAAAGTTCATCCGATTATAAGCGTTATGCACATTCAAAATTCAATATGAGCCAGTGGAACAAAAGGAGATGTCGCCTCTAAAGTTTGTCGAATTTTCTGTTGTGATATTTTCGGTGTACTTTATTCAAAATGTCGTAACTTTGCCTGATGAAAATGTACGAAAACATTTACTAAAATACTTTTTTTAGAATTCTTCTCTGTTCGCATGGCATTATAATCGAGAGGTTTTTTTTCCATATTATGATTAATATTTATATTTATTTTTTAGGTAAAAACACATCGTGACTTTTGCGAATGCCCGCCAATTGCACCAAAAATAGATTTTTCGAATGTAGACGATGTTAAGAAAGCTCAAATGTAAGTTTTTAAAATCAATATTAAAAGCATTATCAACCTAATGAGCAAAATGTCTTTTCAAGAGTTTATATAATGATTTTTTTTAATATTCTGATTTGTATCCCGACTAATCTTCCCACCCAAATAAATTTTAGCCATTCATTGAACAATGTAAATTTTAAAATAATATTTCATACTTTTAAGATTCTTAGTGGAAACATTGTGGAATAATACGAAATTATCAGACAAAGGCAAGGAACTTGAAGAGATAATAATCGATTTAATTCGAAGTGATGATCCTTTTTGGAAAGAAATCGCCCTAACCTGTACCGTTTGGACTTATTCAAATGTTGCAAAAGCTGAAAGCGAGAGAAATCTCTGCAAATTTGCAAAGGTTTGATCAAAATTTGTCAGGCATTTAAAAATCAAATGTTTTGCTTAAATATTGCCAAATGTGATTACAGCTAATAAATACAACGATTCCATGGCAAACTAATAATGATTGTAGTGTGATGGCCACTGCTATCGATGATGTTGTTTTGACAATAAAAAATGCTGCTTACAATGTCGTATCTGCTGGCTTTAAAACCAGTGAATGTGGCCCTGGAGTAATCATAGTAAGCAATATTAATACTCATTAAGAAATATTTTCTTAACAACTTCGCTACAAAACGTTATATTTGCAGCCGGATCCACCGACATGTTTTGAAAATGGAACCGTTTATGATATTGTCGAATTATGGAATCACAATGGTGGTAAGCTTCCAAACAGACTTCGAGAAATCGCAATGAGTTTGTATCAATCAAATGATTATATTGATCAACTCTTAGCTATTGTAACTACTGGCAGTCTGTCGTTACCACTGCGTAACACTGTGATGCACTTTAATCCAAATGTATTGTATGGGGTAAATATGATGCGTTTTTATAAAGTATGAATTAGATATGACTGTTGGCTATTTTAATAAATCCGTATTTTAATTCGACAGTTATTACATGCATCAACGTCTCCTAAACTAGAAGTGTGCTGTTGTCAGAATTACAGATATTTTGTGAATTACTATTTGGAAATATTGGAGGCTGTAATTGGACCATACGCAAAAGCTATGAAAGAATTAGCTAATTGTGCTTAAATACTGCAATATTTCCTTTTTTCTTATATTAATGTAATATGACTGTAAAAATTAATTGCAAATAAGAAAAAGTGTAAACTATTATATTTGTCGTATCTACTACCGAACTTTGGTAGTAACTGTAGCATAATCTATGACCTGAATAATAGATTGTTTTCTATGACCTGTCGTCAATTCAAGTTATTGATTACATTTTTTTTCAATTATATATGGCTATTAATATTTGACTTTTTGTCAAACTGCTGGAGATTCATGGATACAGGCAAGCTTTCGTTTGGCTTATTTCTAAGTATACGTCATATGGCAGTTCAATTGTAATTGTTACTATATCGATATTGATAAATTTATATTTAAAGACTAGATCTTGATTAAAACCTGAAGTAAATTGTGATTGCCTTGATGGTTATAGTTTACCTTTATAGACCAACAATCAAAATTCTTTAAAGTCCTAATAACATCCATCAAAGCATGAATCTTGTGATGTGTCATATCCGATGTCAGATATAGGGGATCTTACTTGGGAAATGATTTAATATGCCCGTTGCCTTCCACACGTGATAAATTAAGGATAGGATTATTTGGAAAGGTAGAAGAAGAGAGAATCTATGAGTGAGTAGCGAAATTATCATTATATATAAATTATAATTTAATTATTGTTGCAAATTTAATCAATCACTCATGGGCGTACTTGCACGACTTTATTAATCGCCTCAGTATTTAATTTTTCTAATCCAGGAAATCAGGGTAAACCTGGATCGAGACGATCTATCGGAAATATTAATATTTTACTTGTTGTTGTTTGTTGATACGGTGAAATTTGTTTCCACAATCTGGATTTAAGCCCGAACCTTTATAACAAGTGTCCAGGATCTAAACCACTACACCAACACTTGGTAATAATCTATATATAATACTATATACAAAATAAGTATTAAATCATCTCAACAATTAAAAAATATTTACGTTCTTGATTTTTTTTTTGTTGAAAAAATCTGAGAATACCTATTGAATGTATATCAATCAGATTCTGCGTCGTATGTATTTCCGTGGGAATGCAAGAGGATTTTTTAAAATTATATTCACAAATTACTGATTAATAACTTCATATTTCTAGCATGATCTATCTTATGGAAATAGAAAATTGTTTGAGTAATCATATAAATATTATAGTATTTTTTCATGTCATTAAATGAAATCATTGCCCATTTGAACATCCTGTAATTTAAAAATAAATATTATGTACACATTTTTAACTTCAGTAATGATGCACCTGAATTTTGATAATAGGCTGGACTTAAAGTCTATATTGGAAGTGACAATAAAAGTGAAAAATTACTTAAAAATATTAGCTTAAAACATAAAAATGTATAACTTTCAAGTAATATCACCAAAAAATATAGAATTCCTTAATTTGTACATTTATAATGGAACGTGAAATAATTATATAAGCTCTAAAGTCTATTCACATTTTTCAGTAAAAAAAAGGTGGTGTAAATATACTTCGAAAACAATATTACTACAACCAGATTTTTTTTTAAATTCGTGAAAAAAATTCTGACCACATTTCCTGTAACCATTCCAGTAATAATTAATAAGCATTGACTTTCAATGCTGAAAAAATCAACTCAAGGCCTTCAACTAATCTAAGATTTTTTTAAATAAAAAGTTGTAAATAGTATATAATATTGGTTTATAAAAAATACATTTAAGTTATTTTTATATTAATATACTTTGGTAAAATAAAAAAAAGTGTTTTTATAAATTTTATCATTTTGAAAATATATGACCTTCGGGTTAATACAAAATCGCTTATTAAGTGGTTCATAATAAAAGCTTTTTGCTCTTAAAGATTCTAAATGAAGGTGTTTACTGTTTTGTTTTGAAATATGTTACTAAGCACATGTGAATAATTGATTTTTAAATGCATTATATGCATAGTCTTTGCAATTAATTAATCATTAAAAATGCATTAATGAGGACTCTTTAGTTCGATAACACAATACGTGACCTTTTTGAAGATTATTCTTCAAATTAGGGTAAATTAAATACAAGCAGGATGTTTAGTTTAGAGCCATTAATGAAGATAAAAAACAACCATATTTCTATGCATCCTACTAAAAAAGCATATATAGTGTTTGTGCTATATTATGATCAAAGTTCGTCCGATTATAAAAGCTTATTCACATATACGATCGATTTAGTACGAGACAGTGCAACGCAAGACTATGTCGCTTCCAAAGTTTTTCCTACTTTTTGTTGTGATATTTTCGGTGTACTTTATTCAAAGTGCTGTATCTTCGCCAGATGAAAATGTAAGAAACCGTATAAATATCTTACCAGAATGGAATAATCCATTTTTCTAATGTATCTAATATCAAGTGTTCCTATTTTGCAATAATTAAAACTGAATTTAGCCTTTAAGTGTATTTTCGTTAGAAATTTGAATATGCAGGTTTGAGTATTTACAGGAAAAGGCTTAAGTTATTATTTTATTATGGCATGCTATTATAAAAAAATAATTTCGCCATTAAAATATAATCAGGATTATTTTCACACTATTATTGATAGATTACTTCTTTATTAGATCAAACAATATGATGACTTCTGCCAATGTCCACCGTTTTCACCAAAAATAAATTTCTCAGATGCAGACGAGGCCAGAAAAGCTCAAATGTAAGTTTTTAAGTAAAAATCATAATCATTATTGTTTAAAAAACTATCATTAAATTTTAAGTCGAAATAAATGAAATTCGCAAAGAAGAGACTTTACGCGCGTTATTCTCGAAACCACTTTTTTCCAAGCTCATGGAAGTGTTCCCACACGCCCTAGATGAGCATTATTTAAGATATTTGTTAAATACATGTACAATAAACGTCTTCGTGGTTTGACTTATAATTATTTAAAAATATTGAAACATTTTTATTAAATGAACAAAAAACTACAAAAATTGTTAGTAAAAACATACACTTTTTTTTCGATCGCCCACATTTTTTAATTTTTTTTTAATATTTCTGATAACTTTTAGTCTCAATAAGGTAAAAACGTCCCTTGTAATGAATTGTAATATAAGATAACCTTTTTGGGTTATTGTTAAGGCAAGTATGGATTCGAATTTTACCTTAACAATTTTTTTACGTTAGAGAGCTAAATTATATTTTTGTATCTTGCTGTGGATCAGAATAGATTAATAAATATACCAAAAAAACATATTGGAACCATAAAAATGTTACAATACTCGAATTACCAAATGATAAATTTATTTAATGAGCAAAATAGGAATCGATTATAAAATATTACAGATAAAAACTACAACTACGAACAAAAAGTTTATGGCTATGATTGCAAAGTAAGTAATGGAAATTCTTAATATTTGGTCTTTTTAAGATTCTTGGTGAAGACATTGTGGGATAGAATAGAATTATCAACGAAAGGTAAGGAGCTAAAAAAGTTAATGATCGATCTAGCTCAAAGTGATGATTCTTTTTGGAATGAAATCTCACTTACTTGTACCGTTTGGTTTTATGCAAACGCTGTAAAAGCTAAGAGCGAGAGGAATCTCTGCAAATTTGCTAAGGTTTGATTAAAGTTCGTCAGCCATATTAAATCACATTAATTACTTGGACTATTGATAAGACTTAATAGTTAAATATGATTACAGCTAATAAATACAACAATTCCATGGCAAACATATGAATATTGTAGCGAAATGACCATAACCATCGATGATGTTGTTTTTGCAATAAAGAAAGAAGTTAACAGTATCGTAATTGCTGGTCTTGCGAATTCCGAATGCGGCTTCGGAGAAGCCCAGGTAAGAAATTTTTAAGTATTAAAAATTATTTGATTAACTTTTTTACTAATAAATATTTTATTTGCAGCCAGATTCACCGAGATGTTTCCAAAGTGGAACCGTATATGACATCAGCGAATTATGGGATCTTAATGGCGATAGACTCCCAAGAAAACTACGAGAAATCACGATGAGTTTGTATGAATCAAATGATTACATCGATCAACTCTTAGCTGCTGTAACTACTTCTAGCCTGTCATCACCATTTCGTAATACTGTTTTGTACTTTGATCCAAATGTTATGTATGCGGTAAATATAATGAGTTTTATATAGTATGAATTAGATAAAACCATTGGATAGTGTATTCAATTCGTATTTTAATTCGACAGTTATTACATGGATCAATATCTCCTAGACTTGAAGCATGTTGTTGCCAGAATTACAGGGATTTCATGAATAATTTTTTGGAAATAAGCGAGGCTGTAGTTGGACCATTTTCAAAGGTTATAAAAGAATTAGCTAAATGTGCTTAGATACTATTATGTATATATTTATTTCTTTATTAAGCATATGGATGTAAATATCATTGTAAAAGATAATGACAAATAAATGAAAACATGGGTTTATGTGATTATTTTGTGGTAAATGATATTGTTAATTTCGCTGTTCAAACATCTGTGCTTTTATACGTGTGGTACACAAATGTGTATACAAATGAATTATCAAGTAAATATATTATACATATTTAAGTAGAAAGAAAAAGGTCAATATAATTTAAATCATCAAACTTCTACCATAAAACGAAACAATGTTCAATATTGCCATTTTTTAAAAAAAAATATCAACCAGTTTTATATCAGGAAAATGTCTGCTTAATAATTACATTAAATTCATGATGATAAGAGCTTGATATAAGACTTTCATAATTAATATATTAGATCCATCACCTTTGACACCATTTATGATATCTTTTAAATAAAATTGATTAACATTCAACATCTCCAGAATATTACACCTAGTAACATGCTGATTACTTTTATACAAGATCGATACAATATTTGCGGAACAATTATTTACTTTGGCTTGATAAAATAACACTCAAATAATATAAATGCTTATTAATAAGCATACATTTGAAATACATACGACTCAAGGCTATTAACAGCATTATGAAGATTTATTTTAACGAAACTGTTGTAAATACGTACTATAAAAACACCATAATATGATTTTTTTCAAATATTAATAAGCATTTCAAATATATTATATACAGGGCTTTATCTGATGTTTCAGTTTAAAAAATATTTAATCTTTGAATTGATGATTGCTAATTCAGTCTATGATGTAATACAATGTAGTTCCAAGTCTTCGTGCTTTTAATACTTCTAAAGTAAGTTGTTTTTCTCTTTTTTTATGAAATATCCATTTTTTATAAATAATTTATAATACAATGCGCAATGGGATAATGAGGTTTTTTTTAACTATAATCTTTGAATGGTAAGATGAATGATGCTTAACACATGAAAAATGTATTAGCATGTGCATCATATTGAGTGATTACCATTTAAGTCGTTGCATGATTTTTCTACAAAAAGAGCAATTTAAAATGATGCTTGATAATTTAGGTATAGTCATTAATTATGATAAAAAACACAATATTTTTATTAATCATACTAAAAAATATTAATCTATTAATATGTGATACACTGTGATCAAAGTTCAGACAAATGTAATTTTTATGTAATGTTACACGTACATACAAAATCAATTTAGTACTAGGCAGTTCAACACAAGATGATGTCGCTTTCAAAGTTTGTCGTTTTTTCTGTTGTGATATTTTCGTTGTACTTTATTCAAAGTGCCGTAACTTCACCAGATGAAAATGTAAGAAAACATTCAGTAAAATACCTTTTTAAATTTCCACAAAATTAAAGAAAAATTGTATGTTACTCGAATATAAACGAATACTTATAAAATTGATTGAAAATCAAGTATTTCCATTTGCAAATACGATGTACTATATTTTGAAATTAAACGAAAATTTGTTATATCGTTTCGTTTAAAAGTACACAAAAATTGTATACAAATGCAGAACTTCTTTTAAAAGTGTAAATATCAAGTCTGATATTTTTTATTACTTGTCTTTTCTTTATTTTTGCTGATAATCGTGAGTTATTCCATACTATGAACAATACAACATTTCTTTGTTAGGTCGAAAAATTTGATGACATTTGCCAATGTCCCCCATTTATGCCAAAAATCAATTTTTCCGATGTAGAGGATGCTAAGAAAGCTCAAATGTAAGTTCTTGTAATCATCATCCTTGTAATTATCATACTAATAAAACGTAGAAAAAGAACCTCTTAACTTAAAAAAAAAATTGTCGGTCCATGTGCAAAAGATCCTATATATAAATATTAGCCATTCATTGGCCAAATAAAAGTGAATAGAAAATCATTCCTAATATTTGGTATTTTTAAGATTCCTTGTGGAATCACTATGGAATAGAATGGAATTATCAACAAAAGGTAATGAACTAAAAAAGGAAATATTCGATCTAGTTCGAAGTGAAAATCCTTTTTGGAAAGAAGTCGCCCTTGCCTGTACTGTTTGGACGTATGCAAATAGTATAAAAGATGTCAGCGAGCGAAATCTCTGCAAATTTGCAAAGGTTTGTCCAGATTTTTTTAGATATTAAATCAAATGTAATATTTGAATATTGTCGAGCACTGACAGCTGAATTTGATTTTAGCTAATAAATTCGACTGTTCCATGGCAAACGAAAAACGATTGCAGTGTGATGACCACAGCTATTGAGGATGTAGTATCGTCAATAAATAATGGCGCTCACAGTGTCTTTTCTTCAGGAATTAGGAATTCAGAATGCGGCTCCGGAGAAATCATAGTAAGTAATTTTTAAGCACGAAAAATGTTTTCTCCATGATTTTGCTGAAAAAGGTTTGCAAACTTATTGTTAAAAATTTGCAGCCAGATCCACCTAAATGCTTCGAAAATGGAACCATTTATGACATTAAAGAATTATGGGATCTCAATGGCGATAAGCTTCCAAGCAGACTTCGAGAAATCACGATGAGTTTATATAAATCAAATGATTTTATAGATCAGCTCTTAGCTATTGTAACTACTACTAGTCTGTCTTTACCGCTGCGCCTTACTGTGATACACTTTGATCAAAACGTTATGTATGGGGTAAATATACTGCATTTCTTTATAATATAATACTGATTTAACTACTGATTTCTTTAAAATTCGTATTTTAATTCGACAGTTATTCCACGGATCGATACCTGATAAAATTGAAACATGTTGTTGCGAGAGTTACAAAGATTTCATGAATAACTTTTTGGAAATATGCGTGGCTGCTGTTGACCCATTTACAGGGCTTGTAAAACAAATAGCTAAATGTGCTTAAGGGCTACAATATTTGTTCTCTTATCATTGATTATATGGATGTAAACATCACTGTAAATGTTAATAAGAAATAAAATAAACTTGCGTGTTTCCATTTTGTGACTATTTTTTGGCATCTACATGTACGTATGTACTTAACCTTTGGTATATATTATAGCACAAAATCTGAGCTAAATTTGGGTTATCTATACATAGTCGGTCATTTCAAATTATTAATTACCTTATTATCATAAGTTTAATTTAAAAGGGTTATATTATTAATTGATTAACGGCAGGAGAGTCGATATATGTTTTATGATGATTTGGAATGTCGCAAAATGCTTGTTTTATAAATCAGCTTTAAAAATTATAATAGATAAAATTCTAACATTTGGGTCAAATAGATAGGCACAAAATATTATGGATTCTATCTTGTTATTTGGATATTTTTGGGTCAATATTATTATTTAAGATTGCATAACATAGCGAAAAAATGTCTAATTATCTTGTTAATTAAAATTTATCAAAATTCACGAAAATGATTTAAAAACCAATTCATAATTATGAATGTACTTTTTGTGATCAAGAAAATGTTTCAAAATTATATGGTTAATTTCTGATGTATGAACTTCGGACATATGAACGGTAATGATATCCTATGGATATTTCCCAAAACTAAGAAAATTTGCAAAAAATCAAATATGTTGTTTTGTGTATATTTTAGGTATACACTAAAACCTTTTTTTGTGCGATTTCAAAGTTATGCGATTTTTTTAAGTAATTAATTATATATTTTTTTAAATTTCATAAAGAGCATTTATCGAGATGTTTGGGATAAAATAATAAGTAAATCATTGAATCTTTTTTCTTCCAAAGATGAGTTATCTCGAAAATCGCAACGAAAATTATCATATAGCGATGATAGTTTATAATTAAAATAATTATTATTTCTCTATTGGATGTCTGTCATTAGAAAGGCCAGATGCCAGATACCCTTAAAATTTTACCAATAATATGAGACATCCTTAAAATGCTACCAAAAATGTTATTTTTTAATGTGTAATTGCAAAAGTGTAATAGTTTTCTTGTTTTTTTATTAATTTTTTTGTGCTGTTTTCGATGTTAGATTTATGATTTTTTTTCCTAAGTGAAGTAGATCCTATCCTTTTATTCTCAACCTCAACCATGAATGTAAGTATATAAGGTGTTTAATTAAAGAAAAAATGCTGCACGGTATGTAAAATGTTGATAATCGCCCCTGCTTAAAGATTATGTGAATATAACTATTTGCTATGAATTGAATTTTTTCTGCAGTAGACTATTTAATATTTGAGCTTATTTAATTCTGATATCAAAACAATCGCACGTAATTGAAAGTGATTAATCATAAGATAGCAAGGAACTGCTTTGGGTCGTCAAAATCACCGAATGACGCTCTCCATATTTTAATTAAAAAATGAAATACTTCCTCGTTGTATTTTTAAATTTGTTGCTTTTTGGCAAACACGTTTTTGCCCTTCATTAGAAAACATTTTTAAAAAATCAATCCATGAGGCCGTTCAAACAAAACCGATTTCGTTATTCATGGCTGAGCCGACCCACGTAACAGTTCAGCATTAATCATTTTTAAAAATACGTTTCATCGCCCGTTCCGTTTGTTTGTTTTAAGTAAAGGACGTTACACAAGAAAGTTTCCTCTAAGATTAATCGGCGATAAATTTAATTGATGTTTGTTGAAGGGTCGTGGATGTTTTTAATAAGTGTGGAGGTTGCTGACGTAAGAGCTTTATTAAAAAAGAGGGTCTTCCCGCAAGCTCGTCCCGTACATAAGTCTATGTTCAGCCGGCAGACATAAAGCTCACTAATCGCGTTAATGATATGAGAGTCCGTCGGACCGTGAAGTTTTTCATTAAAGTGAAAATCTTGGATGGACCAACTGGCCTTCAGTTTATACAGCCTCCATAAACACACATGTGCTGGGGGTCCTTAAAAGCGATATGGGCTAACGAGCCTTTTGTGTACTCACCGATTTATAGCTGCCAACTGGTTACATTTGCACCTTTTCTGAAAAAAAAAAAATAAAGTCTTTAATCTCAGCTTAATAGGAAAAAGAAATACAATCTATTCCATATAACGTTATTTTGAAAATAGAAATTCTTAACATAAAACGGATCAATATAAGAGTGTAATATTACTACGTCTGTAATCCAGGTTTATCCTAATTTCCGGAATCTAAAAAAGTAAATACTGAAGTGGTTAATAAAGTCATACAAAGAGGATTACATAAATCATCAAATTTGTAAAAATAATTTAATATAACTCAAAAATTTTCTCCAACTTAAAAAAAATCAAATATGGAAAGTAAACGAGAAACTTTCTTCTATGTGTGAAAATAGTAAAATACCCCCTTAACCACAAAAAAAAAATCGGTCCATGTACAAAGCACCCTGTATATAATGCTAATTTGCCTAATCACTTTTTTATATTATATCCATATGTGCAGTTTTATTTATATTGAAGATCCAATTTATAACTATGCATACATTATAATTGTGAAATAAACTAGGTATAATTTTTTGAAGGTTGAATTGTCCTACGCTATTTTAACGGAGTGAAAATTTCTCCATAATTTTAAGATTTTATTCACAACGTCAGCGCGTATTCAAGCTTAAATTCCTTTAAATGGCAACTCTTTGAAATCAATACATTTCATACATGCTTGAAGAATCCAGAGCATGCATGTTTGTGACGGGACTGTTAACGAAATAATAAAATGACGCCTATAAACCTTCCAAATTAACGCAATTCAAACAAATCGGGCCATATTTCAGAAAGTCAGTGTTCGAGTCCATTGCTTCTCCATCCCGAGGGGCTTTATTCATTACTGCCGAGTCTGGAGGAAATTAGGCGGAAAGGCATTCCAATAACGCGATATTTCTTCAAACAAAAGTTTTTGTATCCTCTTGTCGACATACTGTCTACATCGACCGGCCACCCCTAATTGAACCATATGGCCATGAGTTGATGGCTTTTTATGAATATAAAAAGTCGTAATTATGGCAAAAAGTATGTGTAATATGAACGCATTTGAAGGGTGTGATTATACTGTAAAAGTGTCGAGTCATTGCTCTGAAGCAAAATTTTTGTGCTAAAATAATTTTATATGATATATAAGGAAAATGATAGATTAGTATCATTAGCGATTAAACAACTTTTACCATATAAAATTCAATAGTTGATATGCAATAATTTTTCGTCAACCAGAAATGTTTTAAAAGACAATAGCATAATTTGCAAGACTTTCATAGGAAATCATAGGAGGAATATTTAAAAAATATATTTTACTGAAGCCAATTTTAAATTGCAAAAAAGCTTCCGTTGCAGATCAATTATTTGATCAACTAGCTTAAATTTATCTTCCGCAATTCCTCTTCTCTATTCGCTGTGTTTTAATGAAATTTTGTAGTTTGCCTTTAATAAAATTTTTACCCAGTGATCCCAAAGTTGACCACTCACTTTTCAAATTCAGAATTTTATATCAACAATATTTAATTTATTTAAGTGTCGACTAAGAATTGCCAAATTTGACTGCATAGCAACCAAAAAAGGGATTATATTTTAGGCCAATCTGTAAAATACATACCAAAAAAATTGTTTGCAATTTTTCAATGGCGATTTATACAGGATTATTCAAATTACCTTTGAATGTCATCTGAAATTTTAAAATATCCCAAAATCTTCAGATTCTATCAATCAACCATTTGATCGATTTAAATAGCCGAATGAGTATGAATTTAAAGTACTTATTTCATATTTCTTTCCTACAATTTTATATGCTCCAAAATGACCACTATATTGGGCATAAGAGAGACAAACTTCTGCTTTTAACATTGGATAAAATCTAATATGGATTTGTTTGAGAAGATCAGAGTGACTTCGTCGCAAATGTTGGTGTACCACTTAAGAAACGGGCGGTCGACTTGTTTACCGCAATCAGCGATGCGATTCAAGAAATTAAGTTCAATAAAATAAATTGCTTCGCTTTTTTTCAAAGAGGCGAAGAATAAATAATGCAGCTTAGATTTTTCAAAGAGCCGAGCAATAAAGATGTACGATTGTGACTCTTTGAACTTATGCGTTTTCAAATTAAAAGTGCATTTATGCAAGTCGGCAAAGTTAATTGAAATTGTATTCCAATTTTGATTTTTTCTGTAACAATAACCTTAGCTGAACCAATATAAATGTTTAGATCTATATATATATGAATATATTAACATACAATTTCAAAAATTAGACAAGAAGATTATCATCGATATCCCATATTCAAATTATACAATACGGATACTATAATGTCTACAAAACGAGAGAATTACGTCAGCGTTAGTGTCAACTAAATTTACTCAATATGCTCTATGAACCATGTAATTTTTCACTAGCGTCATCATCGATGTAATAATTATTATTGACCCATTTTACTCATATAGAATAACTGTACATAATAATCGCGTTACATCGTATGCGTATCGTATTAAATCATAGGGTTTTAATTAGTTTTATGACAAAATATTTTCTCAAATTCGTTCAAAAATAGAGAAAAAAATAATATTGTTGTGCGGTAACTTGAAATCATTGTTCGCTGTTTCTCATACATTTTACGTATGCAAAGTTACATATTCAATAATTATTATTCATGGGATATATTGCCATTTTCATGAGCTATTCTCATGTAACAGGAAAATCACCCACAATCCCTATCGAGAAGAAGGGATTTTGAGAGAATCCTGTTTATTGATTTTTAATGTATGTAGGCAGTTAACTAAGCTATAAAAATTTAAAAAAGTATAAAATAAAAAAATAGATTTTTTTACCAATTTCTTACTACAACTGGCGAACATTTTGAAAATGCAGTTTTGAGATAATCTCGCTTAAAGTTTCAATGCGATAAAACTATAAATTTTAGTGACTTACCTATCAGCCAATGGTTTCAGGTGCATATGATAGATCTTCAGCTTTCTCAAAAAGTTAATTATTTTCGACTAGCTGTTGTTTTCAGGCTATACGATCTGCTTTTGTCTCAAAAAGACTCTTACGGTTGTACCTCGCTACCTGCGCCAATAATTATATTTAATGTATTCAACATCTTCAAAATGAAGCTGTAGTCGTTATTAAATATCCCAGCAGCAGTTTATGTTAATATTTCAATGATTTTTACACCAGAATGTAGGTGATTTGGAGCCAGTCGCCAAACCGTCGAGTTAAAACATTCATTAGCATTTTGGGTATAGCCACCCAAGCATCTTTGAAGTAATTCATCCCTAGACAAATCTTTATAAACTGGTAAGATATGCTGTTTTATTTCTTGGCCAAGAAACGGAGTCAGGTCTTCAAGCTTTGAATATATTTTAAAGCGATAGCTTTCTACTATTTGACCTGCTTTTGACTCCAGTCGGGTTCCCATGATAATGTCTTTTTAAAGTCATCGAACTTCTCTAGTTTTCTTTCCTTTATTAAGATATTTTGACGTTTTTGCTTCGAAAATTCAACCACACACGACAAACTATCAAGCGAATCTTGACTTCGAGCAACTTCGAGCAATTTCGAGCTGACTTCGAGCAATTTCGAGCTGACTTCGAGCAACTTCGAGCTGACTTCGAGCAACTTTAATTTCATGCAATAAAACGATAAATTTGCTTAAAATATTATTAGGAATATCTCCTATAATAAAACTAAAGATAAAAAAGATTTAAACAAATGTACTATGAAAGAAAGGTTGCTCAACTCCAAGCACTCCTACCTGACCTGACTCCCTAGTTCACAGCGGTTCCAGCATGCTTTTGATTACGCGCTATAACTTCGTAAATATTTCATATTCCGATTTTTCTCTTTTATAGCATACTCTCAATATGTCATACTTTTGAAATACGTTGTTAAAAAAATCCGACTTTTTTTTAACGTTGTAAAGGGTTTAAGACATGTGATGTTACACAACTTTTTTTTTATGAAATCAGCATTTTAGACAATAGAAAATATCAAAATTACAATGCCCAATACGCAAGCAAACATTGAGGTGGCAAACGTGGATATTATCAACATGCCAATAGTTTAATTAATTAAATACATCAATATCTAGGAGTAGATTTATATCAGAATTCATTGGGGATTTTCTTCAAAAGAAAATAATAATCATCATAATAATGATAAAGAACTTGAAAAAATATTTCTCATAACTATGATTTTTTTACGTGTACAAAAAATAAATATTTCAAAAAATGTAGCATATTTCTAGGTAATTTTTGTTAAAATATCAATGTAATTGTATGTTTTCAGTGACTTTTTACTGCTGATTTTTTTTTTCATTATTCAAATGGTATGAGTTTAATTGTAATAAAGTGTTAATGAAATTCCACAGATACAGAGCTCCCATAGGATAATAATTATAAATACAATACAAATGGGAGCTACTATTAAAATTCCAAAAAAAATTGCCAGCACAAGCAGTCAGCAAGCAGCAAAGAATTTCTTGTAAAACTTATTATTATAAGTATTGTTTTATAATATCAACACCAATAAGTATTAAAATTTAAAAATCAATCCAACAATATTATCCTTCTTAGATCATAACTTTGGATTTTGATAGAAGATTTTCAAATTAACGAAATTTCAAATTGAGTCCACGATAAATTTATTATTACACATTTAATTTGTATATATTTATAAGTATAATGCGATATTAGTAATAAATTCAAAGATCTTTTTGTGCGCTGATTTACTCTTCGGAAATGTTTCAGATCGCCATTTTTCAAGATAATTTCAAGATTTAGCAGCAACCTTTTCGCGTAATACCCTGTATTTCCTAGTGAATGTTCTAAACGATAAGTTTGCTCGTTAGCAGAGCTTTAAAAGTTCAACTTAATAGTATAATTTTGCTTTGCGACATAATTGTTTTGGACTTAAAAAAGATAAAGAGCTCTACGGTAATATTTTCAAATTCTTTTCTCTTAAGTCGGATACATTCAACCTGTAAGTTCGAGAAAGTTTTTCATAGAAACCGAGGTATATTTGGAAGATAGGGCCGCCTCTTTGAAGTTTTGTTTCCACTTTTTCTAATGAGGATACTTTTAAAGGGCGAAAAAATAAAGAAACTATTCACGAAAGGCATTCGCCTTAATTTTTTACGGTGTGTTTGGTGTATTGTATAGTTGGATCCGAACAAAGTGGTCCCGGATTGATCCCGTTTTACAACAGGCATTTTACCCTCGGGCTTACAAATTTATACAGTACTTGTTTCATTCCATTTAACAAACGGAATTTCAAGAATGTATCGTGTCGATGCAAAAGTTGTGTTGCTCTTTAAACAGGCAATGAATCCGTTTGTCTCAAATACTTTATAAGTCGAGAATCTAGTGCTAGCGACACAATTGGTTGTTACGTATTCAAACTTGTATTGCATATTGAATATATTATAGCAACTAGACTGGCGTCGTTATAGTAAATCTTCAAAATGTTTATAATAAGCATACATAGTTTTATACTTGCTTACATTCAATTAACCTAAGCAGTACGCCATATGACAAAAACTCATTGTATCGTATGTTTATCCCAGTTATTTTAGCAAACACAGTTTTCGGATTAAATTTATCAACTTAATTAACGTTTACTTGCAAAATGATTCGAATTAAATTTTACACGCCCTGTGCAGATATTCAAAATCACTATATGCTTAATATTCTAGATTAATTCAATAGAAAATGGTTATAAAGAGGCCCAATTTGCGTTTATTGTCTGATTCGACGAACAACAAAAATATTATACACAGAGTAAAATTACATACTAAAGTTTTAATTGTTATAAGCGTTGTATGCTAGGTTGTCAAATGTTCATCCTTGATAATAGTTTCAGGGTTTCATTATCGATATTGTTAGTGGAACCATTTTTTGGATCATAATTGAACTGTTTTCTGGTTAGTCAATTCTCAAATTTGTCTTGATAATAGCAAGGGACAAAAGATACGTAATATGAAATTTGTACATTAATTACTGAATGCAAAGTATAGTGTGCTCGCTATAAACGGGAAATACTATATTATAAAGCACCTAGTCCAAATATCTACTATATTCGTGATAACAGAGTTCAGTTGTATAGTTTTTATCTAATAATATTGCTCGCAGGAAACGAAAAAGGCTATAGAGATCCAAAGAAAAATCAACATTAATCTATTTGTTTCGTGTCAGAACATTATTTAATATCTTCATACTTATTTGATCATTCTAAATTTCATTAATTATTATTTTGACCAATCATGGATTATGTATGTTTTATTATATCATGTATTAATTCTCCAATCATCGTATGTTGGAAAATCTAATTTTCATCCCTTCGTAGCCTCTGAACAAGCATAGTATTAATCAATATTAGTCCATATATTCTTCTAGCTGACGTGGATTCATAATTTCATGATACACGTATTTCAATCGCCATAAAATAAATACTCTTTAAACATAAGCCACCTGTGAAATTCGATCGATTGAGTTAACACAATGGTTGAACTACCATATTTGCTAGGTCTCCAATAAATGAAGGTGCTTATGTGTCGTGAATGGCCTTTGCCAGAATCGGTGTATTAGTTCATTTGGATGAGGAAATAACGCTCGTATCATACAGCATTCCATATTCATCCCATAGCCTTTGCTGCCTTTGTGCCATAGCTTCAGTGCTTTGCAGCGTTCGACTATGGTGAATGTGAGAATCGACACAGTTGAATTGATGATAACAATTAATTTATTTTATGTAGAGATTCTCAAGCGAAGGATCCTTCAAAAGATAATGTGTAAACTCGCATGAATTGATTGAAGTATTTTTGGATACTTTAAATACTTTCTGTGCGTAAATACTTCCAATAAAGCAAATTGACTGTGATAAATGAAGGTGTGCTTTTCCGGATGTTTCATTGAATTTTTCATCCCAACAATAAAATCAAGTCGGACTAATTTGATTTTATATCCCAGAAATTCAAAAGCCGACAACATTTTGAAAAAATACCTAAAATTTCAATTCATTTAATAGCATGAAATAATTGTTTTTGCAATTTTTATCTAAATAAACCACTATTCTTTGCAATTGGTTTAAAGTAAATTACTTCTAAGCTTTCAAGGTCCAATAAAATGTGCAAACGAACTAGAAATGCCAATTTCTAATTTCTCTAAACAAAAAATTAACAACTATTTTGAACTTAGATTAACTTTTAAAAGTTTTCTTGATTATACCCTTTCCGACGGTATGTGATGTGTGATATGTGATGATATGTAATATGATATTATATGTCATATAAATTATTCAATAAGTCGTTAAACTTGAAGAATTAGTAGTTTTCCAGGGTCAGGGTTAAGAAAATATTTTTTATGCTTAAGATATTTTTATTAAATTTATGTTCAAAATTTATTCAAATTAGCCACCTCTGCTTTGTATGCAGGCATTGGGAATCCAATCCCGGGATCCCAGACAGTTTTAGGTGCTCATGAATCCCGAGACTAGTAAACGTAATCCTGAAAAATTCGAGATTGAAATTTTTATCTAACAGAAACTGCACACCTAACAGCTCGTTGAAGGCTACTAAATTTAGACATTCTTGTCGAAATCTGGACGCTTGGAAATAGTGACGTAACTACTGATTTGCGATCTTAGGCGACGGATAGAGGCAGTAGCTGTCTAATCTATGTGTACAGCACATATATGTTTTTCAAATTGGTATATTAACCTTTCCCTACCGGTGATGTATTTACTACACCTCGACTCTAACGATGGGAATATCGATATGAAATATAATAGATACGAGGTTCAGAAATTTTGTGTTCTTCCGTAACATAATTACGAATCACATCAAAGTATTATAGTATATAAGTATTCATCTGCAGCGACGGAAAAAAATAATTTGTCATTCAGTCACAGTAAATTCTTCCGACGGAGAGGTCGTCGCGCGTTTCCGCTACCTCCTGTCAGTGGAAAATCCGCGTGGTCATCCGTTTTTTACTTTACAGAACAATACTGCCGCGAATATTCATAACGATGTGAATCGAAGTGGGATAGGTTTTTAAGAGAGGACTATCAGTGATTTCTGACAAACTTAAAGAACAAGTGCAAAATGACCGCCGCGTTTGACGACCTTCGCAAATAGTTTCCTGACATTTCTCAAGCCTTTGAATAAGTCCCTTTGGTGATATCGTATCGGAAAAACTTGGTTACAAGAAGTTGTGTGCGAGATGAATGCTCAGAATGCTCACACCGAAGCACCATTAAAATCGCGTAACTGTCACGCGTGAATTTTTGGATCGTTTTGCACAGGAGGGAGAAGCTTTTCTGGACTCTATCGTGACGGGGGATGAGACGTGGGTGTGTCACTACACCCCAGAATCTAAAAGACAACCCAAAAAGATCTGGCAGCTGAGGTCTATGACACTGGTATGCCCCGACTATAGAAATGCCTCGATCTCGACGGCGATTACGCTGAAAAATTGTTTAATATATTTATTCTGTGAATTTGAATTAAACACAAGCATTTTTCGATATCCTATCATTTAAAAATAGTGCAGAATAATTATAGATTTTGTACATGCATAAAACATCTTAAGGCTTGATCATTGCTCATTAAAAATGTATATAATTTAAGATATGTTTAGTATGAAAGCAATTCGGAATTTAGAAAGAAAAGACTGGCCTTATTAATATGATGGTTGGTTAATAAAAGCTCTGAAGGCACGCTGTCTTCAATATCGAGAAAACGAAGAGTTGATAATATAGATGTTTTAGATATTAAAGTCTCACTGATTTAATTTTAATGTCTTTTTTATTAGAGAGATATTTACAATAAAATAATTGCGTTTGGTTGAAATGGAAATCCATTAATAATTTGGAGCAGTGAGTGGCCAGGAGAATGTGAAGACATACTTTGAGTCATAATTTAGGCCGCAGTGATCACTTAATGACGCGTTTTGCTTTTAATTTTAAACTTAGATCCATTTTTATGATTTTTGTGAAGTGAATCTAAGTTTAAATTTAAAACATTTTCTAATAATATTGAGAATAAAAATTAGTATAAATTTTACCTAGGCTTTAAATTTTCTTAATCATTATATTTTTATTCGCATAATATTTATTGGATTTTTAATGTGAATTAAATATACTCAAATTTGGATTTCAAGCAGATAATTTGAGGCTTTAGCATTCGCACAACTGTAATTCAATCAACAATTATTCACGAGTGACTTCATAATTGCAATTACAACCACCGCAGCAAGATTATTTAGTTTTTCAAATTAATACTGCGAGTTATCAAAACGAACAACTGTGTAATTGAAACTAATTAAGAGAAGATTTTAACATGTATAATAATCATATTACAGCTATAAGAATCTTTAATAGACACCAATCAGTCGATGCAATGGTTATTATCTCTATTATCAACAAAGAAAAAACATACAAAACAATATGTTAATATTAGAACCATGCTATATTTTTATACGATGTGATCCCAACTGAATGTGTGTTAATTCAAAGGGAATGAATTTTTCACTATTATTTTTCACAGTCGTAAAAAAACTGGAAACCGTGGAATAAATCGTAATTAAAATGCATATAAATAAGAATTTGCAAGGACACTGAGCACAAAGCCAGTTTCATTTGGTACGAAACCAACCGTTATCCCCAAGAAAAAAAAGACATTTACTTACAAAATTTTTATTTTAAACGAAATTGTATTAAACAAGACAAAGGCAGCACAAGCACCTGTGTACATTCTAGTGAAATTATTACTTTAAAAGCATATTTATAATGCAAAATATCCCGAGGGAATAAAAATTGATACAAAGCTGTAATTTCACTTGTAATTTCAGTAAAAGTCCCCGCCGGAAAATAGAAAGGACACAAAAGACCATAAAGTTTTTATTCAAAAAGTATATTTCCCATTATCATGGAATTAACTGAGTGCTGTTTAATTTTTTGAGCTCTCTAGACGTATCGATTTGGGATGTAATCTTCGAAACAAATGACAAAAGGTCATTCTGGACCAATAGACAATGTCAACGTATAAAGAGATCTTTTAATTTTGTCCAGATGCCATACTATTAATTCTGCTTTATTCGATTTCCAATCCGGGAAGTCTTAAAAATAATTTGAATTATTTTTTTTACTATTAATAATATTAGCTCCAATATTGAAATATATAACTAATTTACAACATATATTATTTTATATAGAAATAATGGAAAATACGTTTTTTATATAACCAATAATATTTTATCAATTTGTCGTTTGTGTTTCCGCGAAAACACTTCTGATATAAAATAACAGTAAATTCTGCTTCTTCTCAAGATAAATCTTCATAAGAGCGTTTTTTAGTGATCGAGGGTCTCAATGTAGTGATTTTCTATTATCATCAATCAGAATATGGTTTTATAAAGGAATATTAAATAAATAAATTCCTACTTAAATAAGTGATTTTATCCCCACAGCCTGGATTTTAATACAAGCATCTATAGTGAAAGTCGTAAAATTAATCCAATAGTTTAACAATATCTGTCTTTAAAGGAAACTTATGAATTTATAATAATATATTTGTTATTTTAAAAAAATATTCATAATCGACTAGGAAATCAAGAAGTTAACATTCTTATTATTTCTCAAACCAAATACATACTAAGAATTAATAAGCTGCAATAGAATGTTGGAATCCTTTGAATACTTCCATTTTCAAGCATTCGTGCAAATATTCAACTCAGCTGAAAGCAATTTGATTAATAAATAGAATCAGATTTAAATTTGCAACTACCTTGTTCTGATCTCTCTACAAATACCACAATCAATCAGCTGCAATTAAAATACTTTGACATCAACTAAAAACTATGCAGATTTGTAATTAATTATGTTTGAATGTATATAAACGCATATTTCTGTTTGTATTGTTTTTGGAATATTTTTGGGAATTATAAACATATTTAACTTTTGTATAACAGGGTATATAACATACATCGACGAAAACATCGCACAATGTTTTTAAATATATTAAATATTTTTAAATTAAATATCATCATCATTTCGAGGCAATTTTTATTCATTTAAGTCGATAAGTCATGACGGCATGTCATTTATTAAGCATTTTCTGTTACGCTCAAGAAAGGAAAGCAGCAAACAAATTGTTCTCTGGCTGTCTCTAAAGAAAATCCATCCAGAAGTGGTAAAACGAAAACATCCACTAAATCGAAAAAGAGATGAATAAAAGGAAACCTCGGTCATTGTTCGTCGGCTGCGAAAAATAAATAAATAAAAACAAGCACGTTTTATCAGCAAAAATATTTTGCGAATGACTTGGCGATGTCTACCGGGCCGGAAAGTGCGCTACATACGAGATTGTTTTTTATCCCATCAAAGAAGATTGACAAATCCCGAAAAAGGAATATAATAGACAGGCTACGGGGGTTAACTGTGGATTTCTCTTTCGTATTGATCCAAATCTCGAGCCCGAAGACCAAACACATCCAAACATCGAATCGCTTCGACTTGTTTCAGTCATTAAGAAGATATTTAAATCGAGCTCGTTCACGGGCTCGACGGCGCTTTACGTAATCCAAATAGTGGATACAGCGTTTTCGTTTTAATGGAAGGATCGTTGGAGTATAGATAGCTCCATCGGAATTATTCGGGTAAAGTGGAGATTTAATCATTTTCAGACTCATATGCAAGCGGGTGACGAGACAAACGACAACCACACAGGCAGACAAAGAGCAAATTCACGGGGGTGTTGGAGAAGATAGTTTGCATATTGATAACGTCTATTCGCTTTGTCTCTAAAAGAAAAATGCTATGCATTATATGAGATGAGCAATATTGTAGAAAGTTTCAGCGTGTGTGAGCTTTTCAATTTTCATATTTTTCGTGAATATGTGACGTAGATTTTCATATTGATAAGCGCATTTTGGGAAAATGTACCATTTCGCGCTTTTACTCTGACTACGTGGGTTGATAGCTTAGATATCAAATTGAATCAGTCTATATCTGAAAACAGCTTAACAAAATCATTCAATTTTTGTTTAGAGAAAGCCCTGACATGACGCGGCAAGATGTATCTCAATACATAAGAATCTTGATCTTAAAATCTTTCTTAAAACAATTCTAAAAGAAATTGCAACAGCTCTCATAGAATCTGCCAAAAAACTATTTCAGAATTTACTGAAATTAAAAAAAAATTAAGGCTACACACTAGACCAGGATATTCAATATGGATGAAATGGGATTGTACTGGAAATATATGCAAAAACCGAAAAACACGCGAAGGGATTCAAAGTGGTAAAAAGAGAATTTCTTTACTTTTATTTACTAATTAGTCTAGAAATAGTATACTCAGTGTTAATGTCATAATTCTTGTAGATTTTCTCTTTCAAACAATATAATTCACAATAAGTAATGATATCACTATAGTCCCTGACTCAAAAAAACTCAGAAAATGGCGACCGTTTAAAAAAAAATCAGTCAAGTAATTTTTTGTCCTTATATTGTCACAGTTTTATTTTTTTTAAATAGTTAAATAATAAATTTTGACGTAAATGTGATAGGAAAAATAAAGGGTTATATAGAAAAGATTAATATCCAGTTTGAAGTAAATTAATTAATTAAACTTAAGATATAATGTCAACCGTGTTGAAAAAAGTAGTTTCGAGGAAAACGCGTTAAAAGATTTCATTATGATAGGATCGGTCAAGTTGCCACCTCACTAAAATAGCTATAACTCCATAAGTAGCTGGAATTTTGGAAATTCCTTTAGATAATGTATTTTTAAAAGTCGTAACATTGGAAAAATGCAAGAAAACGAAATCGAATAGTCCGAAATCATAGTTTTGTTACGTTGTTAGTGTTGATGATTTATTTCCTATTTTATGTAAGATATTTCGATACGTACTCTTTATGAAATAAAAAAATGCTTTAAAAAAACCGCATAACTTCGAAATCGCACAAAAAAAGTCGCGCAAAAAGAGTTTTGACTGTATTTTGGAATGCAAAGTCAACTTTAAGTTTAGTATAACAAGAATTTATATTACACGACGTTTTTATGCAACTATGATAGGATTATTTGAGGCTAAAATGTATATGAAATCATAAGATAGTCCCATAAGTTTGATATGCTTAATCAAACCTTCATTTTTGAAGCAAGATCTGTAAGACCCTATTCGTAATTTGCATACCATTTTGACAGCATATATTAATTAAATATCGAATTCGGTGACTTTCCCAAATATTCTTCAATGGCATAAGCATATATTTGAAACGCTTAGCATCGAATTAATCTATTTAATTAGAAATGAAGCCTGGATGACTGGAAGTCATTTAAACATCAACAATTGTTGGAGAATACGTCTTCAATTAAGAAAAGCAGCCCGGATACGTTCCATCAGATGTATTAGATTTGCAAACAAGCATCCTGAATCTTAGGCCTATTGAGAGGTACTTAGGTTAACATGGTTTATTTGACGTGCTCGACCCTCATTAGATTTGTAATGAAAGGGGTTGAATTACCTCCACGAAATTAACTTTCTCTTCAAATGAGAAGGGAAAGCCGCATCAAATACAAGTTGTTTGAAATATATGCTAATCAAATTGATTGGTGACATTAAATAAATTAATTTAATTACATTCAGCGACAGCATTTCATAATATCTTCTGCGTTATATTTTAACATATTTTCATAATAAAATTCAAGATTATATTTGAACTTTTCTACAGGTATTTGCTATTTAAATATAAAATAATTAAAAAACTAACAAATAAATGGCTTTTTACATTGGTAACACTTGATCTGGCGAATAATATGATCAATTCATAAGTTTTGTTACGTCTTCATATCAAATTTATTTCTATATCCAGCCACATTTATGACATTTTCTTGCATGAAAAAAAAAGACTTAGAGCAATTCATTTTTTTTAGTATCTAGAACTACTCTCTATGGAGCTATATTGTTTGCCGTTTGTCCGATATGTTTCTTAATTGAACGCAAATGTTACAGATGCCCAAAAAAGAGAGATGGCAAAATTGCACAAACAATTTTCGAGTGAGATTTTCAGAGACAGGTATACAGACAACAACACAAATGTCTATTCCTCTGGGGGTTCGGGAATAATAAAAAAGGGTTTCCATAAAAATAAATTGGGAATGCCGATTCGATTGGCATAACCCCGAAAAAAATTCGAAACAAAGGTGTCTTTATGCAAAATCACGATATCCTCCCGAGAGAAGGCTCTCAAATCAATCATTGAAAATTTTCATACGATATTAGAAGAAATGTATTGAACCCTTGCTGATCTGATTTATATTCAGATAAAGCAATTTTTAGCCTCATTTGAATCGAACAACTTCTATGGAAATAATGGAAAAAAAATCCCGCGATTCAATAAAGCATATTTGAAAGTTCAATCTCTTATTTATGAATATATCGATATGCTGTGCGTGATTTTAAAATGTGAAATAATTAACTCTTGAAAGTAATAAGCGTGTTTTATAATTCGCAGTCAAATGTCACGACGTCTATGACCCAAAAAAGTGTTTATAGTCAAAGGCTTGTTGATTGAAGACTAATTCGAACTATTTTTAAATTTCCTAAGATCGAGTTATAAGCATAATTTCTGGAGAATTAATGACTGCCTTATTTAATATTAAATATACACTTGTAATGACATGATAAAAGAAAAATTGCGAAGGAGAAAAACGTAAATATTAATAGAATATTCACAATGAGTGATATCAAGACTTGATGAAATTTAATAGCTTTAAATTTTTAAACCCACCAGGATGAGCCATAATTTTTAAACTTATCATATTATAAATATATCAAATGATATAATACATAGTTTTCATCTCGATTAAACGAAACCTCATTTATTCATTGTACATTCATTGAGAATAGGGAATCCAATCCAAAGCCAAAATTTCGATCCCGGGATTGCATTAGACCACCCGGGATCAGGCTAAAAAATACAAATATTTTTTTGAAAATATGCCCGAAGGAACATTAAAGCATCGAGTGTTTCGTCATTTAGTCTGGATCTGATTTTGGTAGCCAGGCAACTTGCTGCTGAAAATGCACGCTCAGCCTCCACATTCGTTGGAGGTATCGTCAGCAGATTAATTATTTATTTCCGTCACTGCAGATTAATACTTATATACTATAATACTTTGATGTGATTCTTTATTATATTACGGAGGAATACAAAAATTCTGAAGCCCGTATCTATTATATTTCATATCGATATTCCCAACCTTTTTGAAGTCACGGTGCACTTTTGACCATGGGAAAAAGTGGCGGTGCACCAGAATTAAGAAGTCGAAAAAATTTGTATACATAGACATTTATTAAAAATATTTGCTCTCTTTAAGTGGTAAATCTAGGTGGGGGGGGGGGGGGTTTCCGTTGTCCACCCAAAATGATGTCCCTGCTTAACACAATAGAAGTTATATGATCCATCAAAAATCAATTAATGTGCTACCTGAGCTTGTTGGCTTTTGCATATATCATAAATTTTAGGTCGAATATTTGATAGAGCTACCCTCAATTCTTCGTCTAAATTCATAAATCTTTCTCGTTTTTTAGTTTTCATATTAGTTATTGTTGAGAAACCGAGCTGACACAAATATGATGTCGGAAACTATAACAAAATTTTCAGTGCCTTCGTGTGAAGAGCTGGATATTCTTCTTGGATATAAATCCAAAAGTCCTCTATTGTCATTTCGGAAAATTTTATTTTTAGGGTACGATCAGTCGACAATGAAACTAATTCTTCTTCTTCAAAATTCACAATACGATTTATCAGTCGTAACAAATGGATTTCGAATCCAGTCATAATTTTCTCTATTTAAGGAAGGAAAATAACGTGCAATATTTTCTTCCAATAAAGTTAAATGTTCTATTATTAGAGAAACAATTCTGTAATTTTTTTCAATGGATGTTAAAAAAAATCGTTTTTCCCTAGAACGTTTGTGTTAACTTTATTTAAGTAATTGAAAATATCTGCTAAATATGCCACTTTAGAAGAACTCGAGTAGTAGACGCTACTGAAAGAATTGACACACTTAAGCGGCAATGGGGGTGACAAATGTATCGAAGAAACGACGGTCGATGGGGAAGAAAGGTGTTGGAGTGGAGACCCCTGTAAGACTGACGACATCGAAAGAATAGCAGGATGAAGCTGGATGCGGAAAGCGGAGGATCGAGAGGGATGAAGACTCATGCGTTCAACGGTGGACGAACACAGACTGATGATGATGATGATGATTATGAATCTTTCCTCAGCAGTCAGACTGCATGACGATTTGAAGATTCCGCCACGACCAGGCACACAGCTCATCAGATACCCATTGAAACCATCCTACTGTATTCATCTTATTACGCACTCTATCTAAGAGTCTATTGTGACAATAAAATCAAAAGTTTATCGTGGCTTTAAAAAAAACATAATTTATCGGCTTTAAATCCTACATCTTAAAATAGACATCAAGGACCTCCAATTTACTATAAGTCGCAGTACAAAACCCTTAAAAAACTAAGAACACTTGCCTGAGTATCGACGCTGCATGACATTCAGGATAGATCCTGGAGTACGGAACGCATTCTTGAACAACACTGCACTTTATTTATTAAGATATATCCCTCTGACGATTAAGCCAAACCGTATAACCTAAGAACCGAACACGCACTGATTGTCGCCTAGCTTAATTCGACGGCTCAACTGAACGTACGAATATAAATGTATTAATACTAAATATAAATTATTATGAAAAACTATTAAAAGAATGCATGAGATTCTCTCTGAGATGAGCTCTTTTGATATATTCCCAAAAATATTTTTATCAAATTTGAAATTCATTAAAAAATAATATATTAATGCAACGAAAAGGATGGTGATTTTTTTTGAAAAATAATATTTTTGAGAATATATCGCAGCAGCTTATTTAATCCCAAGATTTTTAAAAAATAGTTTTTCTTATAAATATTAATAATTTATTATAAATGCGTTTCAATTTGTCCGTCCAGTTTAGGCGTCGAGTTTATGCTATGCAACAATATTCGGTGCAGAGCTATATTTTATTTTCACAGGTTAGGATGTGCATGTGCGTATGTTAAGTGATATTTTTTAATACACAAAGTGTTGTGCCGTTCCGGAATGTGATCCATGTTCCAGACTGTATCCTGATCGTCATGCAGCTAAAATATTGAGGCAAGTAGTCATAGTTTTTAAGTATATTGTAATACGATTATAGGCTTATTATCGAAATGTTTAATGTTGAACAATTGCATTGAGATTTCAAGAACACAGATCGAAAATAATACTCATAGTGGATTGGAAAATCAAGATGTTTATTTTAAGATGTAGGATTTAGGTCCGATTTTTGTATCATTTTTTTAAAGTCACGACTAACATTCAAATGTATATGTAAAATACGATATTCGGAAGTGATTCATTTAGCATTTCATAGCTAAAAGCTTCATTAAGCATCAATTTTTCCTTAGATTAAAGAAAATACATCATATATCATTTTAAAAATATATCATCGGCTAAAAAATTGGACTAAAATGTGTCAAATATTTAATTTCAGGTATGAAATCGTGTTTAATATAAAAGCAATCCGCAATTGTTTGATTACGAAATCGACCAGCCTTGATCAATCAACAGTCTTAAGTTTAGATGGACGTTGTGAAAAATTGTACAGTGTGGTTCAAAAGAACTGCTGGTGAATCAAATTCTAAAGGTGTCCAGGACTTCAAAATTCATGCAGTAAGAGCTCTCAGGTAAGGATAATAAGATTTACAAGATAAATTTGAGCTATCATTTAATTTGTCATCTAAAATATACACACAAAATATTTGGTCTAATGGATGTTTAAATTCTTTGTTTTAGGTAAGTCTTTCGAATAGCGGAATATCAATCCGAAATACCGAAGTTTTCAAATATACTCATACTTTGAGTTAAATACATAATGCGTAAAAATACGTAAAACCGAAACATAAATATTCTTCAGAATATTGTCGATTATTTTTTCTGATTTTACTGGATACATTTTCTTTTGTATGAGACGTATGATGTCTAGTAATATCGTCACTATTTCTTTCACTTGTACTCCCTGTGTCATTAATATTTTGGTCTGATTCACGATTTCGTTTGGTAATAAATTTATCCATTGTAACGTAGGCGAGAACTCTCAGCTGAATACCGGGACCCATTTATCTTCGGTTTTCACTGTTTTGCAGAATTTTTCGTTTTTACCATTTTTTTCGCGGTGCACCGATTGAGAAACACTGGATTAGACAATTACTTGATCTAGGCGTCGCTTAAGCTCGCCAATTAGTATTTACGCCACTGTTTCCAAGCGATTTCGACAAGAATGTCTCGATTTAGTAGTCTTCGTCTTACTGATGAGGTGTACGATTTCTGTTAGATAAAATTTCGGGACTAAGTTTACTAATCCCTAATTGAGAAGCATTTTTAATTTTCAGATGGGATTTTAGTTAGACTAGACAGTTCTTATAGAAGAACGAACAGATGAAATGTGAAAAAGATTACTATGGAATGTTAATCTTTAATTGACAAACAATCCCGAAAAAAATTATTACATATAGATTACGATGGGAAATATTAGCTCAAAATGATGCTGTAGAATTAAAAACATTTACAATGCATTAGTCTCGATTTGATCGATGATAATAATTGTCTCTAAATTTTGGTTTTTAGGTTCTAAATAATTGATATTTTATGCTATAAATAGGATAATAACAAAACCTTCTTAAAACGGTTATGTTAATTCATTATGAAAGTCACTCTATAGGCGTGTTTTTCCGGCGTTTGTATAAAGATTTATATGTGTTTTATGTGTGCTATTAAAACATTTTTGTTTGCTTTTTTGCAGACACGCTAATGTATTTCGTTTGTTTGTTGTGCCAAATAGAACCTACATTAATTTTCTTCAACAATATGTTTGTCATACAGATATTGCTTCTTGACATATGTCCAAAAATGTGCTCTTATTTACTTTTGACTGGGGATACTGCGAAAATGTGAATTTTTACTCATAAATTAGAAATGATTTGTATCTTTTGCGTATAAGCAATAAAAAAAACAATTAACGTTTTTAAATGGAAGTTACGATCGACAGTTAAGTGAGCACGTTCGCAAATATACACAATTAGAAATAAATATCCGATGGTTTGTATTCGAAAATATCGCATGAATCTGAAAGGATATTGTAGTATTGTCGGTAAGAATTTCCAATGCAACTTTTAGCGACTGTTTGTTCTTGTTGGAATTTATTGAACTACGTGGAAAGGCTTAGAGAAAGGGGTAGAACGGGGTAAACAAGAGTATCTGTTGGAAATGCACCCCATGAACATACTAGTACATAATGCATGAGATGCTTTACCCAGCGAGTGCAATACAATTAATTGGATTCCAAAATGTACATGTGATTAATGGACTTTGATTAAAATATTGATGGAACTCACATTTTATAAATTCATGAAGATTCAAGCCAAAATATACTATTAAATATGAAGAAAATCAATACAAAAATACTGAAGTCATCGCTTCAAATTTTGAAATTTAAGAAAGAATCACTACAATTTAGTTATCTGAGTATAAAACATTATATTTTTTTTATTCATCTTCAATAATATCTTTAATAATATATAATTAAATTAGAATAAGATTATTTAAATTGGATTTTGTTAGATAAGCGAGAATCTGTGAATTATGGTTTAAATTATAATCATTTTAATTAATATATCATAGATAGTCTATCGCGATTATGTATCGGTTTTCCAAGTATTTCCTTTATCAGACGCTGACGATTAAGTTATACAGGGATTCAGATCATCGACTGGAAATATGAATAACTCCCTAATTTTATTAAAACCCGAACATTAATAATTAAAGTCCACAATCGACCACATTATATATTTACTCTTACTTTTAAAATATCCTATTCGAACTTTAGCACTAGTAGAAATATGAAAGACAAATGGGAAATCACATAAATATTGCCTACATTCAAAGTAAGTTATAATTCAAAGTGTAATCAATATTCAAAAGACTCAAAATCGCAATGTATTATTCGGATTTGCGTTTATCTCACCGTTTCAATATTATAGCAACTTACCTTAATATAGGCTATTTTATGTTGAATAATCGAGCATTATGAAACAATGAATTTAATATGTTACAATAGAATAGTATGAAAGATACATTGTTGTAATTTTATATTAGAGATGGATTTTTCATTTCAAAAAGATTACAAAAGAAGTGAAGGACTCGCGAGAGCGAGGAATTTTTCATTGAAACATTTGTAAAGATTGACCTTTCGTTAAGGAGTATCGATGGTACAGAAATACAAAAGTCGATTTGAACGGGGACCGCTTGAAAGTCGTGTATGTTTTTTAATCCTTTTTTATGTTTGATGCAATTCCATCTTTTAAAAGTAATTGGATTCCATCCTTTATTATTTTTCAGCATTTTCAATTTGAATAACGGAAGAAACTAACTTTGAAGTGCAAATTCCTTTTGCCGGCATTTAAATTGGAAATTATGTGCTAGCGCAAGGTGCCATAAAAATATGTTCTTTTTTCAATCGATTTGGAATAAGAAAAATGTGAGACTTTATTGAAATGACGAAAACTATAATTTTATACTGCGTTATATGCCACTGCAATGTAGCATTTCAAATTACAGCCACATTTATCAATATTTTCTTATCTCATAATAATAATTGCAAAAGATAATTATTTATAATGATTTATCACATTTTTATAAGAAAAAATGGAGATAGAAGCCATCCAGATTTTTTGAAATATCGTAATGTTGTTTTGCTTTTATCAACGTTTTTCATACAGTTCTTACAACTATAGATTTCCTTATTGACTATAACGAGTGGCTGATTCATTTATGCTGACAAGACTGGGGAGTTGACGTTGCTCTATTTAAGATGACCGAAAATGAATTTTGCACAGATAGGATTGGATCATTTTAAAAAGATAAATGGAAAAATTAAGGGATATCATTTCATGAATAAGACCGTGGTGCCAAACGGTGTCGAGTGCCTTTTCGATGTCGAGTAGTACCATACTGGTACTTCTCTTCATGTTAAAGTTTCTAGTAATGTGTTCAGTCAGTCTGGTCAACGAAAACTGAATTGCTCATTATTAATAACATTCATACTAAGTTCATCCAGTCTATTTAGAATAAGACTTTCAAATATTTTGCTTAGTGCAGAAAGTAAACTAATCGGGCGATAATTTATTGAGTTGCTAGCATCTTTACCTGGTTTGGGCAATAAAATGACTTTTGCCAACTTCCAAGTAGATGGGAAGAACCCCATGTTCAAACACGCATTAAATATTTTTGTCAACTGAATAATTATTTTAAATGGGAGATTTTTGATTACTGTAATGTCTATAGTGTCAAAACCTGGAGATTTATTGCTTTTGAGTTGTCTGATTTTTATTAATATTTTTTTAATTATTTTTATATTAATTTTTTCACATTTCGTGTTAAAATATTATATTAGTTTTTTGAATAGAATGTTTAATATTTCAAAGCTTATGAATATATACAATTTAAAAAGATTATGTTCCTAGCCATGTTGATGAATGCTACATTACAATTTTCGGCTTCGATATATTATATATAAATGTGAAAAATACAATCATTTTATACTGAATATTTCAAATTTATGTGTTATTTAAAGTGAACCCAAAGGCCTGTTAATAAGCATATATATTTAATCAAATTCATTCGGTCGGAAGCTCAAAAAGATGGAGTGATACGTCCGAAAAAATAGGTTTAAACGCCGGAAAATTAGAGCTACAAACTTTAGGGCTTAGATCATCTTTTCAACCGGAGGAGTTCACATAATTTATCGACATGGCAATGAACAAACGTTTTTCCGCGCTTGATTTTTCTATGACCTTAGTCAGCTTTAACTTACGCTTCCTTTAATATTTTTGACTGACTGGGGATTTTTTCCTTAGTTGTAAATTCTGAAATAAATTCGCCAGAGCGAAAAATTATCTGATGCCGTTTACCCTCAATGAATAAAGTATGCCTATTAAAAAAATCTCATTAAAGGATCTTCCTCGCTAAAATGGCACAGAGTTTTTTAAAGTTTGATGGAGTAATAATTTTGCAAATAGAAATATCATCTGAAAATATATAGCCCTTGATATATTTGTCAGTAGTAGTTTCTCACAATTAATATGAAGATCGATTTCGATAGTAGTCGTCAAGCATTTAAGGTGAGCTGTTATATGTACGACACTAGACTAATGGATGGAAGGTAGCTATTCTATCCCTCAAGAGAGATACTTAGTTTCTAGGAACAGTGGATAGAGAGAAAGGATTTTGCTTTCGGACAATGAACATCCGGAGTGCGGGAAAACAATACGTGCTGGGTATTCAGCACTTCTTCGCGAGGAGAGATCAAGTACAATCGACGAACCCTATGTGTATGGATGAACTTTATTCAGTGAACAAAAAACACCCTTGAGAAGATGTCATAAATGGGAACTACGTAACATTTTAGATCTTAATTGACCTTCTGAATGTTAAGTTGGATTCATAGATAATTCTAAAGAATATCATTTATTTCTTCTACCATTTTGAACTTGAATTTAATTTAATATACCATATAAACAGAACCCAAAATGATGTTCGTTTTATTGCTCGACCGTTTTTGGGGATTAGTTGCACATAGGCTGCTGTACTTTCAAGTCGTGTTTTATGATCTTTCGGTGACTATACTCATCAAGAATAAATTGTGATTTTTAAAATTCAAATTTAACAACCCAATTTACAATGGACTGATTTTCGCCTAGTGAAGAATATATTTGAAATTTAATGCTTTATCATTTTCTCAAAAATGATACGACAACACGCGCTATTAAAAATATTTGCTATATACTGGGCGATATTTTAAGTGTTCGTAAACATCAAAATTGATTCCAAAAAAATCGATCTGGAAATTTTGATATGAAAAATTGCCGTAGAAGTGGAAGACTGCGTAAAGTAGATGCCGCCATACTGACAGTTGAAATCGAAAGTAATCCAACAGTAACTATTGAAAAAATATCGGCCAATTTCGAATACTCATGGTCAAGTGTTCAAAGAAATCTGAAAAAATCGAGAAGTGGTGGAGATAAGGAAGATGGGTGCCGCATAAGCTAAGCGAAGAGATAATGGGCGAATGCATTAACGCATGGGTATAACTTCTAAAAATGGAATCCGAAACGCCGTCATTAAGCGACTTAATAACTGGAGATGAAAAATGGGTTCTATACTTTAATTTTGGTCGAAAAAATCAATGGCCGTTGAAGGATCAGGTAGTCAAATTAGTCCCTAAGCCCGGCCTGACAACAAAAAAAAAATGATTTTGTCTGTTCGTTCATTTTGAAACACTTAAATCTGGATAAACAATAAATTAAATATTTTATTGTGATCAATTAGATCGCTTAGCGGTGGAAATACAAAAAAATGACACTCTTCAGACGTTGCTCTGTCAGATTTCCATATTATTTATAAAGGAAGATATTCTAAGAAAGTAAACAAAACTCGTATATAACCAGAATTTATTCTATTTATTTGACATGCTGCTTATTTAGGACAATGGTAGTCATGATTGAATAACAAGTTTGATTCGGCATATTTGGCTTAAATGGAACAAACTGTTAATTCATGACCTAGATGATCGACGATTTGTGATAATCGTCCGTAATAATTTTTTTTTTGCGCAAATGAAAGCGTATAATTGTGGTTAAGGATTATCAATTTCATTTAGATAATATAAACACCACCGACAACTGTCCGAGTTTCATTTTGACATTAACACTATGGTGGCCGCTTTGATCACCGAAAAACAGCGCTAGGGGCCGCCGCCTTTCCTTTATAATTGATAAATAAAAAGTATGTAAATATTTTAAAATAAAATAAATATACGTAAAACCACAAAAAAAAAGTTTCTACCCGTTAAAATATAGATGGTTCTATACAAAAACCACCCCCTAACAAGTAATTTATTTCATTTACGTAAATTTACGTCAAATACTTATTGAAAATATCATATGACATCTCAGAATTCATTTAACAAGTTCAACATAAAACGTATACACACACACAAAGATTTTTTTCGGTCCATTCATTATGTTGACTGTGAGCGAGTGATGTGTTCCAGATGTTCGAAATAAACAGCTGATATATGTATGACATTTACTATGAAATCGTAAAATCTTATTTGGAAATAAAAATGACAATCATAATTATCAAAATAAAACGCATTTTGAACTTCATTGTTTATTTAAAAAAGTCTTTTTACAAAATATATATGCGTATTCTACTATACTACATGGAAATATATAGGTACTAAAATTTATAATGCAAATATTTTATAATTACAAAGGAATTAATTTTTTTAAACTATAAACTATAAGTAATTATAACTTTGACTTATTTATATTTTTTTTTGTGTGTGATATTTCGTGAAACAATCACCGAGATGCAAAGCTACTTTGCAAGTTTTACACCACATTCTAGTGTATTTTGTTATTTTTTTTTTTATAACATACATGACATCTTCTTTTGATTGATTTACTAGTCGAAATTTTTTCTATCTGGTGTTTCGCAAACCCTCTAGATAATCTTTGACTATTTGATGTCGATGGTAATGAAACGTCCTCATTTTCAGATGAAATCCAAGTCTTCGCCACTTGCAGTAAAAATTCATGAAATTTAATTTTTCGGATTCGATCTTGATTGATTTCTTCATATACTCTGAAGGAATTGAACAGAGTACAGTTGAATAAATAAAATGCCACTTTTTTTGTCCATTTTATAGTTTTCCTATAATATATAGGGTAGTAACTTAGAAATTGGTCGGCCCGATCAACACCTTTCATAAAGTTATTATAATCAATTATACATTGTGGTTTCAAAATTGCGATTCCCGTTTTTCTATCCTTTTTTCCTGTATCCATAAGATTTGCATTATGAATACTAGATATCATTCTGACATCTTTTTTTTTATTCGTTTTAAATAATTGTAATAAAATTTCACCACGTCGCAAAAATTTCGTTCCCATTACATTTATTTCTGCTGATTTCAGTTCTTCGGGCAGTCCTCGATTTAGTCGAATAGCACCACACACGCGAAATTTTTTCAAAAATAATTTTTTTGTAAGTTCAACACTATTATAAAGGTTATCCATGTAGAGATGATGCTATTTTCCGCTGTGGTTTTCTAAGAGTTCCATTACTGTTTCATTTAATTTGCCTCCAGCCCCTGAATATAGTTTAAATGTGGAAATATATCCAGCCACTGCATCGCACATCATTCTAACTAGTATTCCGTATTTTACTAGGATTATAAACCTTGAAGTTCAGTCGTCCTCGTCAAGGCACCATCCCTTCGTCGAGTGATATGTTTCGTCCAATGTTAAAATTTTCTTTAAATTTTTTGGAAAAGTAATCAATCAAATATTGAACTTTGAATAGTCTGTCTGCATCCGGAGGTATATTACTGTTATCATTGAAGTGCAAATACTGTAGAATTTGTCAAAATCGATTACGATTCATAGTCTTAGAAAAAACGCAACTGAAAACAAAATTCTCGAAAAGGGCATCGTATTGCATATTTTTCTGTGAGAGCGAAGATGAAGATCTTTATGAAAAAATATTTTATGTTCAACATATGTTTCGCTTTGCATCGTATTTTCGACCGGCGGCCTAAAATTTATTGCTTGTGCATCTCATCGACGAAATGCAATTCCTTGTGAGATGTGTCCTTGTAAATATTTTTTCGTATATTGATCACATGTTTCTAGTGAAATACATTCTTGTTCTTTGAACCGAAACACAAATTTCATATGATATTTGAAAAAAAAAAACAGCGTTTGGGACAAACACACGTGTGCATTGGGTTAAAATAAAGATGTCTTTATGAAAAAATGATCGCATATTGTTTACGTATTTATCGTGAAATTCATTCTCGTTATTTGTGATAAACCATAACGCAGATTCATATTTGTAAGTTTGGGGAAAAAATCCAGCATTGGATACAACCACTTATGAGTATTATGTTACCAATATTTAAATTTATCAATTTTGTGTTCAACTAAAGCGTTAAAAAAGTGAATAAACGAGAAATTATGTATACGGATATGTTATCGGATAAAAATTGTAAACGAAAAAATGTGTATATATGATGCTTTAGCGGCCACGAATGATCGGCGCTTCATGATGCCTATGTGGCATCACGCGGCCACCAGTGATCGAACCCGTGATGATGCCACATAGGTATCAGCGGCCACCAAAGTGTTAAGCTGTCAAGGAGCTTCGACGTACATGTACGTCCTAATTCTTATGCCCCAGAAAGAGCACTCTTGCACATTGAAGCTCGGAGACAGACAGAGACAGAGAGAACTTTGCGCAGTTCGGGAGACTGAGACGGATAGTTCCTCGCATGATTGTATAGATCGTTAAGCCCAAATTTATCGACTTATAATGATTTCGATTTCAAGTGTGTTATTTGTTTACGCAAAGAAACGACCGAATATTGTGTGTTATCTATTTAACTGCTTGCCGTTCTTCGCTGCGTGTTGAATAAGTCTTTGTTCAATTATCATTTCCTTCTAAAGGAGGAGCAAATGAATCGATTTTTTGTGCATTGTTTATGTAAAGAAATGACGCGATCTTGTATGTTATCAAATGTTTATTTACAATTGACTCTGCCTCGAATTGAAGATTGTCTTAGGCTGATTAGGAGCTGACAGAAAGTAATCGGCGTAAAGCGATTATGACATCAACGATTTCATCGATTTTAAATTTGCTCGCTCCTCAACAGGTTAACTTGTATTGTCATTAAAACATTAAAGATTGTGTTCATGTTTCATATAAAACTTCCGTGGCCAATTTAGAATCACATTAATATAGGTGATTTTATTGGATTGCTTGTTTAATGTAAAATATAGGAAGGAATATGATCGTTATTAATGGGTTATATCCTATTTATTATTCCGAATTGTATTCCAAATGTTCTTTGGGTGACATGAGAGTTTCCCCGAAGAACTGCTTCGATATATAATGATCATTTTCCGCATGCCATTTGTTTGTTAAGATTTAGCATTCTTCTCGACCCCATTGCCGAATACATTTTGGCTTGTGTTCCATTATTTATTTCCGAGCCCGTCCATCAAAAAGAGATAAATAACAATTTTGTTCATCACCTTGTCCCATACCAAATATTTGTCTTTCCAAATACTTGGCTGCTAACAGGATTGATGGTCCAATTTTAAATGCTATCACACGGAGCGGCTCATAACACCTTCATTACTCCACTTGAATTTTCTTCCACGTTTATTTTTTTGCTGGAAATTTAGATGTAAAATAGCATCGTATATAAACGCATTAGTCATTTACTTTAGGAACCGTACTCTCTCCTAAAGCTCATTTGACAGCAGCTTCTTTCAGTTTTGCATCGGATAAAAAGAATTGTGCTCAAAATAAAAACGACCGGTATGGCACTCGATACAAAGTGAAGTAATGGTCTTCTCTTTCGTATTCCTGCAATATATTTTAATTGTACAGAAATCAATTAAAAATATAATAACAACTCCATCGAATAAACGGCAAAGATCGGAAAATTCCACCATTTGGAAAAGGTTTCACTGTTCATACTAATCTTATCCTCTTTGTACTCGCGGGCACATCACATAATATTTTTTTAATCAAGCCACAGCTCAAGTAAGCTTGGTTTAATTGGAGCGAACGAGATACAATGTTGCATTATCAGGAATGATGCAACATCCACAACATTTATTTAATTAATAATTATGATATAAGACTTTCTATAATACATCAAGGCGATCAGTATACATGTTGCTTCGGGATTCGTATTCATCAGAAGTTTATTTAAGTGTGAGGGTAGTACTATGATAAAAAAGTTGCGAAACAGTACGAAGTCTTTTTTATTAGTCTTTCTTTGCTATTCATCTGGGTAGTTTGCGCTTGATTTCTGGATCTGCATTATCCTTAGCTTGAGATTATTTCGTTATCCATTTTCAGTGACCGAGCTAATTCATTAAATAAATGGAATTGAAGTAATCAATATTTAAATTTTCTCACGTTTCAATACTGTTGCATGTATGAATATTAGCTGCTTAGGATGAGAAAGAACTACATTTCTCTCAAATAATTGAATACTGTCGTCAACCGGAGCTGATTCAATAGTGGAATCTCACTTTACGATGGCGTGATCCATCATCGTTCTTTGTCGTCGAATAAATCGTAAGCTTTTCATCATCATCATCGTGATAAAGTTAGCATGGCCTTAAGGAATCAGCATTAAGATTCATATTAACAGCCTTTAAATTATTATTCTATTTATTTTGAAACAAAGCACAATTTACAATCCCATTATGAACCAAAGATGATTTATTTGATCATCGATAGAGTTTCAATTGTTCAATAAAATATACTATTATTAAAAAATCCGATTTTAGTAAATATTTCTTGAAAGTTGACTTCTAAACTAACTTACCAAATTAGTATTTATGAAATACATAATCATAAATGTATTTATTATTAAAAAGAAATATAAAGCTATTGACAAGTACGAGTGTATTGTAAGGTCTTCATTCATCATGTCTTAAAATGGCAGTCATTAAGCATTTGGAAAGATTTAAGAAAGTTTACTACTATATTCAGACATTTAGGATTTATAAATTTACTAAAAGCTATTTGTACAGCATTTGAGAATACTCCCTTATTCTGTGTTGATATTAGCTTAATAGTATATACATTGCGTTATTCTCGTTAAGAACATCTTAAGAAATAGAATAACTCTTGTTACATCGACTTTAATTAAAATAAAGCATTCGAATAAGGCAGAATGACGATTGATAATGAAATTATTAATATAGAAATGTATTCTTACAAATCTATAATTTGAACGAAAATATTTTATGTAATATTTTTATGTGATTATTTTTTAAAAAAATATATGCCATAATTTATGGGCTGCATAAAATTGAAATTGTGTTATAAAAAGGGTTAGTGTATGTTTGAAAATCTTCATCATATTTGTAAAAATTAGGCCTTTACGATATTGTTTTTTACTAAGCTTTATTGCATCCTTTGACTTAAATACTAGCGTTTCAGTTCGAGATTAGATTAAGATTTTGTAATAGAACTGCAGTGGTCGGATTTAATATGCAAATAGGATTCAAACGCGCAATTCTATGACATCAAGTGCATGCTCGATTCAGTGGGGACTGAATATTGCTTTGTAAATGGATAATATGTTAGTAGAAATCTGATTCTGAATTGCACAATTTGACACTCATCTAAAGTCTCATTACACATAATCTCGGCTCTGAACGACATGATTTGCTTTGGCATGCAATCATGACAGCATCTTATTTCGGTTGCAAGATTTTCACTATGTATGCTAAAGCTCTGAAAAACAATTTACTACGGAAGACGAAAAAGCTGCTGAGAAAATCATTTTCTCGAATTGAAAATCAGAATCATAAATTTATGTTTGTGAAATCAAACTTCCAATTTAAAAGTAATGTGTTTTTGCTATATTGTTAACAAACAATTTATCAAAACATCCATATCGACGTTTTCATTTAAAATATTAATTAAAAGTATGCAATTACACCCTATTAATTTAAATTCAGAGAAAAAATTGTGTTGATATAGTAGACTAGTACCTGTATTTTTATTATAAAGATTCAAGTTTAAATTCAGTTTGCCAAATGCCCTTTCTGCTGAGATACGGACTAAAATTCGCAAACTTCCCGATTTCCCGACAAAATATATTTTTCCATCGCTGCAGATGAATACTTATATACTATAATACTTTGATGTGATTCGTAATTATATTACGGAGGAATACAAAAATTCTGAACCCCGTATCTATTATATTTCATATCGATATTCCCATTATTAGAGTTGACGTGTAGTAAATACATCACCGGTAGGGAAAGGTTAAATCTATTCAGTATATTGTGTATCTAATTACTTTAAGAATAATTTGAATCATGACAGACAAGACATACAAGAAAAAATCAATCGAGTGGAAAAACATGTAAAAAGTCATGAAAAACAATAATTCAACACAAGTAAACGTCTTTGTCTGAAATTATTGAAATATATATATAAAATGTATAATATATAATAATAATATTAGGAAAATTCTGATACGAATACGATACTTCTTACAGAAACAATGATTTATGTCCATATTTAAGCATCTTCAAAAAAATCGAATTAATGTATGCCTCGTTATATACCTTGTATTGAGGTCTCGATACTAAAATGGTATAAAACATCCTTGGTCGTTAAAGTCGAACCCAGGAAAAATAGCATCGTTAACGATATTCTCCTTCCAATATGTAAAAATTTTACTCGGAAAACATTTCAAGTGCACCTTCCATAAATCTTTTATTTTTTCTTTTACAACGTCGTTTGAATGCAAGCTCGAGCTAATCACACACACATAATCTCCCTAATCTTTGGATTCACGAAATACTCTTGCAGACATGTGGCACGTGTCGTTTTGGTTATGGCTTTTATAGGATTTTTTTTTCATTCATGCCTATATGTATCCTCGGGATTCGTTGGAAGAGAAACATCCCGATCCAAATCTCTTTTTCGTGTTTTATCTTCGGGGGACACGCTTCAAATCCAGGCAAACAAACTTCGAGACAATCGAAAATAAGGGATGGAGAATCTGGTAAATTTAATATCAACGGCTTTATCAAAAAATGTATTCCCATAACGATTTTAATTAGAAACACATGGTTAAAAAATACATGACATATTATCAATGTACAAATGAGCTTTTAAAGGGTATGTTTTTTAAATACTCATTATTATTCATATATAATATAATTTATAATGAGTATTTTGTATTTATCTTTAAATCTATATTCAAATAATATTTTTGATTTACATGCATTTGAATAAATAAATACATTAAATATCTGTTCGTATATGGATATGTAGTATACGTGAATTCGAAGATTGTTTTCTTGAAATTTGGATAAGTGAATTTACAGCTTGCATAATAATGCCATAAAGTAGTATACATAAAGTCTTTGAATAATGTCACATTGGCATGAAAATCAAAATATTTTGCTTAGCATTTTCTAGGTTGCTTTATAATACTATGTTTATTCCGGAAATTCCCTACTACAGAAGTCGGTCGTTAATTTACACGGCTATTTCTAACAATTCGCGGTAATATGATGTCATACGATCCATTGTGCGAGGGATAATTTCGTCTGGAAAGATATGTTTTTCAATTAGAGTATCTTGTGCGTGAAGGGAATAATTTCAGATCAGTACCGTAGTGAAAATGCTGGAAGATTACAGTTTCCATCACGAAAACACGAGGTGCTTTCTAATGAGGGCTGAAAACGGCCGATGTAGATTCGTACATGTTTTTTTTATCTATTCACATGTGTACGTATGTGCCTGTAAATAGGTTTGAGAGGAACAACCGTGTGGAAAATTCCACTCAACCACCGTAAAAATGGTAAAACCACTGGGCTTTCCATAATCTCTGCTCCATAGTGCGCATAGCAAGTGGCAGCATAGTTCCAGACTAGAACTATTTGCATTTGAGAAATATGAAATTTAGACACGGCATTCATATTCATTCAAGCTAAGACATCAGAGAATATGGAATACATTCTGGGGATGCAATTTAGCGTGATATTTCATCATAAGGGATGAATATAAAGATCATACCTGAAATTAGCGTATGTTATATTATATATAAACAATATACATTGCACATCAACTACAATCATAAATCTCCATATTATCCTCTCAGCGGCTTAATTTTTGGGCTTTGTGGCCTAAACAAATATTTATAAACCCTTATAAGTTGAATTAATACGTATATTACGTTTTTAAGCCATTTTAATACTCAGATTAAATAATATATTTATCCAAAAAATCTATTTTCAAATAGAAATTCAATAATATTTAGGGGTCACTATCAAGGCTTAAAATGTTTAAAATACAAAGAAAGATACACGTTTAATATTAAAATCATATATATTCAGGATACAAGCGTTGATTTTTTTGTATCGGGATATTACTTTCTGTAAGGTTTTACCAACAAAATGATTATCATCAATTTATTATATTGCTACATTAAAGCAACACCACACTCAGCAATATCATTCACTACTTACCCCCATAGAATGGACCATTTTCTTTGTAATCTCAAAATCAGAGTCATCCTTATAAGTCAACATTTTTATTCAAAAAATCATAATGAGATACCAAGTATCTGGAAAAATCATCAATCCTGTCTGCGGTAACATTTTCTATATTGTTTGAGGATGTAGTATCATAAACTAATGTTTTGTAATCACTTTGATCAATTTTATCCCATTTATTCTTAAATCTTTTGAACAATTGCATATCAGAAACACTAGATGGACCGAACAATTGACTAACTACAGTTTCTAACACAATTTCCATTATATGACGGCCACAAGCTATACAAAGCATATTTTTCCATTTCCTGCTCCTGAAGAACACAAGCTTCATTTCTCAACCCGGTGTTTACAACTGTGGTATCAAAACATAAACGTAATACTTCACAAATAGAAAGTAACTTTGACTGATGCAGATTTGGTGTTGATTGATTGATTAGACAAAATATTGGTTTTATTTCCAATAAATAAACTCCCGTCACTAATTGTGAACGCCATGATAAGTTGAAACAAGTACGTATAATTGGGGAAACAAAAAGTTTGCTCTCACTAATTACTGAACTTGATATGAGGTGCAGGGTATAGTGCAGGGCTTAATATCAATGCGTACCCGCAAGAAAGAATTAAGAAAAGGGGAAAAGGGAATAGAATTAACTATAGTGAAGTAGTGAGTCTTTCTACATGCTATTCCACTTCTAAATAGACTAATAAACATACCAGAATCAACAAGTCGGATTTATAGTTAAGTGGCTACACAATGTTTATTTCTGAAAATTTGACTTATGTTTGCGACCACTAAAACCTTTTAAAAAAATGTATTCATTTCTTTAAGTCGAAAAATATGGACCACCCTAATACTCATATATAAAAGAAGTAAACGAAATATCATAATTTTGAGCATAAGCAAAAATTTTAAGATGATGAATGTCATATAGTTTCAACGTTTATTTAAATTCTTGATTAATTTAATTCTTTAAATTTGTTTCATAACCAGAATTTTGCGTCGTATGTTACTAATTGTTTCAAATTTATATTCCGTTATCTCAAGTAAATGTGAGATTCTATTAAGAATTACTTGCTATTTGTATTATATTCATATGATTCATATGAATACCTTCTTAGTCTATAAATTCTTCAATTTAAGCAAGAAATTATATGATTATTTTATGCTAAACCTGCACAAAACTTATTTTTAAACACCTCAAAATTGTGAGCTAAATGAATATGAACGTTAAACTTTCATTGTCCTATAAATTGGATTTATCTGAATATTTTTACTTATGGTTGTCAGGAAAATGATTTTTTATCCCATTTATTTCGAATAATGGTGATTAATTTTCACATTCACAAAGGGAAATATGATAGATAGGAAATAAATGGAGGGAGTGGGTTCAGTATCATAATTCTAGTGTACATATCGCATTTATTCCCGATAAGCCGATCAAATATTTTTCGGATTAACACTTTATTAATTTTATACGATGGAATACTATGCATTTAATTTAGTGCCTATGAATAATACAGTATGGCATTTTAAAAATATTTTTACCAACTCGGCATAATGATTTTGAAGATAGCTCATTTTGACTGCTTTTAATACAATCAACAAAAGTTTTAATACGCCCATATATGAACCCCTCGTGTCCTGTATAGCCAACCATCAACAAACAAGAAGAGTGAATAAGAAGTTACCTTTGAAGCTCTTTTATACTGTGGGTAAATTGGAATTCGGCCTCAAGAGTTAAGTCGCAATTAATTCTTAAAGGATCTACTAAGAAACGTGAAAACCACCACATAATCCTTCTTATCTCTCACGCTAGGAAAATTTTACTATCTGTGTTAAAAAGTTAAATAAGACAACCTGGTAAATACCTCACAAGCAAGCTGGTTTTGTTAAAGCGAACAAAACTCATATATACATTAAGTTTTACACGAGAGGACAACAGCATCTTATCAGTAAAGGTCAAAGAGCAAAAAGGAGTTCGTCAAAGGCGTAGAATTTTAAACACTAAGTTAAATAGTTCAATAGATTGTCATCAATTAATCAATAAACTTACATCAATGAAAACATACTAGAAACTGATTGAAAAATAGTTAAATTGAATACAATCCAAATATTCGTACACGAACTGAAAAAGTCAATAGAGCTTATCAAAGCAAAGCAAAACGGGAAGATCTAGAATTATCTTTTAATAATATTATTGTACTCGCTACATATGGTGGTGCTATCATAGTAAAAATTGATAAAGTAAAAATAACAGATATGGATTTTGCTTGCGAGCTTGATTCTATCAGCACCAATGATAATGATGATGAAATTGTTATGAAAGATAGCTTAAATCATCACAATGAGACCGTAAAAGCAATTGAATTTCTGCCCAAAACATTAGCATCGATTAAATTAGCTTCTGAAGAGCATGGTGTCGGTTTTCTTAATGTCTTGTAGGCCAATATAAATGAACGGAACAAGTCAAAAACTGCCAAGAAGCAAGTACACTAATCATCAAAAAATTGATTTTCTATAAGCTCTATTAAGACAAGTGTTATACACATCAATATCTTAATTTTAAAAATCTCAAAACTCAAATGTAATAAAATATTGCTTAATTACACATTTGGTTACAGGTGAAATCCATTAGTCATTTGGAACTGTATCATGAATAGCAAGGATCAACTTGGATAATCATTTGGATTCGAATTAGTTTTTGAAATAGAGTGTGAAAATAAATACACATTATCATGGAATTGATTTGGTTACAGAACTTGAACATTTAAGTCGTCTTATCGATAATATTTATTATCAGTATTTAACACATCACTCAATAAGTTCGTAGGGTAACAACTAAAAATGTGCTGTTTTACGACGAATTATATCCTACAAATTTATTCAGTAATGTATTATATATTAACCAAACTAGAACCCCATGTAATTTTTCTCTAAAATTCTCGAAAAATGTATTCCCGACGTTCGCTTTAATACAACGTGCGAAACGTTAATTATGAACTCGAGGTAATATTTATTAAAACTGTTTAAAATATGAAATAATTATACAAAAAATGGATAAATTCATGTTTCATTCGATAAATAGCGCTTGATAGAGTGGATCTTTATTAAGAATGCCAGAATATAAATATATGCAAAGACAAAATTGCAGCGCAATTTGCAAATTAACTAATTTGAATAAAGATATGTTATGAATACATTTACAATATAAATGCCCTTTTTTGTCATTTATTATACGCATTAAAATCGCATGGTTCAATTTGAAAAAAAAAAAACCACTTCGTTAAGCTCAATGTCACACAAAAGTTACGGTTTTCCATTAAAAGCCCTCATTCTTCGGAGCCTTGTTGAAATTCCATAAAACATATTTCATATTACACAAATTACATCGACTATCCAACGAATACGATGAATAATACATCAGTAAAATCGACGAAATTTACACAACGCGTCCAAAAAATATGCCATACATTTGTTTATTCACATCGTTTATTTTGTGCGAGCCATTGTTTCAATCCATGGGGTTATCATCGATCAATGTCAGATTCAGGACTCTGTATTTGTAACGGGCAGGTACTTAACTGGGTAAACAGTCAAAAAGTCAAATGGCTGTAACTTTTATCGGTCAGAACAAAATAATTTACCATGCACGTTGATAAAGTGGATGAATCGTTTGTTTTCTTATCGCACTCAAAACACCTTTAATATACTGCTCCGAGTGGCGAATATTATGTTTCAGCGACTGTCCATTCCCATTCATTCCATCCTATCCATTATAATGACCAGTTCCTCCTAGAAGTAATTCGATACTTTCATCTTAACACCCCTGTCTGTATTTACATAGACAGGCGTTTTAAGGAAAATAGAGCCAAGTACCGAAGAGCGGAGGTCATGAACGGTATCCGAATGAAAGGAAATACGATAAAATTGTTGATGGTGTTTCATACAAATACAATAAAACCTCGTTGATACGAAAAGTTATTCAAAGCTATTATGTCGAGGCGATGAGTTGCTCCAAAAGGTGATCGCATCTAATCACATCCCTCGCCCATATCTTCTTTAACGCGAAGGATGGAGCGTATGCCCTCCAGTAACGTAGGGCGCCGCTATTTAGCAATGCTGTCTGTCTCAATTTAGCAGGCAACAATTACAAGGCAGGGATTTTGAGGGATACGAAGTAGAATACAGTTTCGTTGACTAAAATGGACGCGGCGGCAGGCGAACCGGCAGGAAAGACACTCTTACACTGGACGGACACAGATTCCTAATAACTGCTCCTAGAAACTGCTCCACAATTTAAGTACATATATAAGAATACTTCGTATAGTCTGTATGGCATCACTCAGATTGCACAGCAGTGGGATTTTAAATTGTTCATTTTTAAAATATTATTTTATTATCAAAAAAAAGGTAAAACTACATGTTTGCATACTAAAATATATTTGATATATGTCATTCAATATCCAGATAAAAATGATGGTTATGAATTAAATTTATTCAACTACATAATGCAGATTAAGTTAAAATGATTACAAGCAATAAGCATCCAAAGAAACTTGAATTATTTCAAAGCATATTACAAAATAAATTCCATTACATAGCATTCAGCTTTGGCATGCGTTTAATTTAAGCATTCCCATACAGACAAAAAATGACAGACAACAGACGAACAGCACATTTGATTACTAAAATAAAACTATATTACGTTTGTTATTTAAAGCATTAAATTTTCAATAATATGCCATTGAATAGAAACTTGATTATTCGGACCTCGATTATCCGGATTTTTGATTATCCGTATTGTTTAAAATAAAACAAAAATTATATATAATAATTTGCTGATTTGCACGGGGAGAATCCATCACGTGCGTGATGGATTTCATATTACGAAGTTTATGAAATCCAGATATCAGAAGATGGAAGTTTAGAGCGGAAAGTTATAAAAAAATCAATTTTATGTGGTTCATAAAAAAGACGATCCACTGGACAGTCAATATTTGGTCCATTATTGTGTAAATGAAGATTCTACCTTCATAGCAAGTTCGGGATGGCTTGAAAAATTCAAAGGACAACATGGCATCAGAGTACTTGAAATTCATGGGGAAAAGCTTTCTGCTGACAAACTACTTAATAAATCTGTAGCATCAAGACGTGAAAGCACTTCACCTGGGTACAAAACTAGTAAAGAACGTGTCAATATAATTGCGTGTGCAAATACAGCAGGCAGACACAGACTGCCACTGCTTGTCATTGGAAAATAAAATAGCTCAAGATGCTTTAAAAATATTGAAAGTCTTCCGGTTGCCTGGATGAATGGTGAAGTTTTTAAACGATAGTATGAAAAATAGTTAACGTCACATCGATAATACAACCGATAGATCAGCGTGTAATAGAAACATTCAAACGTTTATATAGATATCAAATGCTTCGACGATTATCGTTAACAGGCGAAAATAATGAAGAAATAGTTATTAGCTTCCACGAGAAAATAAATTTAAAAGATTTCTGCTTAATTGCAGCAGATAATTGGGATTCTTTAGATGTGTCAACTTTAAAAAAAAAATAATGAAACAAAATTTTGAAAAGACCATTAGTAAGTTTCAATAACGCGATAGAACTTGATAAAGGAGACATTGCAGAAGCAATAGCACAAATTTCTATATGTGCTGAATATGATGAAGATGTAACCAAGTGGCTAAATTGCGAGACAAATGATCCTGGATTTTAAATTTTGAATGATAAGGAAACAATTAAAGAAATATCTGCCTCAGAAGAATAAGATCGAGAAGATGAAAAAAGAGATTTGCGAGGCGGGAAATATTGGTTCTAGACATTCTGAAGATTTTCAGCGTTTAGGTGTCGCCATGAAATGGATTAAGAGCCAAGAAGAGTTTAATTCAGGACAACTTATATATCTTAGAGCAGTTTAGGACCGCTCTCCACAGGCTTAAGATTTTTCCTTCGGAGTGCCCATACGGACATCCATTAATGGACGCAGACCATGTTCTGTGGACATGTCTGGGCGTGGTGTCCGATCTCAAGGCGCTATTTCGTTGTGTCAGCGGTCCAGAATTTGGACCGGTTGCACGCGGAAATTTTGTGATCACTCCTTCTAATTTTAGAGCATTCAGGGCTTTCTGCTACAAATTTGGGGAAAAATACATTCTTGGGGGCTTCTACGATCTCGATAGTGTTGTAGAATAATAGCAACTGATTAATTAATAGTTTAACAACACTACTTGATAAATATTGCACAAAATTAATAAAAATAAAAATATACTACGTATTACTATGAGTATACTTAAATAAGTTTATTTTATATATATTACCAAAAAAAAAGCATTAAACGTAATACGATCTGAATATGTAACTATTGGAGAATTAAGTATTTACGACCACATTGTTTTCTTGAAATGCTTTCTTGCTCCTTCGAAGCGTTCAGGTTTCAAGTTCAAGTTCGTGTTAAATCGCCGGTAACCGTCACGTACTAACTTCTTTAATTTAATTTGGAAAAGGTAAGAAAATTTCAAGGAAATGCCTATTGCGGATGTATAAATTCGCAAATTAATTAAGCACAAAGAAAAACTTCCCTCAGTATCTAATTCGTTTGATCTTGCATGTGGGAAACAATTAAGTACATATTTTATTAGTCACAAATTTTATATTAAATTCTTGAAAAGTATGAAAATATCAACAAATTAACTGCATTATAATTTTGGTTTGGATCATATTTAAATTCTAATTGATTCATGTATAAATCTCGCAGCATATTTTTGAAATTATCATTTGGTAAATCAATTTTTTTTTCTCTCAGAAAACTGTATTATTTCTTAATCGATCATATCTTAAATTTGATTTGATCTGGATGATATCAGAGATATTTAAGGATCAGATTAAATTCAAGTCACTCATACCTTGATTTGCGCGGTTTGTTTCAGCAATGCCTTACAATAATTTAAGATTAGCATCATGAATACAAGTGCACTTTAATATTTAATTAAACTATGTTCCCGTTGTGGCACGTTATTCAAATTAGATATGTAAATTTAATCTATGAGTAATGTTGACTGTGATATTAATCAAATTAGAAAAGAGCTGATTGCATTAGAAGATTAATTGATATGACGGGGTTAATGTTTCATTTCGTGCGAGAGGTGAATGTTTGTGTTATTATTTTCATAAACTCGTATTACGCGACATTTTAGGGGACGATCGCGTAAATTGAGGTATTGGTACACATTATGTTCATAATGTTTAATCCTACTTTACCAATTCGCAGTATTCACTTGGGTTGCATGTTTTTAGCTATTGATTTATTTTTTAATATCGCTTTTAAAAGTCTATTTAAAAATTATTGTTATAAATGATATGAATGTATATAAAACTATTCAAAAAAAAACATCAACTATTTATATAAATATCTATCAGATAATTGTCGAAAATATCTCAAGTACTGAAAAATAATAAAATATGCTATGCAAAAAAAATTGTCAATTTTAATAATTAATTTGTAGTTTGTTCATCATTTTTTTAAAATAGATATGACTAATCCACATTAATGTATTAAATTTAACATGTCGAGGGACATTGCAAATTTTTTCTTGCCTCTACCTCGTAAAATAACCATTTGTTCTACTACATCTTTTATTATGATGCTTTTAATAATAAGAAAATTTTGAATGTTTAAATCAAAATGTGTCGATATAGAATATTTAAATGCAACTCATTTGATCCTATAAATCCCCATTGACTAATCGAATCATTATAAAAGGTTAAATTATTATTAAATCAAAAATTAAAGGTTGTGTTTGTGAAGACGTATCCTGTTTAAAATGATTTAATAATGCAAATTGGCATATTCACTTTTAAAAATGTTTTGATACTAAAACTATTCACCAGAACTATATAGCTGACCACTTTTAATTATTTCGTCATTAAAGAAGAAATTCAATACTTCTATGGACGAGGGGTGAGGATGAAGAGTCTGGTGTCTGATATCAGGTTTCCTATGTCTGCTATCAAGGTTTCTAGGTCAACAGAAGCGTTCCATTGCAACCACGTGCTTGCTTTTAAAATGATTGAATGTTATAAAAGATGAGACCTTTTAAATGATAATCAATTATTTAAATTGTCTTCGAAATGAAGCAAAATACACTCAAACCTCTTTTTATGCGACTTTTTTTTGAAGTTATGCGGTTTTTTAGAGCGTTTTTTTTTTATTTTTTTAAAATTTAATTAAGAATACGTATCGAGATATTTTGGATAAAATAGGACTGCCATCGCTAAATTACGACCATGTCCTTTATTCAGGTTTAGATTTTTGAAAAAATTGATTTTCTTTTTTTCCATTTTTCCAATGTTTCGACTCTTAAAAATACATTCACCAAAAAAATTTCCAAAATTCCAACTATTTACGGAGTTGTTACTATTTTAGTGACACGGTAACTTGACCGGTCTTACCATAATGAAATCTTTAAACACGTTTTTCTCGAAACTACTTTTTTCGCCATGGTTGACATCATATCTGAAGTTTCAATTAACTAATTTACTTCAAACTGGGTACGAATCTTTTCTATATAACCTTCTATAATTTCCTTCAGATTTATGTCAAAATTTATATTTTAACTATTAAAAAAAAATTAAAACTGTGACAAAATAAGGTCAAAATATGACTTGATTGATTTTTTTTAAACGGTAGCTATTTTGTGATTTTTTTTTAAGTTAGTGACTATAGTGACATCTTTACTAATTATGAATTATATTGTTGTAAAGAAAAAATCTACACAGAACAGCGATGAAATAGATACTGAGTATACTATTTCTTCCGAAGAAGAGATTTATTATACAGCGATAATAGTTTGCAATTATAATCATTAGTATTTCTCTAGTGCAGCGCTTCTTAAACTTATGTGGTCCGCGGACCCCCTCTTGGAGCAAAATTTCCTTCGCGGACCCCCTCTTGAGAATTTTTGTTTCTCGCGAACCCCCTTTTGAATAATATTTTTTTGGTGAACCTCATCCTAACCCTTGAGACTTAATTTTTCAAACAAACAAACATTTCCTGGCCAAAATAGAGCTTTTTATAATGTTTTCTGTAAATAATTTCACGAAAATATCTTGTTCAATTACAAATAAATGTTTTTTTTATATCTTCGCGGACCCCCGGAAATGGCTTTGCGGACCCCCAGGGGTCCGCGGACCCCTGTTTAAGAACCGCTGCTCTAGTGGATGTCTGACATTTTAGATGCCAGGTGTCCAATATCCTTTAAATGTTACCAAAAATGTTGAGTTGCCTTATTGTTTTCCTGTTTTTTTTTATTAACTTTTTTTATGCGATTTTTGATATATTTTATTTATCTGTTTCAAAGTTATGCGGTTTTTAAAATTCAAGGTACACATCTTCACTTTTTTTATGTTAGTCATGGCCTTTTTTGTGCGATTTTATGCGTAACGCATCTACCGCACAAAAAAGGTTTAAGTGTAGCGAAAAAGTACTTATAAACAACTGGTATACTGATTTCAATTATATCGGCAATTGTGTTGTCCAACTATTTCTGTAACGTTTCTGATTCTATTTCGTTGCTTATTTTATATACTTCTAAATCAGAGTATTTGGACAACTTATCGGTTTCTTTATCTTGGATGCCAATGCAATGAGCTCTCTTTTTAACAAGTATTTAATTTCTAAATATAATATTAACGTGAATAGCATTGTATTTCTTCTTTCATTCGTGTTTATAAACGAAGGACTGCTATATGTTCAAGTGCTTTCGGCAGCCAAAAGTTTGCCATATCGCTCGAGATACGGGAAATCTGCATTTATGTTCATTCAGGTCTTTATTAACCCGTTGAAAATGAAGAACTGATGCGTGGTAATGTACTTCATGAGGACGAGGGTGTAGTTTATGAAGTTGAAGTGGATACCGAGTACCTCCAGCGCAGGCATTAATTCTCATTGTTGAGTGCATAATTAGATACAAGATGCCCAACAGTTGAATAAGGCCAACTACTACACGATGCAATTATGCTAGTTTTTTCGTTCATTCCTCGAGATGAAGAATGGTAATTTTATCAGATTATAAGCAACTCGATCAAACAAATACATATATTCATAATACAAATGAAAGGGCCACAAATGGTTACCAACAGTTATTATAATTAAATTTAAACATAATAACAGTTTCGTTACAAACTCATAGATCCCTGTTTTCCTATAAATTCATATTTAAATAACCCTATTCTAATTTAATCATACATGGAATACAATTGATGCCAACTATATGAAAATTTCATCTTCGTAGGAAAATATCCTTTGAACAGTTATAGCATTTAAGGAAGAAAATTATCCTATTCTTTTTTCTGATAAAGGCGTTTATTATAACTTAAAATAGCTGTATTTCCTAGGTTTTGTTTGAACTTTTGGTTAGGAATTATTTGTTTCCGCAAAACGAATACATAGAGATATCTCTACTAAAGCATGATCCTTATGGAGAAATATGAATATTTACCATGCTTTATTAAACTTAGTTAATGCAAATACTGATCCTAGAATTGGGAAATAAACATCGACTATCAAATGCGAACCTATTCAAATATAATATTAATATATGGATTCATATAGTGTCCATAAATCAACATAAGCTTAGTTGAATAGCGGTGTATTGTTAAAACATTTCAATATTATCAAATACCTTAGATGAAATATCATAGGAGATATATTAAATTTATACATTTCTATGCTGCCAAACCTTTTTGTTTAAAAATAGATAGTTTACTTGCAAATTTGTGATGCATAAATATGAATATTCTGGTTAATAATATAAACATTTTTCTGAATATGTGACCATCTTTCTTTCCATATAATTGGTGAAAAATCATGATTCAAAATCAAATTGGGCATGTAAAAGAAATAGCCAGAAGCTGAATCCAATCATATAAAGGTTATATGTTTAATAAGGTTACGTTTGAATTCCATCAAACATGTATAAGAGAAATATTTTTTTGCAAAATGAGATCAAAGCTCTTCTTGGTTCTGTTTTATTAAGGTACACATTAAGGAAGGCTGAAAAGTTATCATTCTAAGACAATTAATATTAAAATCGATATGAATATGTTTATAATTTAACGTTATCCAAACTAAAATTAGTATTAAATTTCTTGTATCATAATAATTCAAGTGACTCAATAAAACATGATTTTAAAGCATTGAAATGTGTTTTAAAAAATCAAAAATGTGATATGATATTTTTGAAATCTTTTTTAGTAGCATGCTGAATTTTGAAAAGAGGTTTTCATACTTTTGAATGTATAGAAGTAAGCATTTGTGAAGTTCCCTTTTAAATTTTACTATTTTTCGGATCGTCATTTAACATTTTTTTTGTTCATTTCATTTCAAATCAATTTTCAATAACATCATCGTTTCCAATTGTAGTTTCGTCCCCTAAATTTTAAATAATCTCAAATGCTATTTCCACCAAGTTTACTTCTTCAGCGTCTTCTTCCATTTAACATATAGGATTTGTAATGCATAATAATAAATTTATTGTCGACCTTGTTTAAAATCCATTGATGATTCTCTGATGTAATGAGTTTAAAAAGTACTTAAGTTGTATTGAAAAAAACTCTAAATTCCTCAGACTTATTGATTTTTTCAACAGTGATAATTATAATTTGAATAATTTACAATCAATATGGTAAATCACAATTCCTAGTTTGAATATTGACCATGTGTTGTAATTGAGAATTAGATCCTGGACTCTTATTATAAGGGATTGGGCTCAAATTCAGATTGAGAAAAATATTATCATTAAATATTACTGATCGATCAAAAAAACTCATTGATTCCATCTGAGAAAGCAAATGGGAAAACACCACTTGAATAAGCATTACTCTAGAAAATTGCTCAATTGAGATAGTTTACGTTCGACAATGAATATGACATTTCAAAAAGGAGAAGTTTTTGAATAGGGTTTTCAATTAACAAAAATACTAATGAAAGACACTGCACACGCAGGATTATCTGTAGTATAACTTTATGCATATTCTATGTTCAGCTCGTTTTGATTATGTATCAAAAATGTTTCTACACATAAAAGCTCAGAAAGCTTTTATCTGCTCTTAGGAAGATTCTAGGCTTTCAATGGCTAAAAGGAAATCTTAATAGTTTCAACTCTAGTTAATCCGATTGCTTCTATGATGGTATTGTGAGCAAAACAAATTATTAACGTATCATTGGAGACGAACATCTCGCATTGGATAAATCGAGTGCAAAACGCGAATTTTATCTTTGAAATTCGTCCGGAACCGTCTAAAGTCAGGGTGGAAGTAGAAACTGTAAAAATATCCACCTCTTCGGCTTTCTAATGCCTAGAAAAATGTCGGAACAATTTCATTCAAACATATCTCCAATAGTTATACATCAACATTACTTCGACCACTTCGTCTCGTCTGAAGTGGATCGCTTTTAAAACATTTTTTTTCTTTAAATATCCCGGAAAGCTTTCAAAAGCTCTTTTAAACGACCGTGAGAGTATATTAAGTGGCGTGCTGCGACATTTTCTAATATAATTTTGATATATTTTTTAACTTGGTTTTTACATTTTTAATGGCGTGCTTTAAACCACTATTTAAAATGGCAATGAATGTAAAAATTTGATTTATTAGAATTTATAGAGGAAAAATCTTTTCGTGGCAAAAATTTTAGCAAAAATATTTGTCAATAAATCAAAACTGAAATAATCATAATATTTTTACTATGCCTATATTATTTCCACAAGTGTAAACAGTAATTTGACAAAGTTTTATCGCAATCGAATGAATAGTATGGAAGCGCATTAAATACAAACAAACAAACATTATTTTATATACATTAGACTATGTTTATGTTACTTGTGCAATTTTTAACAATAAGTGGACGAAAATTTATCGTAATCTGATAAACAATCGTAATAATAAACGAATAATTGAAAAGAAGTAAATTTATCCACTAAAACTGTTATCAAAGACCACCGTAGCTTTTCACAATCTATCCTACGAGAATTAAACATAAAAAAGATTAAATGTTTTATTACAATTTTTATAAAATGGAATATTTATTCACACTTATAACAAATTTATATGATAAAGTCATTTAAAATGTATCATTGTATTACTCACATATTGAGGTCAACAATTTTTTGTCTTGCAAAAAGCTATCATATACGTATATAGTACATTGGGCACATTTGGACTCATGTTTCAATAATCAAATTCATTATTTTCATTTATTGATATTTTAACGTGTTTTTTTTAAAAATCTAAGCATTGGCTTAGATAAACAATAATTGCATTCGATTGTTACAAATAGTATATGTCATCAAAATAGGAAACAATGAGATTTTTATGGTTGATTTGCACTCAGCTTAATATTTGCATCAAAATTTCAATTCAGATAGTTTACTTGTGGGATGAACACATTTCCAAATATCCTCTATACTGTTAATTGATTTATAAATGAAACAGCGTCGATGAATATTTGCATTGAAATTTATAACGTTGGGTGCGGTCTTTTTGTGTCCCTTGTTTGCTAACGTTGGCGCCAGTCTTACAAAGCGTCCAGATATTCCCGAGTGACTGAACATTTTCCGGAGCGTCCGATACTTTCAGCTGTTTTTATGGACGAAGTAAAATTTAGAATTTTATGGTGTCCTTTTCGTTATACCGAGGACTTGTGTAAACGTTTCTGAGTAATTTTCACTGAAGTTGTAAATTTGGATTTGAAGCAAAAAGTCGCAAAAGTTTCGGGAGTTCTTCTGGGGATCGCCGCGATGTCTTGGTGCTTATTAATATTTGTTTGTGAATCTGTTGTTTGCTCGTTGGCTTCATAAATAAGTAGCGAATTTCCGTGTAGATGTTCATATAAGCTGGTTAAACTTGCTTAATTGGAACTATGATTTACCGCCATGTTTTAGGAGGAACGAGCGTGTTTCTAAAGGACATGGTGTTGTATAGAATATTATTCATTGTAGTAAATTTGTCTGGAATTAATGACATAGTTAAAAAGAGTGATTTATTCACATTTAAGAAATAAATGGATATTATTCAAAATTTTGTGGAAGCGTTTATAATAATATGTATATCATGATCTTCTCGTTAATATACCCCAGATTATGATCAAGTCTCAAAACTTATTACTGGAAATATATGCAATTACATGCCTTCTAGAACCAATTGTTGAACTTTACTTAGAGAGATTGAAACTCTATTTTAGCAAATGTTACGCGATATAAAATTACTAATTTAAATGTATCAAAAAAAGTAAGACTGACTTAAAATAATAAATATTTTACAACAAACATGCCATATATTATCCTGCATTATACGATCCTTTGAATGCATTCCAAGCACGTATTCGGGTTCTTTTTTCTTCTTTCAATCTATCCTTGCGGGATTTACATATTCTTCTGCCATTACCCGTTGGTTGCGAGAGAATTTCGAATTCATATAAAATCGGCATTCCTTAAGGTCAATATAATTTTAGAAAACTTTCTTATTCAACTCAAAGGCACAAGCCATCGGCCGTGTAATCCCGTTCCATGTAGACTTACTTCAAAATCAACCGGGATTCTGGTTGTGCGATGGGAGCAAGAACTTATAACAATGGCACTTAAGGGACCGAATAAGTTTTATCGAATGGATAAAACTACAAAAAAATAGTTTTTATTTTTTGCGAAGACGAAAGAAACGCGAATAAATTATCGAGTTTTTCGGAAGCAATAAAAAATGTCGTAACTTTCTAGATGCCCACTGTTTTTGAAATAAGTTTTAACACAGCAGGAAGGTCAGAATTAAATTGCTTTCGTTTCATCGCAAAAATATATTTGGCAATATAAAAAGGGACACAATTCTGTGGAAAGAGTTTAATTGGCCAAATTAAAAAGCCTACTATAGACAATTAAAATCTGCATACAATGTCAGAGTATGTCTTTCATTGATTTCGGGTGTAACCATGCTTACCCTTAATAATAAATAAGATTTATACTAAAAAAAATAAAACTAAACCATATAAGAAAAAAACTCAATAATGAAATTCTTTCGGAAGGATTTAATGTCTCTTGTATGTAAATAAAAATTAGCAATCTGAAACAAAAACTATGAGCACACTACTCCGATACGATAATTCTATAGGTAGGCACTGTTAGAAAGTGGTACAGAATCGTCTGCTTACGTGATGTTGTTGATTATCTCGCTTCATTCACTCGGATATCATCCGCTCTATTCGCTAAAACCTCTTTAAAAATATTTTCTATAGATAAACCATAGATAAAATATGCTAGGATACAGTAAAAAAAGTCGATTGTAAGGAATATGCTTGAGGCTTTGAAAAGAATATGCATGTACTCGAGGGGTTATTGATAGTGAAGGAGTACTCTGTGCTTGCTAACGGTCGCCACACTCGCTTATGAATCTCTTCCGGGGCTTTGCTTTGTAATTTCTTCCGAACTTTCTTTCTCTTTCTTTTCGTTTCCATCACATTTTCATCTCACTCTTGCTACTTCTTTGGCTACCCTCAGAATGCTTGCATTGCTGCAACGAGCTCTTCTCCTCCCTACTAGACAAACGTGCCACGGAACAGTCTCATGACACATAACATGCCTTTGTCACGTACTAAAGACAATGAACTAAACGCTGATACATTTTCACTAATTCTTTCGCAGATATCTGCTAAAGAAACCAACAATTCCCACAGCAAGCCCCCAGCTGACGATAAATACCCATCAAAGCTTTTATAGACCTGATAAAAAACATAATTTTCATTCAATACCTACATGAACATAAAGTTCAATCCCATTTACGTGTTTCCCTAATGTAGCTTTATAAACAGCCATCAATATTAATGCGATTATTTGTAATGTTAAAAATACACTTAAACCTCTTTTTGTGCGATTTTGAAGTTATGCGGTTTTTTTTAAAGCAATTTTTTTAAAATTTCATAAAGAGTATGTATCGAAATATTATGGATAAAATAGGAAACAAATCATCAACACTAACCGAAATTTGGAAAAAAAAATGGGACTGTATAAATCATATTGCATCTGTTATCGCTGAATATACGACCACGCTCTGTATTCTAGCTTAGAATTTTGAAAAAAATTGATTTTTCGCATTATTTCTGATGATTAATGAAATCTTTAAACACGTTTTATTATTCCTATCGGATTTATGTCAAAATTTATTTTTAACTATTTAAAAAAAATTAAAACTATGACAAAATAAGGCCAAAAAATGATTTGACTGAATTTTTATTAAACAGTCGCCATTTTGTGTTTTTTGAGTTAGAGACTATAGTGACATCTTTACTAAGTATGAATTATATTTTTGGAAAGAGAAAATCTACACAGTACAATGATGCCGTTGACACTGGGTATACTATTTCTTCCAAAGAAGAGAGCGATTTTGAGTCATCGAAAATCATAACAAAAATTATCATTCAGCGATGATAGTTTGTAATTAATATAATTAGTATTTCTCTAGTTGATGTCTGGTATTTGAAATACTAGAATCCTTAAAATTTTACAAATAACAATGCTATTTTTTTGGTAATATTATTTTTATGCGATTTTGGATATATTTTATATATCTCTTTCAAAGTTATGCGGTTTTTAAAATTCATGCTACAAATCTTCACTTTTTCTATGTAAGTCATAGCTTTTTTGTGCGATTTTATGTGGAACGCATCTACCGTACAAAAAAGGTTTAAGTGTAGTAACCTGTCTTTTAATTTACTCAATAAGCACCGCTAATTCCTATGAAGCGCACAGATATGTGCGTTTACTCGTATGTATTTATTATAAATCTGTTTTCGAGTCAAAATGGCAGTTTAGTATTTATAAACACATTTTTGAAATTCAAATATTATAGCCCTTTTTAGACTTGTTTTGGTCCTTTTTATTGCATATCATTCTAATTTTTTGCCATTGATCGACTTTCGCATACACATAATTTCTCAATGTTTTATAAGGTTTTGTCGCAGAATTTGATGTTTACAGTCTGTTTAAAGCAAACAAACAAGAAAAGTAAGATAATTTATAGTTTGTGTCTCGAATCATGGAATATGAATGTATTTTCTGTTGTAAATATATCTTTGGTAATTGAAAATTAGTGTTCACTAAAAGCAAAATATACAATTTTATAACATTTACATTTTATTGATCATTAATATTTTTTTACAAATAATTTTAAAAAATCGATACGTAAGCCACAGTTTAGTTTATACTAATTTTACCATTATAAAAACATAAGTTAAATTATAATAAACTACATTCTAAATTTAGTTTAAGTACCTTTGCTTGTTAAAAAGTTATGATATTTCAAAAAGTTTTTTGTTCAAATACCACCAGGGGATTATTTGGGTTAAGAAGACTTGGGGGTTTAAATCTTCAAATTATTTTGTTTGTATTTTTTTTTTTGGGACTAAGGGGGTCTTCTGTTTCGTTTCACTCACTACTCCTATGTCTTAAGTATCAGGGTTGTCGAAATAGATTTTTTTTAAAGATTTTGAAAAAATACCCAAAATTTCACCTTTAAATCATCATAAATTTTTAATCTGTGGTCGTAATAGCACGAAATAATTGTTTTGTGTTTTGCAATGTATTTTTTATGTAAATAAATCGTTATTTTATGCAATTAGGCCTATGTGTGAAACGAAGCAAAAAACCCCTAGCCCTCAAAAAAAAGTTCTTCGGCCCATGTGCGAAACAACCTGTATATCCTTATAATATCTAAACGAAAAATATCTAAACTATGCTAAAATGCTAGTGATTATATATCAAGATGTCAATCTTGGTGACTAAAAGAAAATCCAGCCATATCTCATATAATACGGTCATTTAGTTTTATGAAAACACTGTATTATGTAAAACTACGTTACACAAGATTTGAATATCATGCAAATAGGATATTACATTCCATGTATAAAAGTACGTTCTCGGTAAAATTCATATTTTTGCTGCATTACAAAAACACGTATTGTACTGAAAGCATACTCTTTTAGTCAGAAACTTATGCTGCGCTTTAAATCTGCTTTTTTCACTTTATTCAATAACAAAGGATATTTTCCATAAAATAGATTAATGAAAATAGCCTTAACATTTTTACAGATTTCAATTAATTTTTTCACTACCTTCTAACATAAGTTCTTATTCTATACAATAAGATATCAAACTTTTATAATACGTTGTTTCTGCAAGATAAACGTAATAAATTGCTATTTAATCAAGACAAATGCGCCATTTCTGCGAATTTGACAGCCAAAATGCAGTGAAATTGGTAACATTTGGTATGGCATTTCTTATTGGTTTTACGTACATATTCCCAATTATAATGTGTGTATCATTCTTTTAAGCTCTTCGACGATCCATTTGTTGATTTAGAAAATCCATCGGACTTGTCTTCGCTTATTCCATTGTGCGTCTGGGTATAAAATAATTTCCAATCTTTTACAAAATAATAAAACATATCCAAAAGATTGCTTTCAATTCAAACTAATTTAGTTTTTATTCATATAATCAAGGTCTTCTAAAGCAGTCCATGGAATCCGAGAAGGTTTACATAAATTAACACACACTTATACTAGATGCCCGAGCAATTTCAATACAAATCGCCGATTTTTCTCCTTCGTTAAACAATTTCCCAGTCAATTGGGTCCAAATTCGTACTATTCGAATCGCACGACAATTTATTTAATGCCAAAAAACATTAGATCATTGATCCTTGCAGCCATGACCTCCAGACACACCTTCGTCATTATTTAGAAAATATGAAATTTAATTGTTTCATTGAATGGATACTTGAACGTATGAAATCTTATTCTGTTATGTAAAGCATTTAAGAGGAATGTAGACAAATCATGATAAGCCTCCTTAGTGTAATCAAGTCTATAAATTTATATTAACAGGGACGAGTTTTAATAGCCATTTTTATTGGATTGTATAAACACTATGTTTACTTAGATTTCAAAAAAAAACTCTATTATCTATATCTGCATTGCGGACTGGAATTTGGAGGTCAATTAACACATTACGGTATGTAAATCATTAATTAATACATTATATTACATTTATTTTAATTTATGAAGTGCATATGTAAGACTGCGAGCGTTTGTATGGTTATTAGTATTTATGTGCTAGCGTGATATATGCTAGCATACGAGCAGGGAACGTGTGAAACAATTTGTATAAAGAGATATGCATGCAAAAACTCACTTCGATATCCCTCTCTAAATGATTTCATACTATTTTTAAGCCTTAGGCTAATTAAAAAACCCAATATTTCACAATATTTGAATTTATTAAGTTTATTGGAAATCGCATCCTTTAAAAGTTACCTCCAAGCTATCTGAGAGCCAGGGTATGCCTTTTTTAGACAATGTTACGCGATGCAATAGATCGTTCTATGAATCGCTATCAAATTTTGCGTTAAACTTGGGAAGTCCACCACCGAAATGTTTATTAATTCAGTAGACCTTTGGAACTGATTGTTTGTCCATATCACAAGTTCTCCGATTGCACAAGTTGCTTAAGGAGGGCCGAGAGGAGGTCGCCGATGAATCCTACAGTGGACATCCACCAACCTCCTTAATAGTCAAAAACATGACGTATGTGCATGATTATTTGAACTCTGAACGACGATTGAGCCTTCAATGGATAGCAAAATCTCTAAACATAACAAAAATAACAACAAGATTTGAGCACAAAGACGCATGGTAATGGACATCTCGAAGAATACCTTCCAGAATGCCTTCCAGGTCTGGCAACACCGCCTTCATGAGTATATCAACGTAGGAAGGTACTATTTCGAAGATTTTTGACTAATTGTATAAATATGTTTAATAATTTTTTAATATATGGCGGACATAGTTAGCTCACTTTTTCTCCCACAGGTTTTGTACAATGACTTTTAAACTAAGAAATAAGATCGATGGATTTAAAAGACGCTGATTCTTTTGGATTGTTGCGTACAAAAGGATGATTTAGAAATGTTTCCACTTTTGCAAGAATTTTTCATTGTTGCTTACTACGATAGAAAATGTGTTATAAATGTAATCGAGTTAACACTTGAAGGCAATGATACTAGAATTTAATCACTATTACCCTGAAGTATTTAGATTAATAATCCCCTCATAGAGGACGTGTAGAGAAAAAAAAACAAATAATAGAGTTGTCTTCAGATGTCACTCTGATATCCAGGCATAAAACATTAACATTGCCTCAGTTTTGAATATCAGTGGATGATAAGCTATACATTTATTAATATAATTTTTAACAACGCATTCATGCGAAAAAGCATTTTCGTCCATGTCCTCAATAAAATCGAAATAATCGAACTGTAGCCAAGAATATTCAATATATTAGGGGGACCCATAAGTAATCAATTATTTTGAGGGCGTGTCGTTAAATGTCAGTTTTCGCTGACGCGTCGACTAGATAGGTTGTGCATTTGGTTGTATCTTATTGAGTAGACTCTAAACATCATTTATTTACCAACAGATAAAAGTAAACTCATTATCTACATCATGTCAGACACACAGCCGCCAGAAGAATATATTCGTCATCTTAAGCTTTTCCATTTTAAAATGGGCTGTAATGCAACACAGACATCTAAGAAAATGTGTGGTGTTTACGGCAAGATTCTTAAAGTCAACAAGTGTCAACGATGTTTTCGAAGATTCTCAAGTGGCAATTTTTAGCCTAGTTGATGACCACCGAAGTGGGAGACTTACTGAATTCGATGCCGAGCTGCTGAAATCGCTAGTGGATTCAGATCCAAAATTAAGTATGACAGAAATAAAGTCAAGACTCGGGGCTAATTGATCAACAATGCAAAAACTTTTACACGTAATTGGCAAAAGTTACAGAGAGGGTGTTTGGATTCCTCACCAATTGTTCGACACAAATAGGGATCAACGACGAAGTTGCTGCACATCGCTTATAACTAGAAACCTTAACGAGCAATTTCTATACCGGATTATAACTTGTGATGAAAAATGGATATTATACGACAATGTTAAAAGAACTAAGCAGTGGCTTTCAACTAATCAACCGGCTGTACCAACTCCTAAACATTCTTTGACTATAAAAAAAGATCCTCTTGAGAATATGGTGGGATTGTGGTGGGATAATACACTTTGAATTTCTAAATTTAGGAGAAACTATCAATGCACAAATTTATTGCTCACAATTAGACAGAGTAAATGTAAAGTTATTAGAAAAACATACAAATTTCGTCAACCAAAAAGGCGTAATATTGAATCATGATAATGCCAAACCCCATGCAGCTAAAGTAACTCAGGAAAAAATTAAGGAACTCAATTGGGAACTGCTACCTCATCCCCCATATTCGCTAGATATTGTGTCGTCTGATTATTATTTATTCAAAGTTATAAGCACTCCATTGAAAATAAGACGTTTTTAAATGTAAATGAAGTTGAAATTCACCTAAATAACTATTTTTTGTCAAAGTCAGCCTCTTTTTATAAAAGAGAGATTGAAACTTTGCCTGAAAGATGGCAAAGAGTTGTAAATAATAATGGAAATTATATAATTGATTGAATAATTAAAATAAAATCATAACAATTTTTTTTCGTTTTAATTCGAAATAATTGATTACTTATGGGTTTCCCTAATATTAGCAAAGATGCAACAACGTTAAGTATCGCATTATTTTTTTGAAAAAAAAATGTTTTTGTTAAATTTATAGTTATACCCATCTCTCGCAATATAACATTAAAAAATATTACATGAATAACCATTTTTATTTTAGTCCGCTAAAATTTTTCCTTTTTTTACCGGTGTAAAAAGGTTGGGGAATACTGATTTAAAATATTAAAAAATAAGTGATTTGTATTGCAATAATGATTCAACGCGTTGCTCTGTGAGCAATATTTACATCGTGAAATCTAAAAAATAAATGTATCTAAAATGTAGCATTTCACGCATTTTTTATGGCCGATATCGTTGGCAATTTTAATATAATTTATGGAAACGACGTACTAGATGGACAGCTCTTTCCTTTTAATGTTGCCAATGCTTTCTTCGGACAATTCAAAATAATTAATTCGGTTGCCGCGTACAAAAGGATTCGCTCCTCTCTTATTTTGATGCTATATAAAAAATGATCTCGTTAAAACTCTATGAATATTCAAATGATTTTAATTTTTCCCTAACAACTTACAATCGAAAGGGATTTAAGTTTAAATTGAACTTTATAACTTTTGAACGATTTCCAAATAGCGCACACTTAAAACGATCGGATTATTTATGCGGTTTTTTTATTTTGAAAACGCGTAATAAAAACGCTATCAAAGCATTTTATCAGTCTGTTTGTTTTAGTGCTGCAAATAATGCAAATCCTTAAATACGCAAATTTATTGCACATAGATAAGAGAGCGAGCGTTTGGGTAAAAAGTTTTCATATTAATTTACTCCTCGGTAGGAAGCTAAATTTACAATGGACTTTAAGAGTATCAGTAATTATGAGGAAGTCATAAGACAAGAGTGCTATGATTTATGGCCTTGTTATGAAAAAATATAAAACGTATTAGCTAAAAAATGCCAAAATGTTGATTTACAACGTGACAAATTATCACATGATTTCCCGTATATTTTCGCTCCATTCTAATAAAATAAAAATATCAAAATTCTCAATTTTTTTCTTAACCAAATGATCAAAAGATTGGGTGATGCATAAATTCTTATCTTCTCATATTCATGCTGTTTTGATAATAATCCTATATTTCCACTATTTCCCTCGTCTTTCTTAGTGAAGATGGAAAACCAATAAAATGTATTTGTATCATTGCATTTTATTTATGTTTTAATTATAGCAAATAATAGGAAATCTTCAATAACTACAAAAATTATTGGATTATCTACGGTATTCTAAATTTAAAATATAACTTAGATTTAGTATATGATGTAATAATTTATGTATGTGTAATAATGTGTATGGCTGGGATGGATGGTTGTTAGTTATTAGTTATTGTAATTGAACGAAAAGCTTTATAATCATATTCTGGACATAGGATAATACTCCTGCATGACAAAGCCAGGACACATGTTGCATTATACGTCAACCCCATCCAAGCTACTCATCGGATTTAGTTTCAACATATTATAGTATCATTTTTTAAGGTTTCTTTTGTGTACTTTTTCTGATCTTCAAGATATATGTATATTTAAAAGAACGAATAACCAGTTAAAAATACATATTTATTGTCTAAAATTGGCTAAATCACCAAAACCTAATTGTTAAATACACGCATAAATGTTATATTCGATGAATATTATTTAATAACTTCATATCGAGACTACATGAATTTGCTTCGAGTGTCCATAAAATCGTTCATGAGCAACAAAGGATCTTTGTTTTCGGCAGACGATGAGATTCACTAGATTAGATAGTTCAACAAAAGAAAACATCTTCAAGTTTTCATTATATACAATACACAGGGGACAAAAGTTCGAGAAATCATCTTAATTCAAAATTTATCGAAGAGCTCTCATATTACAATATTACAGTTGAAATAGGCAAAAATAAATCAATTCTGATGTTTTCACAACATATTCCCATAGGGACAATTTTCCCGTTTATTCCTAATCGCCATTCCTTTAACAAATATTGTATTTGGATTTGCCACTGAGCGTTTTTTCATTACGTCCCTAAAATAGAATCGAGGTTGCTTGTTTATACAGCTATTTCAAGACATCAGGCTAGATCTTAAAATAATGTCTTATAAATCCAATTTTTATATTTTTTTAATACGATACTTACTATTTTTTGCAAAAAAATTCGCATTTATTCCATTTTGGAATGAACTTGATTTTTAGTAGCGTATGAATTTTTTAAAGTCTGCACAATGAATTTGTAAAGTTTGATGAAGCTCATAAATATAACGCATAATATAAGAATCCTTCTCATACAAAAAACGCACAAAAAAGACCTACTGTATAAATTAAGGTTATATGAAATATTCAATTTTCAAAAATATCTCGACTAATTTACAAATAATTATATTTGAACGTTGATCTGAATTTCAAGAAGCTTATAATAAAACCAAGTCATTATTGGATAAATTCATAAACCACTCGTAATTATGTATACATGTGAATTGCACATGAACTGGCAAAATATTTTTGGGGGTTACGGGGGTGTCAGGGTTGTCGAAATATAAATTTTAATATAAAGGGTGTCGTGCGTGCATACGAAGCAGACTTGGCTAATTTGTCCAATTCTTTAAATATATTTAATAAAAACATCTTAAGCATAAACATGTAAACACATCCTGGTACCTGGGCAAATTAGTGCCTCTTCAAATCTAACGACTTATTGAATTATTTGTATGACATGAAGCATATCGTTGAAAAGGTTATAATCTTGAAAACTTTTTAAAACTAAATTAAGTTTAAAATAGTTGTTAGTTTTTGGTTTATGGAATATGAAAGTTGAAATTTTTCATTCGTTTGCACATTTTATGTAACTTTGGAAGCTCAAAAATAATTTTCTTTAAATCAATGGTAAAAAATAATTATTTATTAAGATTAAATAGTTATTTCGTAATATTTTCTGGGCAAAATTAAAAAAAAACGAGAGTAATCAATGCCATGAAAAATAGTTAATAATCTAAATTTATTATATGAGTATTTTCGTTATCCGAACTACTTTCAACCCAATTAGTCCGGATAATCGAGGTTCTACTGTATTTTGCAAATGCAGTTTCATAAATATCTAAACAAATAAATATACGTATGTTTGAATAGGGACTCAAAAAAAAGCATCATATAGGGAGTGAATATTGGCGCCGATGTTCATTTTTATGCGAAATCGTCGTATATTTGCTTTATTATCGACTAATCTATCAAATTGGGTCGGTATATATTCAATTTGATATCAATTTGTTTCATAAAAACAATTCAATTTCGGCAAATGAATCCGATAAATGGATACGGAATTGCACACGCAAAAGGTTATCAGACCATTTACGTGAGTAGTGTATATAATTTAATATAGTGGAGATGAAATACGACACCAACATTAAGAAGCGTTGACAGGGGACTTACAAGGGTATCGAGGGAAACGTGAAAGTGTTAAATTGAATTATTGGATGCAAGAAACAGTTTAAAATTACGAATGTTTGTAAAGTGAATGTTACCTGATTGGGTAGGATGCTCTCAATGCTGATCTTTGACCGAAATGTTCTATTGAAACCGTTATGAACATAAACGCCACAATGCAATTTCTTAGAAAATTTTAGACCTCAATGCTTCGCATGTTTCCAAAATGTGACATTGGTTAATTACTACACACGCTTATATTGGATCGAGGAGGAAAGTGTGTAAAGTGACCGCGACGAGATTTAGGCCCTGCTCAGCTCAGAAATGATTCATAGTTCTTTGGTCGGTGTGGTTTGTATTGTTCTGGCTTTTGTCATAACTTATCCCGGACACGTAACAAAGGTTTCTGACTGACTATTTATCACGGGTCGTTAAAATGTGAGACCATCACCCCGGGCTAGATTTATCCATTAGTCGATTGAAACATTAAATGCGTGTTGAATATGTAATCAGCCTAGGCGCATTACACATTCAGCACACTTTTGATATTGGAATCGGCTTAATAAATACAAATCGGGAAGACTATTCAAATCGGGGAGAAATGATTTCGAAATCGCTCCGAAGGAGATCAAACAGGATCTGTGCGCGCGCCCGAGACTAATTTCTCAACAAGGACAGATGCTAATCCAAATTACTCATAATCTAAATATATCGCAGATGAAAGATCACTAAACATCTCTTATTGATTTGAAAAATAATTAATAAGAAGACCATAACAAACAAAACACATACTATCAAAATCATTTAATTTAACCGTAAATTAGTTTAATGTTATTTTATCACATTGCTCAATATAACATTTGGTTAGCAAAAAATCATATTTATGATCCATAATAAGTCAATAAACTAAACAATATTTCAAAGGGGAAGTTCGCCAATAATTTTGAGCAGTAAGTAGCCAAGAAAAAGTAAAAAAACTGCTGAGGTCATAATAAATGTCGGAAAAACGATTTTGAACCAAAGCATAAAACCAAAACATATTATTGGTATATATAAAAAAAATTGGTTGCAAATATATGATATTTCTGCAAGACTCCAAGAAAACGATGATTTTTGATTAGATTTTAATATTTCTGATTTGATTTCGAAGTAAAAACATCCACAATGGCCTTCAAAAGATTCAATGTTATTATCAAAACTCTAAACATTATTAATATTCACTTAGAATCGTGTCCAATATTGCCAAATATGTACAAATTGAAACTTTGGAAATTAATGAAGGTGTATTATTATCATTTTTAAATTGGCAAAACTTGATTTGATTTTTCGTACTAAAAAGAGGAACCTAATTTCAAAATAAAATGATGAATATTTTTTGGTCAACGCCTTAACATAGTTTTCAACTAGCCTGGTACTGCTTATTTTAAGAAAATCAAAATTACTGCATATAAATATTATTATCTTAGTTCCTAGTCGACTTTCCTAGTCAATAAAAATTGTATTCTAAACAATCTTTGTCATAAAATACAGGTATAATTTGTTAAAAACATTATCGTCGGATACGCTCTTTATTAAGGTCTTCCGACTTTTTGAGAAAGCATGGAATTTTTATGGCAAAATGTATCTTTTGTTTTTTAGCCTTTTGAGGAGTTCAGTCGCATATTTGCGATCGAAATCCAGTGATTCAGAAAGAGCATTCTTACACATTGAGCTCGGAGAGAGACAGAGGCCGAAGAGTGTCCTTCACGTTGAGTTTGGAGAGAGACAGAGACGGAGGGAGTGTCTTGTGTACATCGTATAATTTTATAGATCGACAACCCAAATTTACCGACTAATAATAACCCCAATTAATCGATTTCAAGTGTATTGTTTATGTTTATGCGAAGAAATTCACCGAATATTGTGTGCTATCGACAGTGTTTATTTATTTATATACAAGCTTTATACGCGCTGCGTGGTCCTGATAGATAAGTAGGTTGTACGGACTGTAAGTGGCTGACATACGAATATATCATCTAAGTTTGTGATGATTTAAAAGTAGCGTACTATTAAAAGGTTTAAACAAAGATAAGACGATTTAGAAAGTTAGAGATCATATTGAAAATGAGAAATTTTAAAAAAATATTTTTAAAAATTCCTGAGAAATCAGAATTCTCAATTTTGCATATTTCTTGAGAAATTCTCGATCGAAAAGGTGAATATTTCAAATACATCATATAAATATGACCAAATATCTTATATATTACATATTTAAGAACATTTAGTAAATTTTAGATGATAAAAAAGAGATATTTAAAACAAACTGTGATTAAATTCGTTTTAAAGTTAAAAAACGCACAATGTTGAAAACATTAGAAGACTTCCAGATTCCGATAAGTGCTATAATGATTTATAACATTATGAAACAATTTGTAACCATTTTTAAGTAAATTACTTGTGTACCTTAGCTTTGAAGGTTGATGCAGGTGTAAAAGGATTTTTAAAATATATTTACATACAATTTCTAGCCAACTTTTTTATAAAATAATTACCTAATACCTTCTAAATATGCGATAGTTATTCATCTGCTCTATGGAAAATATTTATAGACATGATAGAAAGTGGAAGGGTTAAATTAAGTATGATTGTCATTAAAAAATAGTGCTTTAAAAGCTAAAAATGTAGATTTCCATATTTTTTTCTACTAACGTAAATTTCGGTTTTCCACTATGAAATTGATTTTAAAAAAAATTTCATGGTTTAAGATCAATATTCTGATATATGCATTCAAAAATGATTTACTAAACACTACTCAAAAAAATTGTGTAAAAAGATCACATCGCATTTTTATGTCTAATGTCATCTTGTCTTAATGGTATTTGATTTCTAATTCAACTCAACAAAATTAAAATTAACTATTTAACAGAATTAAATAATATGCTCCCTAAAGTTGTGAAGCCATATTTAACTACCTTCTGCCTCTGGAAAGTTTTAATATAAGCCAAGCTCATTAGATAATTAAATTTTCATAAGCAGCTGTCATGTTTATTGATTTTAGAGACTATTATTTCAGATAAATAATAAGAATATATGAGCACATTAGAATGTGAAAATTTGTTATTTACAGCTTAAATCCATCAATTTATAGAAGAAGATGGGATAAAACCACTAGATACTGTCCATCTCGTGGAAAATATTCTATAGAGATAGCATGTGTCTAGGAAACGGATATGGCACAATAAAAATAAGATAATCGTATTATTTGAATAAAACCAATATGGTCAAAGTGTGTTAAAATAGTTCGTTATATTTCGATTTTAAAATTTCATCAAATACATGATTTCGTTCATGGCATTGATAGCTGAATAATTTTCTAAATTTGAATCAATCAATATCCAATAATTTGGCATCAATAGTTCTGATAATAGGAGACCATTAAAATGTGTAATGTGCTTCTTCCCCTAACATAATTTACATATTTGTGATCTAATCGAACGAGGACAACCCAAATTTTCTTTCTTAAATGCGAATTTGCACGTAAAATGGGCGCGTTTCACGCTTAGGTGATTTTTGCTTTTAGGCGGGATATATAAAACCATAACCGGCGTGTAAGTGGGACCCTTTTGTATTTCGTTCTATATAATCGATCTTATCTATAATATATTGACCTCCGTTATCGGTGACTTTCCCATCTTATTCTTCTTCATAAATTTCGTTTGGGGAGCCCTATAAATAATGAAAATGGTACCTGGGCCTATTGGAGCAAAGTATGTAGGAATGTGGTAGGTTTGTGTAATTCTATCATCACACAACAGAATAATGGTTTTGTATTGTTTGTTTAGCTTCTCCGTCTATTTTATTATTGTTGGAGGTAAATTTGGTGCCTGGCAGAATTGTTTTAGATTTTATAACTTGGTTTATTTTGCAGGATCATATTTCCAAAAGGAAACTTTGATAACCAATTCCTCACGACTTCATCGATTATAGTATATTGCCGTATAATTTTAAATAGTAAATTAAATATCTGCTTCGAAAAAAATTGTAAGGTCTTAAATTTTAAAATCAGAGAAACTCGTTAATCAGGGTTCAAATTCAAAAATGGCGCTCTTATAAGAAAGAATTTCATCCCGCAAAGTCATCCAGGAATTGGCCGAGTATCGGAGGAATCAAAATGTTTGCGGTCTGAGGGAATCTGGACGCAATCGAAGGTGCTCTTCGAATTCAAAGGATCATGACATTCGGGAATTCCTCCAGTCTGAGATTCGAAATCACACAGCCGGTCTGCTCCACAATCTCGACGCTTCCCAAACTTCGCTCAAAATTAAATCCAACCGTCATATTGATTAGGCACGGTAGATTTATTTAGCGGCGTTCCTCGTGCGAATGTAAATCGCCCATGGGCGAAATTGAAAATTGTTCATCCAGTTCTTTGCTCACGCCCTTCTGCGCCGATTATCCATCGTTTAAGGATCGGACGATCCATCTTGTTTTCTGTTTTCTCGTTTCGCCTTCATATGCTGCCAAAACGGTCCGACGTTTTTAACCAACATCCATCACCACGGTATTGTGCCTTTGTCCGTCTTTAAAGTGTGTTCACAATAGGAATGTCCGATCTACACAATTTATATTGCTTAACCGCGTGGTAACAAGGTCGATAAAAGTGTAATCTAATTGGAACGCCATTATCCACACGGATAACATGTGGTGGCTTAATTTGTTTTGATAGCGTGACCCTTAATGTTACGTTAAAGCACTCTTTCCAGCATTAAATCATAATATAAGGGCGCATCGATTTGTTTTAGGGAGATTTGATTTAGTGTTGGGTAACCTTACCTGCCCATTCAAATTACGAAACAGCCATTTTTTAGAAGGGTTGTGTAAATATTTTCCATTACAGTCATTTGTCTATGCACGATAGGGTTTTATTTCGTCGCCATGGCCGTATATAGAAATGGTCGCAAGTCGAACAAAAAAAAATAGAAATAATATGCATAAAAGGTATGTATTATAGTATATTAATTGTTTTTATTATTGAAAGTCAAATATACCAATTTTTCTGGTGTATTTTAATCATCATGCCACTGATACTCATCGTCGACTCCTGGCATTTTCAGCAATTTTTTTTATAAAAATACCCAAGTATATTTTTATAGTAAATTGTTGATATTTTTTATAAATTTCGATATAATAGGCAAATGCTTGCTGAATAAGGCAACGTACCTTCGAAAATATGAAAACTGCGCTAATGTGCTATACTACAATATTTTAGGCGATTCTCTGATGTGAAGATATTTTTTTCTCCATATTATATATTTATCATAATAACCATTAAGCCAATAGGGTTTAAATTTGGCACCTTTTGGTCTATTGGAAGCATCGTTAATTATTTCAAGAGGAACATTTGATAAAAATATTAACTGCGTTATCTGACTGACGAAAAGTAATTTTGGTGCAAGTTGTAGTTACATCATTTGACACATATAAAAATGTCTTAATAACACTCAAGTATATTGTTTTCAGCCGTTTTTATTAATAAATATTCAATATAAATGGATTACTACGAGGAATATCCCGAAAATAAGTGTACTGTGCCAATAACGGGCTGTTTTTTTTTTTAAGGGTTGATCATACTGAGTGGTAGAAGGGGATCTTCTGATAAAGCGAGCATAGCAAAAATATGGTAGTACGCAAATTCACATTGTAATGTCTAATTGTGTAAAAAATATCGGTAAGAAATCCCGCCAAGTGCGAGCGGGTCAATAGCGCTCTGAGTTTCTTACGCGACTTGAATTAGTAGGTGAGGATTTACTGAGCTCTATTGTGAATGGAGATTAAAAAAATGGGTGGCTCATTACACGTCTGAGTCATAAAGACAGTCATCATAGTGGTGTCACACCAATTCCCATCTGCCAAAAAATTCAAAACCACAACAATTTCGGACAAAAAATCATGGCCTCAGTTGTTTTGGGACCGAAAAAGCATCATTTCGGTCGAATTTCTGACTCAGGGAGAAACCATCAATGTACAACGATATAATGAGACTCTAAAATACTCAAAAAAGCATTTAAAACAAAAGTAAGGGTATGCTAATGAGAACAGTATGCTTGTTGCACGACAACGCCCATCCTCACAGTCTTAGCCACCAATATGCTATTGGACTTATTTGATTAGGATATTTTAAACCACCCCTCGTATTCCCCTGACCTGGTGCCTTCAGATTATCATCTTTTCCCCTCTTTGAAAGAACATATGCGTTTAATTAAATTTTCAAGGGCAGAAAGAAGATCTGAAGTGGAAGGAAGGAGCTGGCGATGAGAGTTCTTCGAGGAGGGCATAAAAAAGCCTGGCGATTATGTTGAAAAATAGTGGTATCAATAATATTCTGTATTTTTTGCTCAAATACACTTTTTTAAAAAAGTAGTACACTTACTTTCGGGATATATTTCGTATTATATACTCTATTTCAAAATTTTAATTTCAAGCCATTAATTGAAATAAAATAATTGCTCGATCATGCGTTGACTACTTTTTGCGTACAAAACCACATTATCCGACAAGTTTTTCCAAGGCTGATACATCTGCGGTTTCTGGAAACAGATATATTTACCCTTGTTCGTTCTGCTGGAAGTACGATCTTAACTAATCGATCCAATCTGAACCGATTCAAAATTCACCCAATTTATTAAATTGCTCCAATTGAGAAGTTCCGCGCGTAGAGATTGACAACCGTCAATCTCTGCCCCCAAATACACCCAAAAGAAAACTTAATTAAAAACACCATTCGAAATAATGAAAGGAGGCTGTCAATACTGGATGCTCAAATCAAATTTGTCCTGATTGCGAAGTGCCCAAAATCTTGGGATCACATTGTGACGACGAATCCACGCCTCCCCCAAAGGTCAGAGTTCAGGTCAAATTGTTCGCATACGCCATTAATTATGTAAAATATACCCAAGTTTATATCCATCATCAACTCGTACATACATAGCATTTGATAAATTCAAATCAAGATCTTTTAGAACACGAGCCGCGCGGTTGGCATCACTTTCGAAAGCCTCACTTTAAAGTTTGCGAATTACGTTAAAAGCTTCTGCGGAAACTCCCGGCTGGTACTTTAATGAGGAAAGAATAAAATTTTGACCTCAAATTTAAACCTGCGTATCTAGTGGTCTCATAAATTTTAGACTTTGAAGCAAAACCAATAAAGTATAAAGCCGCATAAAATTTCCCAATACATTTGAAATTGCGTTCATCTATATTGAATACAATGGATCTTATGTACACGAATATTATTGCATTTTTTTTTCGACATAAATGGTGTAATGGAAGAGAAAAAAAACATTCTCAAGTTAAATGGCAACTTTTTTAGTTCACATTTAATAGTAGCAGCTGTGCTTCTTGTATAGAATTCTGGGGCAAAACTTTAAGGCTTTCTTTTACTCCTTTTTAGGGTTTGTTGTTGTAACTGATCGCGTTGAAACTTTTGCAATTAGGACCACAGTAGCAACATTTAAGTTTTGGGGCTCGATGGAATACTTTTAGCAAGTCAGCAAGATGTGCAAGACGGGATTATATTATTTGGACCACACCATAGTCTTTCTAGCTAAAGAATAGTGATTCATGTTAATTGATTTATAAAAGTGGGCCACCAAAAGATAGCTTGTTGACAAATTCGTCTTTATTGTCACCGAATAATGGTGTCATAAAACCATGAATTAAATTTATCACATCGATTTGACGTAAAATGTGTCCTTCATTGTAAAAAAAATACCCTGTAATTTTATTAACCCTCAGCGGTCTAATTTCATGGCATCCGTGAAGGAAATTGATCTAGATAATTATATGAAGTCAAAAAATCATATCGATAGATTTCAACAATAAAAGAAAATTTAAAGCAACACTATTTCAAAGCAAATTTTATTTTCTTTGTATTCGTCTAATATTGAAACGAAAAAGTATATTTCATTTGATAGGTTTGTTTTCTATCACTAAATATGCCATTTTATCATCACTTTTATAGCAATCATGGAGATACTGTTGAAGAAAATTAACTAGAAAAATTAAATTCTTAATATATAAATTAAGATCAAATTATCTACTAATCAAGATTAAGGACTATTCATTTCATTTTATTTTTAATAATAATGCAATAGATCAAAAATAAGTTATGACAACTATTTTGGGTTTGGGTTTAATATTAAGAGTTAAACAATATTTAGCTGATCAATACTGATTTAGAAATGTCGTCGATTATCATAAGCCACAAAGTATTCAATGCATTAAAAATATAGAAAATTACTCAAAGCAAAATTTTGCTTTGACCTTCATAAATTTATGAAAACCATTACGTATACTCTCTTATTTATAAGGTTGTAAAAAATAACTGCTTTTCAGATTGAATGAAGCATTTGCGAATTCATAAATTACGCCTTTTCCGCAATGAAAATAAGGTTTTATCTCACATTCTCGCAACTGTCTCCCTCAAATCGTTATTTTTTTATAATAACGATAAATTAAATTAACGACGCTCTGCGTCAAGTACATATTTTCAAAAACCCCAATATAATTTTAATCCCACTTTGGTATTTCAAGATGAGCTTTCCGACAAGTAAAGACGCTTAAAGGCTGAGAAACGGCAATTATAAACACAGCTATAAATTAATGATCCTGTTGAGGACCATTTCGAATAGCAATTATTTTAAATTGAACTTCAGCATTAATTGAATGTACCCCTTTACATTTTATCCAAATATTAAAACAAATCACGTTTTAAGCTATCGACGAAAAATGTCTACATTTACAATTCATTTTTTCCTCATTGTATTCTACTTAAAAGATTCACGCTAATAAATCACATATTACTAGGCTACTGGGATAAAATTTAAAAAAAAGTTATATCTTTAAATTTTAATATTTGCATGCAAAATTCAATGATCCATCAGACAACATGAATTATATAGGAACCAAGCACGTGATAAAATAAGTATTACTAACCGAATTATACCGATAGTAAAAACGGATTTTCGATCGCGTTTTGGTTATTAAAGGCAAAATCATATTTAAACTTTTACCTTAATCCAATATTTCGAACCACCTATTGGGTTCATTTTCAAGGAAGACAAAGAAATCCAGTGGTGTCAGGTCTGAAGACCGTGCGAGCCACAAACAAGGGCATGTCTCCAAGTGAAGAACTCCAATAGTGTCAGGTCTGGAGATCATGCGAGCCACGGAATTGGGCACGTCCCTTGAAAAAGAAATCCGGTGGTGTCAGATCTGAAGAACGTGCGAGCCACGGAATAGGGCCACCAAAAGAATCAATTCACACAACAGAGGTGCCCACAAAAGAAATCCTCATTAAAAAAATAATTCGCCGCCTTGCAAAAAATGAAAGAGGAAATGCTAATTCAGACAACGACAGTTGAAATTAAAAAAAGTGGCCACTTTAATAAATTTAATAAAAACATCATACGCATAAAAAATATTTTCTTAACCCTGACCCTAGCAAACTGGTACTTCTTCAAATTTAACGACATATTGAATGATTTGTATAACATGTAGCATATCGTGGGAAAGGGTATAACCTAGAAAACTTTTTAAAACTGAACTAAGTTCAAAATGATTGTTAGTTTTTTTGTTTAACGCTTTCGCGCGCGACTACCGTCAATCCCTTAGTCGTCTACTCGTTTCGTGAATCCGATTGCCGACGACATTCATAAACACCTGAGAATACTTAAACCATCACTAGAACACACAATGAGAGTCGAGTCAGTTCTGTAAATGGTTTGTTTTTTGTGTCTCCGCGTCCGGTATGCATAGAACTAATCCGGCGCGAGAGGTTTAGCTGAACGAGGTTTATCTGCACAGATGTGCTGCAGCGACGAAGGGATTGACGGTAGCCGCGCGCAAAAGCGTTAAACATTTTTGGAAGTTGACATTTTTCGTTTATTTGTACATTTTATATGACTTTGGAAGCTCAGAAGCTGATACTTGAGACATAGAGCCTATTTGTCAAACGTAGCAAAATATCTCCTAGTCCATAAAAAAAATATCGGCCCATGTGCAAAACATTATGTATATTTATAGAGTCTGCTTGTTTAAATTGTATGGTAAGACTTTTAAGTAATTCATTGAAAACTGAGTAGAAATTGTTTGACATAGATATCATAATTTACAAAAAAAAACTATATGAACTTAAGTTCTCGAGCATCTCTATTAGTGCTCATGATACGAACAATCTTCACCCTAGTCGTTATATTAGAATTTTTATGGAACCTTAGGGACGCGATATATTGTATAATGTGAGTCGTTTCAAAGAACGTTAAATTCAATGTTTTTGCTCGATAATACGACTATCGTACAAGAACTATTTTCGAGTTTGAGTTTGATTTCATCAGTAGAATAATATCGATAAAATCAACGTTAAAGCGTCGTGAAGCGACGTGAACTATGCGCAGCGAGATGGAAACTTAAATACCTTGAGCTTTTTATGCTAATTTTATTCATATTTGAAAATGTGATTGATTTCAATAATATCTTGTTAATAAGTATTAAAATAACAAATTCAATTACATCAATATTAACATTACATAAACTCATTAGTAGTTACTGCAAGTATTAAGTTAAATTATATTGAGAAAAAAACAAATGTAAAGACTTACATTACACTGAAAATTGAGTAACAAAAATATCAAAATAAATATATCAGTACTTTAATAAAAATCTACTATTTTATTGAGGACTTTTCTAAGTTTTATAAAATTTTTGTCCAATTGTCACAAAATTATTTTTGATGAGATTTCAAATAAGCTGTTATTAGCCCCTTTTATTCAGACATGAAAAGGCTCAATTGAAGTCTGTGTAAGTGACATCATCTCATTTCCATAAGCGAGTCATCGCATTCTTTTCAAACGATCATGCCTAGAAAATACGTCATAAAACATCGCGTAAAATATGCACTCCAATGCAAATCTCTACATTAAAAATTCATCAGAGTCCAAATGCTTTCTGCGATTTCCACGAATTTGAAATTTTGCTTATACATGAATATTTATAAAGCCCTTTGCTTTTAGCTTTGACTGCCAATAAAAAGAGCTATCCCATAGATATTTTTACCTCAACGAGCATTTTGTTGCGAATTTTTATCATCAAAAATTCGCAATGTTGCACAAGAAAGATATGGAATGTCGTCACGTATTTCCGAATATTAAAAGCTTTGTATGCGTACATTCGGACACTAATATAACACGTATTCTATTATCGTGTTAGATAAAAATGTGTTAACATGTGGGCTTAGTATAGTAGCTCGTCTGAGTGGATCAGGATTTCTATATCAGTTAATTAAAACATGTGAAACTCTTTTTGGGTTTGTAAATTTTCAAACTATCCATAGTATATCATTTAAAGATGAATCCATGAGATTCAAATATGCCAAAAATCAGACCTGAGCAGATCCTTGTTTTTTTATGTCTACTTGCTGATTTAAATTAATTAAACTGTTTTTATTTTATTGACAACTGCTGAATTTATGCATTCAAATGCCTAAAAAGACTATATTTTTTTCTGCTTGAACAATGAATGTCTTCTGCGTTCTTCTGAAATTCATATAATCGTATCTTGCATGGGGTACACTTGCCTTGGGTCTTCGTTTGCAGTTTGCGTTTGTAGTTCTCTCAGACTTTTATGTAACCGGGCGAATGGGATGAGGTGAACGGACGTCAAACAGAAATACTGCTTTTATAACTTCTATTATACCCGAGAGAGAGAGAGAGAGATCTGGCTGCGGGAAGGACGTCCTCCCGCAGTCAAGGCTATCCGACGACTCCTCCCGACTCCCGCTTCCTATGCGTCACCACCCAATCGGTAACGGTGCATACAAAAGAAACGATTCTATTGTTTTTGCACACGCAGTTATCTCGTAGCGCCACAGAAAATGCGCACTGTTAAAATTAGCACATTTCGCCTAAAGAGAGACGAAAGATGTCGCTGTTAATCTGGTGAATTAATTACGGCTATGATTGGTCATAACTTACAACTAAATCTTTATTGTTTAGCAATCATTTTTTTATAATACAAAAAAATAGTCCATGCGTACAAAACTAAAAACAATAATTGAATTATTTGTTGAATTTTTTATCGAAAATTGGTTTTTTTGTACCTTATCTGTATCTGAATTAAAATATAAACCCATCTCTTACACAATGCCTCTTAGGTCCCTTAAAAATTATACAAATATCCACAGTTTATACATATTAAGTAAGTCTCTTTTAGTCGATTACATTTCAGTTATTAGTTAATCCACTTGGTAAATAACTTTAAAAAATCGAGACAGCATATTCATTTTATATACATCTCTTTGCTTTGTTCAAATACAACGGTAGAAAACGCCCCGGGCGAAATTGAAACAAACAGTGTTGTATAGAACTTATTAATAAATGTATAAAGCACCTGCGAATTTTTCATCCGTCGGTTTTTGAAAATTCCGAGGTCCTAAATTTTGCCTCGAGGTTGGTATCGTTACACCCTCCGAAAGGGAGCCGAAACTAAAAATAGTAGTCCATAGTGATTCCAATACAAATCATCAAATTAATAAGAAATTTCACGATTTTATTTTATATTTGGAGAAGCGTAATATTTTAGTATAAATTGCAAATGACAGCATTTATGTATATAATAAAAATACATCACTCAATAAGTACGTAGGATTTTTTTGTAAATCTAAGCTTTTTTCCTCTTCGCAAAATGAAGCAAATTTGATTTAAAAAAGGCATCTAAGATAATCCAAATAGTAAAGAACTATATCACATATGAAAACGATATAAGCATTGAAAATGCCAGGATTGCCCAATAATAATACTGCCCAATTTATAAAGATATATCACGTAAAAGTAATTAATCAAATATAGCAGAATTTTTTTCACCAATAATATTGTAGTTTGGTTGCCTTTAACTCGGTTTTTATACTAGTTTTGCGTTGCATATGACATGAATTCGCACAGCATGATAGTTTTTTAATAAATTAACAACGGTCTTATATGGCGCTTATCTGTAAATAGTATTAAAGTAGAACCTTGATAAAAGATCGTCAACATTGTAAAATAATTAACGTTTCAGCTAATTAACGTAAATGTCAATTTATACGATGATATCTTATGAACTTATGTATATAATTATTATATTCACTCAATTCTTTTTTATGCGACTACATAGTAGTTCCTGGCAAAAATCGTCTATACAAAGACTACACAGTACAAGGAGACCAAATAGAAGCATCAAAACGATTTCAAGTTATAATAAGCAACTAAGATCTAAGATTTGAGAGACGTATTTATTAACCGCGTAAGAAAATAACCATACGTTTATATATTTTGAAGATCAATTGACAAAGCTTCGACTTGTGAATATATTTGTCGAAATAATTCCGGATTATGTCTGTATTCCTAATTTTATCCAAACATAAAAATGCAAAGACATCTTATAAGTATTAATGGCGTTCCTCTCTAAACAGAATAATAATTATTTTCGATTAAAGATTTTTCAATAGAAAATATTACCCTAATTGTATACCAAATGAAGTCCTGTAAATAACAAAAAGCTCCTCTTCATCCAGAAAATACGTCTCAAAGCATGTTATGAATATGTATTATCTCATTACGTAATACTGCTTCAATTCAATTATATATAAGCTCGACAAATACGCATTCCATTAGCGTTAATATATTATTCATTGCTCACACAAAAGTGCACTTTTTTATTATTTCCATATACTATTCAATAGTTAAAGTTGTCACATACATTTTTCTGCTATTGTGTTTACATCAATCGTCCAAAAATAATTTAGGAAATACCCTCCTCTCGTCTCGACAATTTTTCATTCAAACGTCACCGGCAGATATCATTACTCTTCTAGGGGTAGAGGTTTGTTTTATTTTTTGTTATACATTTTTCAATGAAACCAATTGATGTTAAAAAATCATACTGGAATAGATGAGTAGGCTTAATATATAGGCAGATTTCTCGTTAATATAAAAGAAAACTAGGGGGTTGAAAGAGTAATAGTAAGTAGTACGTTTTTTCTGTTGGGAATTTCTTTTCATTGGAAGAATCAAAATTATATATTAAAAATATGTACTTTACTTCCATGAAATTTATGGCATAAAGTGTTAATTTATTTAAAAAAAAATGTTTTGAGGTGAACTTTTAGCAATCTTTTTTTATGGAACCATCAACAAACCATTTTATCATGTTTTTTCATGGCATATATATGATTTTAAAAATGTAGTCGCCAGCCACAACTCCTGTAAAGATTCGAACCCAAGATGATTGAGTTACAAGTCCAGCAGCTTAACCACGGGACTACCTACAAATACCATATAATTATGGTTAATCAAATAAATAAATGCAATTGGTGATGTTAATATGATAATAACTTAAATTCAGAGAGTTCAATGGATAGAGCAAGCAGACAGTGAGAGGTTGTTACTTTGAATTCTACCAGGATAAGTTGATTTTCCAAGTGCGTTTGTAAATCAAACACTTTACGTTTACAATGGTTACCGAAGCACATTTGGCAATCAATAGCGCATTAAATATTAATATATTGTATACTCTTGATATAAATTTGGAATCCTTAATCAAAAATCGAGTCCCTCTAGCTAAATGAGTTTTAATTAAAAATATATCTACAACGACCGCCCGTACCATAAATTGAAGATCATCTACGAAAGCAGATGTAAGAACTCCATTCTGAAATACAATATGAAGATACCATTGAAGATATTCAATCAGTACAGATTGGAGATTTAACAATCACAAAGCTCGTCTTTCCTGCTATGATGAAATTGAACCTTTCTTCGATATCCTCATTTTTTAATATAAGCGTCGACTTTTTATTCAATCTGTTTTCTTGCAAGTCTTTCATAAAATGGATATTATATAGAAATACTAATGAGAAAATTCACACATTCACGTTTTGATACGAATAAAACTATTTCAAATAAAATTCGTGCATAAAATGCCAATTCATCATGAAGTCAATCGATCATTTTCTGACTTGGGTAAGGATAGCTAATTAAATATATAATAAAATATTCGTTTCCGATATTTTTGCAGTGCAAAAAATTTTTGTGCGGTTCTATTTAGACATCTCAATCCAATGACAATTCATTTGGCAGACTTTGTATTTTCAGATAAGGTTTTCTTATTTTCTCAAGTTGAGATAGCGATCATCAATTTCTGTCCCGTCTGTACAACAAATAACAAGCCATCTTCTACTTTGATTTTAGACAATACAAATAATGGAATTTTAACAAAATTATTCTGGGAGATTGAAATCAAATTCTTGTTTAAAAGTGTATTTGTGCTTAATAAAATCCATCCCAATGAGATCAAAAAATATGCTTATATTCCTGTATACTGTATAACAATAAAAATTATAATCATTTAAATTATAATCATCAATATTATACAGAATTTGTACAAAGAGATTTCATTTCGCAATACAATTATGGCAAGAGTCAATTCATCAAGTAAATTTAATTTAGCCAGCTATATATGTCTATAGAAAAACTAGGAAGAAATATATGAATTTATAAAGAGGATGATCATTTAAAAAAGGATTTAAGGTTGCATATTAATTTACCTTAAAAAGGCACAAAGAAAAATCTAGATTTGGTCAAATGATTGTAGTTAGGGAATCCAATCCCGAGCCAAAATTTCTATCCCGGGATTGCATTGGACCATCTCGGGATCAGTTCCGGGATCCCGGGATCGGGATTTTCAATAGTTTAAGAAATTACATTGATACATTTGATCAAAAATTACTAATAAGTCCATTTGTTTAATATAAAAAATAACTTGAAGGCAAATTAAACTAGGCAACTTACTGCACGCTTTGCCTCCACACTCGTTGGAGGTATTGTCATCAGATATTTAAATGCTAGTTCGAGTTGATGACCGCGTGAGCCCCCATTTTCGTATAACACCATCAATGTGACTGATAAAATTCCTTTCTGCTGATACACGGACTAAAACTCGCAAAATTCCCGATTTCCCGACAAATTATTTATTTACGTCGCTGCAGATGAATACTTATATACTATAATACTTTGATGTGGTTCGTAATTATATTACGGAGGAATACAAAAATTCTGAACCCCGTGTATATTATATTTCATATCGATATTCTCATCATTAGAGTCGAGGTGTAGTAAATACATCACCGGTAGGGAAAGGTTAATATAACAATTTGAAAAACATATATGTACTGTATATATGTATACATAGATTAGACAGTTTCCAAGCGTCCAGATTTCGACGAAAATGTCTCAATTTAGTAGCCTTCAACGGGCTGGTGAGGTGTGCGGTTTCTGTTGGATAAAAATTTCAATCCCGAATTTTTCGGGATTACGTTTGCTAGTCCCGGGATTCATGAGCACCTAAAACTGTCTGAGATGCCAGGATTGGATTCCCTAATTGTAGTTACATTATTTAAATGAATCCTTCCACTGAAAGAAGCAAGTTTAAAATAATCGACAATAGCAGATTTTTTGCAAAAATTTGAAAGCATTAAAGTCAAGAAGCTGCTGAAGACACATCTATAAACAAAAAATGAATCCAATAAGAAAACATTCCTGCTTGATGATGATTAGTAGTGATAACGAAGACTACTGTGTGATTTTAATATGCAATTATTTTGATCATCATTATCTTTAGGAAATAAAAATCTCAAATGAATCTATGAATTCACCGTTAAAAGTCGAATTGAAGAACTGTCGATTTTCAAATTTTTTATCAATTATTCAGATTGCATTAAAACAACCATCATCGACTGAATGTCAATAACAATTAATATAATTAACACATGAGGGCAAATTCGTACACGACAGTCAGTACGACAAAAGGCTACATAAGGATATTATGGCGTGGATAATTTGATCGAAGCTGAATTTGAATTTTAATGGTTTTTTGTGAATCATGGTGGCGGCGGCTGTTTGCAAATTTGAGCCAGGGAAACACTCTGCGTGTGTGATATATTTTTATCTTTGGGGATCGATAACGTGTAATCTAAATCTCAATAAGTTCGCAATTATTGACCCTTTGAGGACAGAAATGCAATAAATTGCTACTGGATAGATGAATGTTCACGCATGGTTCGAGACAAATGAGGCTTTGATCCTCTGGAGGTCGCAATGGAATGTACTCTTAGGCGTGTTCTTGGCAAGATTGCATTCTTGCCCAATAATGTCGATAATTAAATACTAGATAACAGGCATGCAGTCTATTAATTTGCCCAAATATTAAATACAATAAAATTTATGTTGATTTTTTCAATACGTTTTATTTACTTTACAAAGTTATGGTTAAGTTTTTATCTTGCTGTAGACCATCGAACATCTGCCATTACCCGCACCAATTAACCGCATCGTAGCGCATACAATAATCAACAAAATATTAGGTACCCCCGAAAAAAATCCATTATTTTCGTACGCTCTAATTTGAGTTCAGTTTGTGTCCAGGATTGACGATTTGTTCATTTTTTTCATGCAATTTGTTATATCGGATTTTAATTAAGTTAATAGTGAATCAGTTGTTAATAACGACGGCAATTATATTTTATATTGACTTCTTTAAAAAAATCGAAAAAGTTTCGAATTGAAAAAAAAATAATAATGGATTTCTTTCAAGATAACCTAATATAATCGCAAACGCAAAAGGTTGCAAATGTCTTTTTTTTGTGTCAAACAATTTTGTGTCAAGGTTGTCTAAATAGAATATTTAAACTGAGTTCAAAATAGTTATTAATTTTTTTGTTTAAAGAATTTAGTAGTTGAAATTTCTCATACGTTTGCACATTTTATGTGAATTTGGAAGCTCAGAAGTAATTTTCTTTAAACCAATTCCATAAAATAATGATTTATTTAGATCAAAAATGCATTGCAAAATAATAAAAAAACATTATTTCGTGCTATTACGACCACAGATTAAAAAGTTACAACGATTTAATGGTGATATTTTTTCAAAACGTTAAAAAAAATCTATTTCGACAACCCTGACACTTAGGATATAGAATATAGACCTATAGATAGGTCATATATAAATATAGACCTATGTGTGAAACGTAGCAAACACCCTCCTAACCTAAAAAAAAAAATGTCGGTCCATGTACAAAACATCCCGTATATATACAACATTTTTAAAAATCCTTCTTTTATAATAACGCCTTCTGATCCGCTTACTTTAAAACGTATGTTTTGTAATTTTAACTTCTGATAAAATACTATATAAATGCCATATATTAGTTTCTTCGAAATATATTGTTATACATATTCAAAGTTGGGCTAAATTATTGAATTTTTAAAAAATATTTATTTTTCACCTCGAAATTCAACAATTTCGATATGTGTGAGTATCAAAAGATGTCAAATTCACAATTATATTTAATGAGTATCAAATTTTCCCTGTGTTAATTTTGAGCTCAGATTTTTATAACCGACTCTCAAACATTTACTTAAAGATTCACACAGGCATCAAGATCAAATGCTCATATTATTTCAGTTTTTATAACATTAGGCTTATCATTTATGTATTTTATTAGTGAGTACATAACATGTTATATTATAATCTGTTTGCTGATTTAAGAATTTTACTGATTTTTACAAAAGGACTATTAGTTTGCAAGTTTTACAACTCTCGCGCGGACTGGAATGTGTTAAAATCCAAATTGGGGATTATTATTTTTCAGATATCATTTTTTCTCGGATTTTTATTATCTTTCAAATTTTAGTTAGAGTCAAGTGTTGATACAGTGGTTTAGATCCTGAATTCTTATTATAGTTTCAGATTTAAATTTAGATTGTTGAAAATATTTTCATCGTACCGACAAGTTTGGGAAATTGAAACGATTGACATTTCTTATCAATGGTCTCGATCTAGATTTAGACTGATTTCCTGGTTCAGAAAAAATAAATACTGAAGCGATTAGTCAAGTCGTACAGGGCCGTATATGAATAACGGGACACTACCACATGAAAACTCCTCAAAAAGGTCTTCTATGGAAATTCTACTGATTGATTGATTCACTATCATCTCATTGTGATCTGATCGTGTGTTGTAAAATATCCAATGCCTTATGATATTTTTATACTATTCTATACATCAAAGGAAAGTCATAAAATACATACGGTTTTCTTGAGTGATTTACAGCGTCATTGCGTATCACAGTTTTATGTTATTTAAGTTTCACCGGTGGTTTCATTTTTCACATTACTTTTCACAGAGTGCGTGAATAAATCTTCACGCACAACTTGGGCGCACTAAAGATTTTAAAAACAATTGGTTGGATTTTCTAAAAAAATATTAGTTGTTACTTTAAGTATTTGTAATAATTTATTGAATTACACATATGCTGATATTTTAATTGTATGAGCTAGTTTGGTTATTTTTAAATTAAAATTTTTAGTCTTTTTTGTTTTTATCAAGAGTTGATTTAAAAACTTTTCCAATCTGCAAAAAACAGTAAAATCATCGTAGAGTTCGTCTGTAATTTTTGCACTTTGTTTATTGAAAGATAGTTCGAAAGTGACAGTTGGCTTTGGTGGAGTTTCGAATGTTGGTGGAAGAGTGTTTACAAGAGCGGCGAGACGCGACACTACCGCTCCTAGCGGCCACTCGCCCGGACTAACGGGACCGGAATGATGGTCACAGTAGCAGTCCCTCCCCAGCCGCCGGCCACCGCTAGACACCGTAGCCCGTGACGTCACAGCGTAGCCGCGCATGCGCATCGCGTCCTTCGAGTACTACACACACGCGGACATCGCTCTGCACATATGCGCGCGCCACTCGACCTTCCCAGCATCCACCAATTTTCCATTCCCAGTCCGATGCATTTACAAGGCGCACTCTTTCGCAAAAACCACCATCACCTATTTTACACTTAAACTCTAACAACCAGTTACACTCACAATTGAATTCATACATACACTCTGCTCTCATGCAACACGCTTATCATTAGACCTTGTTATACGAAATTTGAAATTCACGCTTTTTTTTTCCAATTATTAAACTAACTTCGATGGAATAGATAATCAATTATAGCATAGATTCTCAAACTATTGGTCGCAACGGGTTTTCTGGGGGCTCGTCAACTTATACAGTCAATAAAAAAAATATTCACTTTAATGCATTTTTATTTTCAATAATGGGTCATCTCACTTTGACGATCTAAAAAATAGGCAATTTTTAACAATTTTTTCCTCAGTAAATACACCATATAATGAAATTAATCTTTTTGAGATTTATTATTGCACTCTTATTAAATACTAAAAAAATAAATTCGTAATTTAAAAAAATATGTATTACATCGTTTTTAAAACATCAAAATGACATATCAAAAAAGATGCAAGTCCACGGTGTGGAACAATTTTTTCATTCAGGTTTACTTGAAACAAAAAATCAAAAATATTCTTAATCTATAAACGTGTCGTTATCCTAAGTTCGTCATTAAATAGTTTTTGTTTAAAAGTAACAAAATGGCGCTGGTTTGAAAAAAACACCATTTTTGGGGGTATTTTTTAATATAAAATAAACATTTTGACTTGGTTTTGCGAACTACCATAGCCATATATGTATATTTAAAATAAGCTTGTTAAATTTCAGACCAATCGGTGACTTGGTTTTTCAAAATTCTTTCCACGTGCAAAAATGTCGTTTCGAGAAATGTCGTTTTTTTTTTGAAAAGGGAAATATACTAATAATCAGCGGTTTTAGCTTAAAAAAAATCAGCAGTTTTAGCTTAATAAAAAAATCACAAACTGCAAAACTGGCGAAGAAAAAAAAAACCAACGTCAGCGTTACTTTCCTGAGCTAAAAGAAGAAGAAACTATATTGACTCGAAATCCATTTTCTGCTTCCCTTAATTTAGTCAGTATTCCCAATGAATTACAAGATAAGTTCTTGGATTTGCGGAATGATTCCTCGGTACGTAACTTGCTTAATGAAAAATTACTCACACAATTCTGGCGTGATATGTATCATTCATACCCAAATGTGACGATACTTCTACGCCTTTCGACTTTTAGTTTCATTTGTGTTTACATATTTCTGTGAGACTATATCTTCAACTCTTCTTCGTTTAAAAACCAAAGAAAGAAAGAAATTTTATGTTAAGAATGACACGAGGTTTCATTTTACATTATGGCAAACGGATCCGACAGTGAGACTGGGAGATGACAACCTTAATTGTGATTCCAAAATATTCTATACAGTGATGGAAGAAAAAAGAGGAACGGCATTAATTTGATGATTTTATTTGAAGGATTTGCGAGATCCAAGTTGTGGAATAATGATTTAGATATCAGTTTGTTTCGCATTTTTTGACGCTGCACTCAATGATTTAAGCTGTATTGATTCGGATATAGCAGCATTTGGTTTTTATTTGGTGTAATCAATTTCCAAAAATAATTCATTCAAATCCATCTCCATAAACCAAAACGAAACCAAAAAGTCATTAATGTCAAATAATAATAAAAATTGATCAATGAGTTTTCGCTTTTTAAATTCGGGATTTTAAAATTTAATTTGCTCGTTATAAACGTGAAATAGTAGTTTTAATATGTAAAAACATAGATTATCAATTATATATTATTGTTTTGAAAACATGTATGTATATTTTTACATGCTATTTTGTCTTTAAATTAATTTATGTTAAAAAAATCTAAAATTCTCCAGCGGATTTAGTTTATTTTTTAGAATTATTTAGAATTTAGTTAGAAATTCTGGAACAGTCCTTTTTGAAATATTGCCAAATTGCGTTAAAAGGAATATTATAGACAGCAAAGACTATAATTTAAGGATTTGGTGAACCTTATAGTGCTCATATTGCCTACCAAAAATATCGTTTAGGAATAGTTTTTTTTCTAATAATCGATAAAAAATCTATATAATACCGGAAATTATTATAAGCGTACACTATTTTCATAGTAAAAATATGGGAGCCGTATTAAAGGAAATAAAACGATGTTACAATATTTCAAGCCGACCCTCGTCAAAAAGTAAACGTGGAGAAAAACTTGCTCCTAGGATTAGGAGCGTAAAGGGCTTTCGCATAATTAATACATCTACACATTTAAAAGGACTTTTTCATACGAACAGACTTTTCGTTATAGACACATTTTTATTATTACGGCCAAAAAATAAATTCAAATTATGAATACTTAAAAAAGGCTAAAATTATATAATGTATTGATCGATGGTAAATGCAATATTTGAGATGATAGTTTGAATAAATAATAATAATGTATTAGAAATAGAAGCACATAATTGAATATAGAGTGCCGTGGAGCGCTGCATGCAACACGTTATATTCATCAAAGGGTTAATAAAGCTAAAATCATCCCCAATCATTTAACAAAGCTCATGAAAAATTGAAAAATCACATTGCAATTCCAAATATAACGTCTTTCCCTAAAAATGTGTCTCATTTTTATTTGATCTTTTTCGTTAAGCCAAAATTGAATAACGGTGAGAATTTTAAGAAAAACATTTATGGTAGTCCATTTTTATTCCAAAGAACATACTCCAATAAGCATGCAGTTCACTCATCAGCATCACTATCGACTGAAATAAATTGGTTGGCATTTATTGATAAAATAAAACAATTATGGAGGTTAAATATTTTGATAATCATGAATTAAACAGATTTTTTGTCTGTGATCACATCTCTAGCGATGTATTTATGTATGTAACATATATATTTAATAACAATGCTGCTGTTGTTTCATCTTATCAACATAATTTTGATAATAGCACATACATTACAGACTATAAGTCTCGTCAATCATCGCAATGTTCAAATAATTAGCATAGATATCTCAGAGTGATTTTTTGTAAATACATGCGACGAGAGACGATCATCCATTTCTATTATGAAATCCATTTAATCCATAGATTCAAATTGTGTTTAATAACAATATTTATATAAAAAAAAAATCGTTTTTATGCAATCCCAAAAATTTAAATCGTCAAAATGGCATCGTATTCAAATACAAAAAAATTGATAACATACAATATCTACAGAAAGCCTATTATACTGCGAGACTTTTTTCACAAATAAACATTGCAAGTTTATCATCACAAGGTATATTAAAAAGTATTCCATCTGAATCAATAGCACCGCAATGGCCTGAATTACTATCGAACTCTGTTACATTTTCTTGAAACCATTTATGATAACCAAATTGTTTAATGTTCCTTCCTTAAAGATGAAAAAAAAACATTCAAAATTATTTTGCCATCTAAACAAAAAATTAAATATATAATCCATGCAATAAATTACCTTCGACTGTGAGAAAATCTTTTCCATTTAATAATCTGCTAAATCCCGAATGAATGAATGTTATGATCTCGATCAAGTTGCTTTTTAATTTATTCCGTGATGAAATCATTTCAACAATCTCATCGACTTCCTTTTGATTTTGAACAACAATCAAAGATGCATCTTCGTCCATGCAAACCTTATTAGCTTCAAGCCATGATAATGGTTTTTCATAAAAATTGTATCGTTTACCAGTTTTTGCATTGAAGATATAATCTGAAAAGGAAAAATATCGTGTAAGTAATCTCGCGCAATAGAAGTGAAACTTCATAGCTCAAATGAAAAATTGATTTTATGCATTGTTTTTCTTTCGTTTATTAACGATATTTATCATTTTTTACCCTTTGCCTTACTCGATTCCCTTTACTTATTTCTATGGTACTCGTTGGAATTTTTTTTGGTGATTTATTCGTTTTCTTCTATTTTCAAAAGGCTCACACTTTGTATGTACTTGTCTTTTTATCCATTTCACACAATGTAAATTGTAAGCTTAAATATTAAGCTGTGTTTGTGTAATATATAAAAAAAAGTGCTAATGGTTGCTTTATGCTACGTATACAGAAGAGGCGGTGTGGCGCATGCGCGTAACGTGTCTATGTACGTGTGTGTGCAACAAAAACAGAAAGAGTAGAAACGATTCTCCCTCTCTTTTTGACCAACTGCCGCCTGGAGTTTCACTATTCGTCTTGTTCAGTCCGCAAAAAAGTAAAGATTAGAATACAATCATTCGAAAAATCACCTTTTTCAATTATTACAAAATAATCACTTGGCTTAATGTCGTCCATACTTTTCATGCAAATGAATCCATAAGTGTAACTACATGGTTCGTCTGTCCAAAATCCATCAGTATCTAAGGCTACACAATGCTCACCATTGGAGCCACCATTATCTGGCTGTCCTGCCTTCCATTGCATAAAAATTTCGTCAGCGTGTTTCCCTAAAAATTAAAAGCTAAATTGAATTAAAAAAAACACCTAATTAAATCAAATAAATGTTTTAAAAATATCAAACTGTCAAATTAAAATGTTAATAATTTTTTTTCCTATGAAGTGGTTTTATTAAAAAATGTTAAGGAGAATTAAGACAGAAGACAACAATAAATGATTATGAAATAAAGTTAGACAATTTATAGTTACAAAAATGTAATTCTGACAATATTGTTTTAACATATTAATATTAACCCTTTGAATATTTAATTTTAAATCAATATACGCTTAGATGCTATATTTGTATATTCGTACAAATTCACTTATCTGTTAAGACCTTCGCAGCGTATATGAAGCTTGTACATAAATAAATACACAATGTCGATAGCACATAATATTCGGTCATTTCTTTAAGTGAACATAAACAATACACTTAAAATCGATTGATTATATCATTCACATAACATTATTAGTCAATAAATTTGGGTTAACGATCTATACAATCGTACGATGTACGCAAGATACCCTCTCCGTGTCTGTCTCCCATTCACAAAATCCGACATGCAAGATACTATCTCCGTCTCTGTTTCTCTCCAAACTCAACGTGTAAGAATACTCTTTCTGAATAACTGGAATTCGGACACAACTCTGTATCTTACCCCTTTAATGGGTTAACTGCGAGCGTACTTTGTGCGCGTCAATCAACTGAGGTGGACAATCTTTCAATTCATGTTAATTAATTCAAGACAATAACATATTAATTCAAGACAATATTCAACGAGTATAAATTTCATTTCAAAAAATATGATAAAAGCATCGCATAATACCACTTTAGCCGATGTTAACCAAATATAGCGAAATCTATAAAAAAATACCAATCAGAAGCTGTGACACATGGAGGTGTATTTCTTGCAATAAAATCTCATTATTTTATCAAATTACAGAACAATTTCGAATTTTACTTTATTCATTAAGAATGTACTTTTATTTATACATACCGTTTAAAAAAAGAAAATGATTTTCTGCATACAAGTCATGAACTCCCACCCAAATCTTGGGTTTACCTTTTTTGAAATCACACAAAAAATAATTTTCCCCCGAGGATGTAGGATATGCCAATGTAGTGTTTTCAGCATTGCATTTATTAATTGCATCAGTAAAATTGGCTGGCCGATGATATTTATAAAAAGTTCTCAATTTTTCATCATACTGATAATCATCGCGGAAGAAGTTGTGTTTCCTGCCATTAACTAACATTGAACGAATTTATTTTATTTCAGTTAATTAAGATACGGGTATAATGTTGGTTATCATAATGACTTTATAAATTTGTCGATAAAGTAACAATACATACGTTTGGAACACGAAAACTTATTACAATTGCTTATAGGCCTATTGCAAATAAACTCATATTCATTGTTACATAAATCATCATATAGCAAGCCTTCTTTCGTTATTATAACACAATCTTCTTCATTGCTTCCTCTGTTGGGTCGCCCCGGCTTCCATATTAAATTACGGCCAATATTTGTATTATCTCAAAGAAGTAAATTATATTAATGCAATTAAATATTGTTATAAACTTAATTATTATAGATTAATTACCGACAATAGAAATGAAATCGCCTTCATCTAATATATCATGAACGCCAATCCATAATGGTGATATATCTTGGCTGAAGAAAGTCAATAAATCCACATTGTTATTCGGAATAGCCAAAGTAGCTCCTTCGTTATAGCATGTTTGTAACGCCTTTAGGAAATTTGCCTTTTTATGCTTTTTGTAATACGTTTCCGAACAGATATCAAACACATAATCTTTAAAATCATGCTGTATATAATTTCCTAACAAGAAATAATTGTGACTTATTTACAAATTTCATATTGAAATCTATTCATAATATTTAATATTATAATTTTACCATAATTAGTAGTGCCACAAGATATGTTTTCAACTTTGCAAACAAAATTAAAGGATTTAGAACATCTATGACCATGATAATCATTATAATTTTGATCTAAAATCACACAATTTTCATCCAAAGATGGTTTTCCATTGGGCTGATCTTCTCCCCAAATATTAAGAATACTTGGTGGTATTTCCCCTACAATTATATGAAAACATAGGTTAAAAAGTATACCTTTAAAAATTGAATAAAAGGTGTGATATTAGAAGTCATGGCAAAAATACACATGTTTATTTTATGTGATGCATATGTTATATTAAATATTTTGCTACTAGATAGAATTTTTCAGATAATGATTTTAAAAAAAACCTCTATGCTTAGATTTGAAAAATTAAATTAAGTCGATATTGCTAATTTGTCCATTAATTAATCCAAGTATTTAATACTTCTTATCAAGCTTCTTTCGAATAAAACCGCCTAAAGTTAAACGGAAAGAAAGACTGAAGAAAAAATTGTATACCAATCTTTCACATACTATGGAAAGTAAGTTAAAAGTAAAAAAAAGTTAAAAAGTAAATATGTTTTTAAAAAAAATCATATTTATTTGTTTCAGAAATTACGGATTCAAAAATTCTGTTCAGAATTTGAAAGAAGATTAGGAACTTCAACAATACTTAATGATTATGACATTCGAGTTTATACGATCATAACAAAATGAAACAATGTACATACTATGGCTCATAAAATTAGAGTATATCAATTAAAGACATTTTTAATTCTTCTACAAAAGGCTTATTTAGCAATTATATAATGAAATTTTCAATATAAACATTAAGCTCTCTGAAAAAATTTAAAAATTTACCTTCTACAGTCATGAATTGTCCTTTCACAAAAATATCATGAATGCCTATCCAAATATTCCGGCTAAAATGTCTTGACAAAAATTCTATTTCATCCCGACTCTTTGGCACTACTAGCTGAGAATTTTCCATAGCACATTTACCTATGGCTTGAATAAAATCAGTAGCTGGGTGTTCTTTGTAGAAAGCATTCATTGAACTTTCATATATATAGTCATATCGAAAGATTGGCTCATCTAAAAAAGTTATATTTCATACATTTATTGTATTATAATGAGTATTATAATTTGTCTTCAATAAAAAACTCACCGAAAGCAGATATCGTGGGCACAAATATAATTGATATTAAAATAATTTGCATCATTACAAACACAACTTGCACATGCACGAACATCCACATTGCTTTTAATGAGAGTTTCTATATATCGCATCATGTTTTTGTTGGTCATTAAACGCAAAAACCCACAATAATTGCTGTATTATGATATGTTAATATAGATTTACATGAAAAGTCTGTTATCAAAATAGTAGACCATTAGTATTATGCTCCTGATTAAAACTTCTTAAACTGTTTTTAAAAAATAATTTAAATATTTTTCTTTTCGACTAAAATATTTTTCACAAATGGAACTGTCCTGAAAAAATATGAGACAATTACAAATTTAATATATGGAAAAGGATTATTATCATTTATATTATATTTATAGATATTGATGAACTGATGTAGTCATCAAGAAAGAATCTAAAAAGATTTTATTAAAAGATTATCCGGGTTCGGATTATCCGGTTTGCGGATTATCCTTGCCTGAAAAACAGTAACTATTTTTAAAAAAGGTTTTTTCTTATATGATTATGAGAGCACACACAACAAAACGCACAAATACTGAGGCAACTCCCAAACAGTACACGAATGGTTACATTCACAGGTCAAGATTAAAGAAACAGAACCCTTCAAAGCTATCAAAGTATCAAAGTATCATAAGTATCAAAGTATTTCAAGTATTAAAGTATCACAAGTATCAAAGTATTTCAAGTATCAAAGTATTACAAGTATCAAAGGATGATACTTGTGTCTTAACTACCAAAGCAAACGCCTGTTCTCATGTCTTAATTACATTAGTTCTCAAAACAACCCGACAATGAAGTTTAAGAAAGCTTGTTACAAGAGGCAGATATCACAACGGATGTGTTGTGAAAAAGAACCTAGGGTGATAAGAGACTAGAAACACATCAGAAACTCATAAAATGAAACTTTTGGTGATTGGAAAGGCAAATAAACCTCGATCTTTTAAGGAAATTCCTATCGATTATTATATCCAGAAGGAAGCATCGATGGATAGGGAGATTTTTGAAGATTGAATAAAAAAGAAATAGGTTCCAGAAGTGTAAGATTTTAAAAAACAATTGATTGCCACAGAAAGCAGTATTATTATTAGATAGTACTCCTTCTCATACGAACGAAAGCATATTGAGAACAAGCGATGACTGAAACATGTGGATTATTAGAAAATTTAAAATGTTTTGAAAACATAAATAGGGAAAACATCTAAAAGTGGCTCGATCATGATTTAAATAATCCGGGTTTTGAATGCATGAATGATACAGATATCTTTTATTTTTTTCTCAAGAGGAAGAAAATGAGAGTGACATTACAAGTGAAGACGATACCGTTGCTGAAGAAGAAGATTTGAATATAATGATATAATAACTTTGAATAGAAATTTGTTGAAAATGCGTCGAAAACAAATAAAAAATACAGATTTTTTTAAATATACTCTTTATGCTATAAGCGTTTTCCTAATAAATAATAAGTATTTAAATCATAGAACAAAAATTTGTATTGCAAGTATGATATTATATTCGAAACCAAGTAGAAATTTTATAATTTGGATTATCCGTGTCCGTCCTCCCCAGCATTAGCCCGGATAATCGAGAGTCTACTGTACATACTGAAATTTTCAATCCTATTGTTATTTGACCAATTTTCAACTTCAAATTTAGAAATCCATAGGGAAATATCAATCACCAAAAAACATTTAGAAAATATACAGCTTCTTCCCTTGTGTATCTTTAAAATTGATAAATACTTAAAATGTTGCCTACATTGCCTAGGTACCACAACAATATATAAAAACATTGTTACAATATCATTTAATAAACATATTAAATATTTATCTGCTACTATTGCTTAATTTAAAAGGCTCATTATAAAAAAGTAAAATTATATATTTAGCTCAGATACAGTTTAAATATGTACTACCATTTTACTCTTTTAAGAACAATATTACAGATAATTAGCATGGTTATAATATATACCTGATAAGAAGCATTTTGAAATTAATTACAAATTCGTGTATAACATTTTGACAACTTTTAATATACATTCGAGATTAATTTGTTTTTAATTGTGGTTAGATTTCCCATGCGGATAAAACGAGATTATATTTATGTATAATAGAAAGAGAGAAAAATGTTGTATTAAGAATATTATATTTATATCCACAATCCAAATTTCATACTAAAGACTTCGCAGTAAAAAAACTAAATAATTATTGTATAATTTATCCAATAACTATGACCTTCAAATATGTAAATCATTACTTTTAACAATAAATCCATGATTAATATGATTATTAGTAGCTTTTTGTATGCCTTTTAAAAAGTCGAACAGGCAAATTGTTTGTTGTTTGTTCATCTCAATATGCACTAAATATAAATTTTGACGTGTCCACTTCAAAAACTACACTATAATCATTAGCCACAATGTTTCCTTGACTGATTATTATAATGCTTTCGGTACTCTCCAGGTATTTACTTTTTGCCTCAATTTCTCATGTTTTATACATAGTACCAATTGTTAACCATCGTTAGCTTAGTGATGAAATCAAAGCCAAATATTGTGATACATCTCAAATCGTATGAAAAGTGAAACTTTTAACTAGCGAAAGATAGTTAAAAGTTACAGAACAAAACGCAGTTTTGTATGAGCGTTTTCAGTTTTAGTAACAAAGGTCACAATTGGTCAAGCTTGAAATTAATACATTTGGGTTCAATACATAATGTCTCAAATAGGATCACTTTATGTACCATGCTGAGTTTTATGAATATATTTGATTTATGTGGCATTCCTTGATTTATGTGGATTTATGCAACACGTCACGTAACGATGAGAATTTTAAGAAAAACATTTAAGGTAGTCCATTTTTATTCCAAAGAACATACTCCAATAAGCATGCAGTTCACTCATCAGCATCACTATCGACTGAAATAAATTGGTTGGCATTTATTGATTAAAAAAAACAATTATGGATATTAAATATTTTTATAATCAAAAATTAAGCAGATTTTTTGTCTGTGATCACATCTCTAGCGATGTATTTATGTATGTAACATATATATTTAACAACTTCGCTGTTGTTGTTTCATCTTATCAACATAATTTTGATAATGACCCATATATAACTCTACATAAGTCACGACATCCAACGAATGTGGATATTTCAGAGTTATATAAGAGAGACGATCGTCCATTTCAGTTATAAAATCTTAGACTGAACACTGAAAAGCTTCAGAATGTGTAGGACCAATCAGGACCGTAACAAAGGCGTGGCAAAGCAGGCGCCCGCCACGGGCGCAAATGGGCTTGGGGCGCAAAGCGTAGAATACCGACCCGGTTGAAAGTTGAGCGTATTTTTTTTTTACTCAACCATTATACTTTACATGAATCAACACTGATTGACTCTGTTCATTTTTATAATATATACTGATATGGCATCCGATCGCGAGCCGCTCATTCATCATATCAGCGATCTGAAAAGCGGACCGATTGAGCATACAAACCTTATGGCCACTCCGCCCTCTTTTTAGAGTTTTTGGCGACATTGTCTATGATCTATACTATCACGGAAGCAACGTAGCGTTTAGACACCTTCTGTCATAGTATTTTTTTACAATAATAATCGCCATGTATACGTTAGATCGAGTACTTTTGAGACTATCTTTGTATATTATTTTAGCTTCTTCATCTTCTGGATCTTGTTTCTTGAGGCAGATATTTCCTCATCATTCAAAATTTGGAATCCAGGATCGTTTGCATCGTAATTTAATCACTCGATTGCGCATTAAAGGCTAGTGATCTAATTTTTGTTGTACATAAATTGCATGATATTTTACACCCGATGTTCGTCAAATCGGTCAAACAAAAGGCGATGGGTTTTCCTTCTTTATGTGTGGATCTCTGAATAGTCGACGATAACGTAGATAAGGTAAACCTATTATCCAAAACTTAGAGACTAATCACCAGGGTTTCCAGCACTTAACCGACAACAGCACAAAGCAGACGATTTCGAAATCATTAAAATAATCCTAAATTCTTAACAAATACTAAAACAATCACTCAGTTAGAAACTTTTATTAAGAAAAAAGAAAGATTAAAAACAAACAATCTACAGGTTCGACGAAATTGATAATACAATCATTAAAAACTTCCCACAAAAGTTTCCATCCCAAAAACTATAGACCGATCAGTCTACTGTCCGCACTTAATAAACTCTATATCTATAGCTTAAAACTAAGATTTCGATATATGAATTGCTAGACTTAAGTATGTATATTAATGTAATCATGTAAAATTATTTTTATAAAGGATTATTAATATTACTATACACCCGATGATATTAGAACAAATGCGCCATACAATGAACCAAAAAAAGTATTTTGCAATCCATCACATATGTTAGTAAAATTGAACACAATTCTCCGCGTGCAAATCAATAAATTGTATTTTTTATTTTGAACAATCCGGATAATCGAGGTCCGGATAATGGAGGTTCTACTGTACCTTACTAGAAGGGATCATTATGAAGATAGCCATTAGTTTAACTTATGTTTAAGAACTGATTGAGATCGAACTTGATGTTTTAGGAGAACTCTAAAAAGAAGCATTATTAAGGTTGGATATTTTTTAAACAAACATGTTATATGGCAGTCAAGTTATTGTTCTTTCACCTGTTGATTGAGATACCTGAGCACGAGATAAAGGGTGCTGACTCGTAAAGGCTCCATGATCCTTAAATAGTGTACACTGCATAAGTATGTGAGGAGATATGACGGGAATCCTTTGTTAATTTTTGGGATATGATGAGGGTTGATTGCTTACCGGGTTCATTGAAAATGTTGCAATTCCAGAGGAAATTGAAGGGAAATATATGCGAGAAAAGGGTCTGATGGTGACAATGAACCTTGCTGATAGTGTTATCTGTAGGTTTCTAAAGCGGCGGGCTTATTTTTTAAGATAACGCATAACCTACTTACGATCCTTTTTGTTTCTTTGTATAAAGTATATAATTTAAGCCTCATGAAACGGCTCTTTTTTAAGCCTATTTAAGGAGGACAAACCAATTTTGATAGTTATGAAATGATTCGCCTTTTATAATTTAGTGTAAGATGTTGATTACTACACATGGAAAGCATGCGTATAATTCTTCAATTATTTATGATTTTTTTGCAAATACGTGTGACGAGAGACGATCCTCTATTTCTGTTATGAAATCCATTTAATCGATAGATTCAAATTGTGTTTATTAACAATGTATTTAATTAATATTTTTATTTTTTGATGCGTTTTTATGCACTCCCAAAATTTAAATCGTCAAAATGGCATCGTATTCAAATACAAAACATTTGATAAGTTACAATATCCACAGAAAGGCTATACTGCGAGGCTTTTTTCACAAATAAACATTGCAAGTGTATCATCACAAAGTATATTAAAAAGTATCCCATCTGAATCAATAGCACCGCAATGGCCTGAATTACTAACGAAGTCTGTTACATTTTCTTGAAACCATTTATAATAACCAAATTGTTTAACGTTCCTTCCTTAAAGATGAAAAAAAAACATTCAAAATTATTTTGCCATCTAAACAAAAAATAAAATATATAATCCATGCAATAAATTACCTTCGACTGTGAGAAAATCTTTTCCATTTAATAACCTGCTAAATCCCGAATGAATGAATGTTATGATCTCGCTCAAGTTGCTTTTTAATTTATTCTGTGATGAAATCATTTCAACAATCTCATCGACTTCCTTTTGATTTTGAACAACAATTAAAGATGCATCTTCGTCCATGCAAACCTTATTAGCTTCAAGCCATGATAATGGCTTTTTATAAAAATTGTATTGTTTACCAGTTTTTGCATTGAAAATATAATCTGAAAAGGAAATTTGAAAAAAAATAAAAATTGCTCATGCTACAGTAGAAATGATTCTCCTCTCTCTTTCTGACCAACTGCCGCCTGGAGTTTCACTCTTCATCTCGTTCAGTCCGCAAAAAAGTAAAGGTTAAAATAAAATTATTCGAAAAATCATGTTACCTTTTTCATTTATTACAAAATAATCACTCGGCTTAATGTCGTCTATACTCTTCTTGCAAATGAATCCATAAGTGTAACCACAAGGATCGTCTGTCCAGAATCCATCCGTATCTAAGGCTACACAATGCTCACCATTGAAACCACCATTATCGGGCTGTCCTGGCTTCCATTTTATAAAAATTTCGTCAGCGTGTTTCCCTAAAAATTAAAAACTAAATTGAATTTAAAAAAATACCTAAGTAAATAAAATAAATGGTAAAAAAATATCAAACTGCCGAATTAAAACTTGGCTCGTATTACTTAACTCGTATGGTAAAAAACTACGAGTTTTTCCATAAGAAATAATGGAATTTCAATTAACTAGTTCCGGACCCCCAAAAATATTATTATGAAAAAAATTTCTGCATCGAGTACTTCGATGTCAAATTCGTTTACCTCAGGCCTAAAGATTTTCCAAAGGGCACAATTTCGGGCAAATTTGAACTGACGAAACTCGTTCAAGCTCCCTCGTGTGACTCGTAAACCGAAATTTTGCTCGTAAAATGAGACAAAACTTTGACGAGTCTCGGCTCGTAACCAGGAACACACGTAAGCCGAGGTTCCACTGTATTGTATTAACACATTAACTGCGAGCGCACTCTGAGCGCGTCAGTCCACTGACGTGGACAATCTTTCGATTCAGCGTATATTTACATAAAATGCAATCATTTTTTTCAAGACAATGCTCGAAGATTATTTCGCCTCCAAGTATAGATATCAAAAAATTCTCACACTGACTTTAAATTACGTCTTACGCTTGCAAATATATATTTAACACAAATTAATTAGCACATATGTTATTTATTATTTTAAATTATTTTAAAATGCAGAAAAACATGTTAGCATCTTGTTAATTAATAGACGAGATTTTTTGCTTCACTGATATACTTTTTGGAAGGGGCTTTTTTGTACTTTTCTACTTCATTATTTATCCACAAATGTTTATCGGGGTTGAGGTCGAGGGATAGTTTTGAATTTCATAAATACACATTGATGTTTCACATTAAATCATGAAGGTTTGACATAAAAATAAAATGTATAAACTAACGGAACGCGTTTTATAGCAGTATAAGAAGATTTAATATTGTTTTTGGTAACATAACTTTGTGAAATTACATTCAATAAATTTTACAATCCAACTTAAAAGAAAAAATACGCAAGGATCTGGTGGAATACAAGAGAAACTTCTTCAGTTCTAAGAAAAGTTGATTTTAGTTGGAAACCATTAGCTAAAAGATTAAGTGTTTGTGTAATATATAATAAAATAGGCACGCTATTGGTGTACAGACGATTCTCCTTTTCCTTCCGACTAATTGTTTCTTGGGGTCAAGAAACCATCAGCCAAAATAGAACATATTAATATGCTTCCCGCGGTTAATGTGTTAAAATTTACAGGAATCCAAAGTAAAACCCACAACCTTAAAGGAAAAAGGATAAATCGAAACCCATGGTGGCAGCTTATTCAATTATTCGTATGTGTACTATGTAACGAGCTGGTGCCACATAAATTACCAATCAGAAGCTATGACACATTAACTCTTTCAGACCTGAATTATTTTTTTTCATCCGATGGATTTTGTAAATTCCATATGTCTAAAGTATAATAAGGAGAATATAAAAAAAAATATTTATGTCTACAATTGTGCACGCCAGGTCTGAAAGAGTTAAGGTGTATTTCTTGCAATAAAATCTCATTATTTTATCAAATTACAGAAAAAAATCTCCTTATGCTTATATCATAACAAACAGATCAGACAACGTCGAATGTTACTTTATTAATTAAAATGTATTTATATTTATACGTACCGTTTAAAAAAAGAAAATGATTTTCTGCATACAAGTCATGAACTCCCAGCCAAATCTTGGGTTTATTTTTTTTGAAATTGTACAAAAAATAATTTTCCACCGAGGATGTTGGATATGCTAATGTAGTGTTTTCAGAATTGCATTTATTAATTGCATCAGCAAAATTAGCTGACCGATGATACTTATAAAAAGCTCTCAATTTTTCATCATACTGATAATCATTGCGGAAGAAGTTGTGTTTCCTGCCATTATCTAACATTGAACGAATTTATTTTATTTCAGTTAATTAACATACGGGTATAATTTTGGTTATCTTAATAACTTTATAAAATTGTCGATAAAGTAACAATACATACGTTTGGAACATGAACCCTTGTTATACTTGTTTATAGGCTTATTGCAAATAAACTCATATTCATTGTTACATAAATCATCATAAAGCAAGCCTTCACTCGTTATTATAACACAATCTTCTTCGTTGCTTCCTTTTTTGGGTCGCCCCGGCTTCCATATTAAATTTGAGCCAATATTTGTATTATCTCAAAAAAGTAAATTATATTAATGCAACTAAATATTGTTAAAAACTTAATTATTATAGATTAATTACCGACAATAGAAATAAAAGAGCCTTCATTTAATATATCGTGAACGCCAATCCATAATGGTGATATATCTTTGCTGAACAAAGTCAATAAATCCACATTGTTATTCGGAATAGCCAAAGTAGTTCCTTCGTTATAGCATGTTTGTAACGCCTTTAGGAAATTTGCCTTTTTATGCTTTTTGTAATACGTTTCCGAACAGATATCAAACATATAATCTTTAAGCGAATCAGGCTGTATTTTATTTCCTAACGAGGAATAATCGTGACTTATTTAAAAAATTCATATTGAAATATAATCATAATATTTAATATTATTATTTTACCATTATCAGTAATTTCACAAATTGATTCATCAACTTTTTTCTTGCAAACAAATTTAAAATATTTAGAACATCTATAATCATGATAAGCTTTATCATTTTTATCAAAAATCACACAATCTTCATCCCATGATGGTCTACCATTGGGCTGACTTTTTCCCCAATTTTTAAAAATATTTGATAGAGCTTCACCTATAGTTATATGAAAACATGGGTTAAAAAGTTAAAAATAGAATTAAAAAGGTGATATTAGAGGTCATGGCAAAAATACACGTGTTTATGTCATATGATGCATTATGTTATATTAAATGTTTTATATTTTGCCACTAGATAAAAAAAATTTGAAAAAAAGACTGAAGAAAAAATAATATACCAATCTTATACAAATTAAAGAATGTAAGCATTCTATATTTCAAAAAAATCAGAAATAAAACATTCGATATAAACACTAAGCTCTCTGAAAACATTGAAAGTTTACCATCTACAGTTATAAATTGTCCTTCCACAAAAATATCATGAATGCCTATCCAAATCTGCTGGCTAAATTTGTTTGACAAAAAAACTAGTTCACCCCAACTCTTTGGCACTACTAGCTGAGAATTTTCCATAGCACATTTACTTATGGCTTGAATAAAATCAGTAGCTGGGTGTTCTTTGTAGAAAGCATTCATTGACTTTTCATATGTATAGTCATTTCGAAAGGTTGGCACATTTTCTAAAAAAGTTATATTTCATACATTTATTGTATTATAATGAGTATTATAATTTGTCTTTAATAAAAAACTCACCAAAAGCAGATATCGTGGGCACAAATATAATTGATATTATAATAATTTGCATCATTACAAAAACAATTTGCACATGCATGAACACCCACATTGCTATTGATAAGATTTTCGTTATATCACACCAAGTTTTTGTTTGTCATTAAGCGTAAAAACCCACAATAATTGCGGTATTAAGATATGTTAATATAGATTTACATAAAAAGTCTGTTATCAAAATAGTAGACCATTAGTATTATGCTCCTGATTAAAACTTCTTAAACTGTTTTTAAAAAATAATTTAAATATTTTACTTTTCAACTAAAATATTTTTCACAAATGGAGCTGTCCTGGAAAAATATGAGACAATTACAAATTTAATATATGGAAAAGGATTATTATTATTTATATTATATTTATAGATATTGATGAACTAATGTAGTCATCAAGAAAGGATCTAAAAAGATTTTTCATCAAGAGGAATTCGTCACGATAATCCTGTTATTGTTCAATCCAATGTTTCTCCAAAATTTTAAATACATACTGATATTTTCAATTCTATTGTTTTTTCACCAACTTTCAACTTTAAATTTAGAAATTCATAAGGAAATATCGATGACTAAATAACATTTAAAAAATATACAGCTTCTTCCCCTGTGCACCTTTAAAATTGATAAATACTTACAATAAGTAGCAAACTACAAGTTTAATGGGCTGCGCTTTTAACTATTCTTATTTTGAGCTTCCATGATATTAATGTTTTAATAAAGTGATTATTCTTTTAAAAAACCTATTATATTATTTTCTTATACTCTTTTAATGTATTTTTATTGTGGTTAGATTTCCCGGATGTGGATAAAATAAATTATATTTATGTATAATAAAGAGAGAGAAAAATGTTAAGCACTAAGACACATAATATTTTAAAGTAAAAAATTATAAAAACATATTCTATCATATCTGCTGTGCTAAAATTGGTTTACAAATAAAGAATTAAAATGTATAACCATTTTTAAAAAAAACACTGCTGTATATCTCCATATTTATATCCAAAATTCAGATTTCATACTGAAGACTTCGTACTAAAAAAACTAAATTATTACTGTATAATTTGTTAAATAAATTATGACCTACAAATATGTAAATCATTACTTTTAACAATAAATTCATGATTAATATGATTATTAGTAACTTTTTTGTTTCTTGATGTATGCCTTTTAAAAAGTCGAACAAGAAAACTCTTTCTTTGATAAACTACGTAATAAAATAATATCTTAATATGCACTAAATATAAATTCTGACGTGTCCACTGCAAAAACCACACTATAATCATTAGCCACAACGTTTCCTTGACTGATTATTATAATACTTTCGGTACTCTCCAAGTATTTATTTTTAAGCCTCAATTTCTCATGTCTTATTGAACCAATTGTTAACTTTATTGACTCTCATTAACTTAATCGTCATTAGTTTAGTAAAAATACAGCAAAAAATCTCAAATCGTATAAAAAGTGAAACTTCTAATTAGCGAAAGATATTTATAAGTGTTCACAATATAATTTCAGTTATAGTTTAAGGATTTCTTTCATTTAATATCTAATAAAATACAAGAAATAATTCAGATTTAAAAAATAAAGATTCATCCTTTCAGTCAATGCTAGAGGTTGATTCAGTTCTGAATGATAAATTCTTTCATTGGATGCAGAACCATCAATGTGTTTCGGCTACTTATAAATTTGTTCAATATGTTCAGGCATGTTTTATAAATTTATGATAACATTATTTTAAATATGATATATGATCTGAATAAATTTTAGTGAAATTATAATATTAACCCTTTGATTATTGAGTTTATTTTCATAGTGCACACATTCGGGGAGCGAGTTATTTTTTTTCTTAAATTACGCATAGAAGATTTTGTGGTAAAACTTGGTTGGAAATTTAATTGAAACATGATAAAACATTAAAACAGACAGTAAATGTAATGTTTGAGATGATAGTTTGAATAAATAATAATATTGTATTAGAAATAGAAGCCCAACATTGAAAATAAAGTGCCGTGGAGCGCTGCATGCAACATGTCATACGCATCAAAGGGTTAATAAAGCTAAAATCATCGCCAATCACTTAACAAAACAGATGAAATATTGAAAAATCCCATTGCAATTCCAAATATAACATCTTTCCCTAAAAATGTGTCTCATTTTCATTTAATTTTTTTCATTAAGCCAAAATTGAATAACGATGAGAATTTTAAGGAAATATTTAAGGTAGTCCATTTTTATTTCAAAGAACAACTCCAATAAGCATGCAGTTCACTCATCAGCATCACTATTGACTGAAATAAATTGGTTGGCTTTTATTGATAAAATAAAACAATCATGGATATTAAATATTTTGATAATCATGAATTAAACAGATTTTTTGTCTGTGGTCACATCTCTAGCGATGTGTTTACGTATGTAACATATATATTTAATAACTTCACTGCTGTTGTTTCATTTTATCAACATAATTTTGATAATGACCCATACATTACAATCTACATAAATCACAACATCCAATGAATGTGGATATGTCAGAGTTATATAAGATAGTTATTTGTATTAGTATATTTTTATTTTTGGACGCACTCTAAAATTTAAATCGGTAAAATAGCATTGTAGCAAATACAAAACATTTCCAGTCTTTTGATACAATATCCACATAAAAGACTTTTTTCACAAAAAAACATTGCAGATACATCACAAGGTATATTAAAAAGAGTTTCGTCTTTTAAATTACAGAAAATTTAGTTTTAAAACACTCGGTTTTTTTTAATAAAATATGGTTTGATTTAAAAATTATCATGTAAAAATATAGGTAACAGACAATTCCAAACGAAATTAACTAAATTTCAGTTTCTAAATATTGTACATGGTCAGTATAGGCACAATTCGAAATATAAAAATTATATCTAATGAGTCAGAAAAGCTCAGATAAGGTGAAACTTAAGTCTATGGTTTAAAAGTATGATCCAAACTCATTACCTAATTACAACATTTTTTGTATAATTTATCCTTAACAATAAAGTCCACTTCATATCCGGATCCTAATTTTTGTCAACCAACGTCTACCTGAACAAATCTGATGTGACCGTTGATTCATTAATAGATTTAATTGTAACAAATGTTTTTAAGCTGAATCTTACTTTTTTCTGGTTTTTCTTACAATATATTTGTTTTTATTACAGGATTTCAAACTTACGACTCAAAAACATTTTTTTAATAAGACTTTATTGCTTAAAAATATAGTTTCACAAGTCAATGAATATAAAAAATACATTCACGTAAACATCATTTTTAAAAATATCTAGCATAATTTAACAAACCAAAAATGATCAATAAATCACATAAAAACATCTAATTTATATATTATTACTCTTCCAAAAAAGTCTGTGCTTGCATTAAATTTAAATGTAGCTTGTTTTATTAAAAATTGTGATTTAAGGGTAAAACTTTGTAATGAATTATTATCTTCTGGATAAAATGGTTCTTTTATTTTTATATCATCTGATTGGGTCAATATTATTTCACAATCTTTTCCAACAAACCCTCCCTAAAAGCAAAAAAAAAAATCAATCATTTCATACAAACATTCTTCATAGATAATATTTTTGATTTTCATTATGACTTAAAGTTGTAATAAAACGTTAAAAATAAAAATATTTACAATATTCAAAGATCAAAAGTATGCTAAATTTTAATTCTAGAAATTAAATTAAAATGTTGCCAATTTAAAATCCTATAAATTGGTAAAGTTTTTAATTGTTGTAAAATAATAAAAATTATCATTAAAATCAGTAATGATTTTATAAGCAGTAATTATGGATCTTTATTGATTAAAGGCCTAGGCCAAGAGCCAGCAAACTCTTAGATGAAAACAACCAAATATGAGTATCACGACAGTTTAATTATATGAATGAATCACATTTATAATTGTTTATTTATTAAATACATCTCCCTATGAAAACTACTCAGTCTTTACAAACCCCCCAAACTCCTTATCGAGACGTTCGCGAAAGTGTCCGTCAATACGTTCACTCAGGATACCCGTTGGGTGAGCGTTCAAAATAAAACTCGGTGGTAATGCTACCTTCAATATCGAGCGAATGAGGAGGTGAATGTATGATACAGACGAAATGGATGTAACCCCTTCCTATGAATGGATATTGAAGAGGCCCATAGTTCTGTAGTGGACTGTCAGTGGCTGCACTATGATGATGATTTATTAAATAAAGAAGATTCACCAAATAAATTTAAATATATTTTCAATTGTATTATAAATGTACATAATTTTTACCCAATATGAATTGTACACACATTTCTTAAAACGAATGTGAACAATATTTGGGTAGTGTATAATAACTTGTAGTTTTTAAATGCAGGCACTACTTCAAATTTTCAATGATTAATTGGCTTCTCAAAATTTAATTTGAAAAAAAGACTCGCATACGGCTCACAAACCGTATTACTTATAGAATGAATCGCCACTATATAGTCAAAGAACTAAACAAAATTTTGAATTCTTAACTGTCCAATAAAAATTGTAGTTATATATTAGAATATAAATATTTAATAAATAACCTGGAATTGTATTTGAAACGATGACACAAGTGAAGGTTCTTTCCATTGTACTGCAACCCATTGAGGAGAATCATTTTCGGAACACCAACAAGTATCCTCTTGATCATCAAACATATACATTTTTCCATATTGTGTAACATCTTTGTTTAAAACGGAACTAACTCTGTAAGAAATATATAAATAATGTGATGGTCAAGTAATGGTTTAAAATATAACACAATTAACTGCTTTCTTCAATAATATCAATTTTAAAAACAATATAAAATCTAGAAAAAAATATATTCCTCATGTCCTGATTGTGTCTCTTTCATAATATTATGATAATACTGATAAAACATACTTTTTTTTTTCTTTAGACAAAGTTGATCAGTCTGAACTCACAACTAGATTTAAATCATTGTTTAATTTAGTTCATTATGTTACCGTACATATCCAATACTTTTGAAGTTTACATATATTTATCCTGTTACAGTACAAATCCAATATATGTGCAAAAGGGAATTACAGTATCACAGCATAACCTCAACAAATAGATATATTAAACTTAAATACTCAAGATTAATAAATGCTAAAATATCTTTATATGTGAAAATTAACACGCATACAGTAGGAGAAAAAACTATCATTCGATTTGTTTTAATGAAAAAATGATTGTATACAAACCTGCATTGCAGATCTTGGCCACTCAGCACACTCTTCATGATTCCCTCACTTCAATTATGACATTTGACAGAGCATGCGTTATTTGGTCAAAGATAATTAAATGCAATGTTGATGGATCTGTGCTTGCTAAGATTGCTCCAGATTTTTTATTTATTGCATATATCATAAAATTAAAAATAGCTTTAGATACATGAGTTATATATTTAAAAAAAAATCACATGCATTGTACTTTTATTGATATATATAATTTTAAAGTAAATATTAAATACTGAAATTTTTATTTCAAAATTAAAATCAAATTTATTAAACCAAATTTGCATAAAAATAAATTGAAATAATATAATATTATAAATGCAAGATTTTATAGTGACATATTTTCTAAAACTAATGCTAATTATATCTATTTTTTGTGATCGTCATCTAGGAGCGTCATTTGCTTCGTTGTTTGATTTCGTCGGAGTTAAATATGTTGGCAGCACTGCCGAATGACAGAAAAAAATTATCTGTCAAGTAATGCATTCCTATTGGGATTAGTTACCATTTGCCGTGTTTATATGTGAATTAATTCATTATTATTCTTATGAACATCATATTTTTCACTGAATTGGAATCCTAGCCATTTTTAAACTTCATCTTGAAGAGTCGACAACTAGGTTAATTTTATATTCTATTCCTAGGAAGGGGTTACATCCATCATACATTCACCGCCTCATTCGTTTGATATTGAACGTAGCATTGCCACCGAGTTTCATTTAGAATGCTCACCCAGCGGATATCTTGAATGAACATATTGACAAACGCTTTCGTGACCGTCTACAATATTTATATATATTGCTCTATATATCTAGTCAATAAAGCACCAATCTTTTTAAATGTAGCTTTATTAAATTATGAAAAAACAACTCTAAATATATATTTGGTAAAAAAAAACAACCAAAAATGAGATCTTCTCGCCAAATACTATCAAAATATATGTTTTTCTTAATAAAACTAAATTCTGATGATTAATTATTATTGTTTTCATCGCATACATTTATAAATAAGAATATTTTTGTACGGATTTAGGAACTAATAACAAGATCGACAAACATTAAACTTATGTTCGCCTCAAAGTGGCTTTTTGCATTTGTGACATTGCGACTTTGTCATCCTGTTATTTTATACGAATATTCTTAACATCATTGATGTTTTTTAACTTTCAGTTGATGATTGATACTTTCGGAATATTTTTCGGTGCGTTTTGGCAACAAACCTGTTATATTTTGTCATAAATTACACTTCAAAGTTAGTGCAGCTAATCTTTTTTCCATCTGTATTTATTTCTAATTACTGGATTTTCATTCTTTCCAATCATATTTTGACAGTAAATTATGTAGGAGTTAACATAAGCCATGTTTAGAATGCCATAAAATACCGCCATTGGCCATCTGTTTGTTTTGCGACTACATGTCATTGAGGAACACATCGAAGGTGTCAACCCTTCCTTTTGTTTTGTTATAAAATAATATCATTTGCGGTGTCCTGATGTACTGTTTGGGTTTGATCGATATATTCATTCTCTAAGTCACTTTGAATATCCTCTTCAAATACCTCCTCCTCCAAAGCACTATCAGAATCTTCTGGAATATAATCTTCATTTTGTAAAATATACTCGGTATCAGAGGGATTTAGTCGTCGGGATGATGACATTGTCCTTTATTTATACCTATACCTAAAGTAAAGATACTCAAAAGTCATTTTGTCGAGTATCTTTATTTTCATTCATAGCCTTTGGTACAGAAATACAAATTGTATGTCGAAACGTGAATTATATTATTATTATCAAAATGGTGGCATTTACCAATACCATACGACCATTCCTCGATAGCTTCTGGCAGCAACATAGTTGATTCGAAACCATAAAGCGCTAACTTCACGCGTTAAAACGATATTAACAATATTTGTCAGCGTACTCGTCGTTTTGAAGTAGATTTGTTGTTTAGGGTTTAATATCACTGGGCATTTGATTTATTGTAGATCTATCTGTATTCCTCTCCTTGGCAGAAATCATAGTTTAGTCAACACGCAATAATCACGAGGGTGGTGCAACGATTGCCGAGATGTATTTGTTTGAGTGTCCAAAGAAGAATGCAAATCTTTTATATAATTGAACATGTAATTTATGTTTTTTTGATGCACCATCTTCAAAATAGTCTCTTTCAATCCGTTGAACAGTAAAGACGTGTTTTGAAGTATCTCTATTCATCAGCCTGAGACATAAAAATCCCCTTATCTCTTTTAACGACAATGTAACAAACGTGTTCGCTTGAATTCAGACGAGCCCTGAGTGTTTTTTATTTAGAATTAAAAAAAGAAATTGAATGGAAAAATCTAGTTTGATTGGGTGTGTCTCGATTGTCCTTCGTCAACGTAAACATATCAAATGCGTTCCCGTTGCAATAGTGTTTTTATCTAAAAATTAAAGACAAATTTCAAGTAAACATGATTTATTTTCAAATATTTTATATGAAGCTGTTTTATAATATCTGAAATGTTAGAAAGTAAATGATGGATAGGGAGTTGAATATTTAGATTTATTTTCATTGTGTTTTTATTGACATTAAATATAACTAAGAATTTTTAAATTTTCAATCGGAAATATTACTTTTTACTTAAATAAGTCTATGTTTTTATTATGCCACGGCATTATCGCCGCATAACATTTAGAAATGTGCTTATTTTCAGTAATTGTGAGCCAAATGCATATTGACTGTTCGAATAATGACTAAATCCACCGATAGGCTTTAAAATAAGCAGATCATTATGGTAGTGTATTGTAATGCTTAATAGTAAGCGAAGCACATATTTCTGATACTTCATATTGATTTATTTTATCATTATAATATTAATTGAATCTGATGGTTCAAGAAAAATCACAGAAACATTGAATAATACACTATTTATTTCATTTTATGATCCTCCTTATTTTACAATAGAAAAAAGTGATTGTTCTATTTATCAATATTTGTTAACCTCTTTACAATAAATAACTTTACCGGGTTAGGAGGCATCCAATCGAGGCACTACACATAAAATCACATTGATATGCTTTCATCGACCAGCGACAGACATAATTCTTATTCAAATATAAAGAAATATCTTTTTACATATCATATCGATAGCAATATTTTACATGAAGAGTTTAAATTTAATTTAAATGTTATGTAATTTTGTCTTAAATTTAATAATTAACATGTATTTATTCTTTGATTCTTATTGTGAACACATTTATTCTATTTCTTATGAATAGTATTTACAATGAATAAAATAAATTTAGCAATAAATAATACTTATATAAACAACCAATTATTAAATAAGTCTTTTATAGTCACAATAATTAAATCATATGACAATTAATTAATCACTTCAGCTATCTGAAGGGTGAAATTTCAAACTACGTGTTGCAGGTATAGTAGCAGTAGCAGGAAGAAGTTTTTCAGCTTCGCTATCCAAATCACCTGCAGAGAATCTATGTTTTCTAAAACTGTTGTTTCTTCGTTCTCTGCCATTTTCTCTTTTAAAATCATTTTTCTTTTTAATATCTAAATCTAATTTTTCTGAGCTGGATTTCAATGGAGGAGAAAAGCTATTAGAGATATCTTCGAGAGATGCTTGAGTACTAGATGTTTCTTGAATCGTACTCAATGGTTTTTCATTGTTGATGTCCATCTCTATTATGCTGCATAAATGATGTCCCTCATCATCTTGCAAACTTGATGTAAATTCGCTAGGATCAATACCTAGCAAAAGCATAACAGTCGCTGGATTTTCTGCTATATATCGTGTGACCGCTGGCAGTAGATACATATCGTCTATTTCAGTTTGTGTCGCCCGATGAGCCTTCATACGAGTATCTTGTTGGCCAGTTCTTTCATCTTCCCAACAAAAAATTTCAGGTGGATGAGATGAACTACGTGCCAATGGAGCACTTGCGATGGCCACTGTACCTGCTCCATGTGCCCATTGTAAATTAGGATTGGAATGTGCTGCGTGCCAATGCATCGGGGTTGTCATTTCTTGTAATGCTTGTATAGCATTTCGTACCTGAAACAAATACACATGCCATTAAAGTAGACATAATTTAAATGTATGCTTATGTTTTGCTATATTTTAATCACCTCCATACTGAGTGCTGCGACGTCATGGTGTAAGCTTGAAACTTGTGTATCTAATCTTTCCACCGATGATCTTGTATTATGCATCTCCAAATTTAAACCTTCTAATGAATCATCTCCCGGAGGAAGAGGAACAACAACTGATCTTTGTCTTTCCACACGCTCCCTGATTTCTCTATGACTTGCAGTACCGATTGGAGCTCTATTTCTTCCCCTTAATTCCTCAACTCTGTTTATCAAAAAACTCTTTAAATAGCAACATTAACAAAACAACTTCGTTAATCAAATTCATAATAATTTGTACCTTGAAGTAAGCTTTGGATGTCTTGGGCTTCCTGTTTGATGCAGTGGAGATTTTTTAGCTGGCGATAGTGGTGTATTTTCATCTGGCGCATTTTCATCATCTTCAGAAATTGACGGCAGGGTTAATGATGGAATACCATTTCCATCAGATTCTTGCTATAAATTCATATTGTATTTAATATCAATTTATAAAAGCAACATTACATAATCCAAATTGTATAAATGTAACGTAATATAAAGATGATTTAAAAAATCTCAATTTCTTAAGAAAACATATATGTATTTACAAATATTTAACAAAAATTTGTATTTATTGTATACCTCGGCTTCATAACCTTCTCTCAAATTATAAGTAAGATCATGTTGGATATCATTCAGAAATTCTTGTTGATATTCAGGATAAAGTCGGAGTACATCAGCCAACCCACCCATGTGAATACATTTTAAATCGCAGTACGTTAATGCCTAAAATTTAAATATGCATTAATTTATGAATCAAAGTTAAATATTTTATAGAATTTATGTTTTGAATCATTTTTTACCTTCACATCACTACTGGACTTGACAATTACATCAGAGGGATTTGATCCTCCTCCTGTTCCACCGCCACCGCCCATTTGTCCATTGTTAGTATTATGTGTTCCTGATTGTAAATGCGCATTTATATCACAGCCCACTAAATCTCCTTTGCCTGCAAATATGTTTTATTATAATTTGTACAATATGTGTTATATTTCATAAAGCATATCATATTGATTTACCGAGGATAGCCACGACCATTTCATTTTGCATAACCTCCATTGAACCATTACATATGTAATATATATATGAGAGAGCATCTCCTTTATGAACCAAATATTCGCCGGGAGCACAAAAATTTGCCCGAATATGCAACGATAACAATTTCAAACAACCTTGAGATGCCGCTTCGAAGATTGGTAATTGCAGAATTTCTCGATGTAAATGCATGGATACATCACCCCTTAGCTCTTCTGGAAACTCTTTCAGAGTCTGAAAATGTATCGCAATTAATGTTGTATAGTAAAAAGTAAAATTTCATTATAATGAGTACATACAAAGTTTACCTCGTGCATATCAATCCCGTGATTCAAAGACCACATCGTTTGGAAGTAATCTTGCATGCGCTGTTTTAATTCTTTGGGTATTTGATGTAATGCTAGAAAGTCTTTCAGATCTCGCCATTTGCTTTGATAGAGTGATCTTCGTGAATACATACGCTGGATTATAGCAGTTACATTGCCGAATACTACAGCGTGCATGAGAGCTGCGTTCACATAAACAAAAAAATGATTGTTTGAATAACTTGAATATATTTCATGTTATCTATTCATAATTCTAAGACTGACTGGAAAGCACTATCAGGATATTTTTCGTGTGTTTAAATACAATTACCTCCAATCAGCATAGTGCAAATACTGAAAACTTTTTCACTGGTAGTATTAGCAGATACATTTCCAAAGCCTACGCTGGTCAAACTTGAACATGTGAAATATAGAGCAGTAATATAACTCTCGCTATGAGATATATTGTATACTGAAACTTTTAAACGTTCTGCAAGCGTGTGGAGCCATCCTGTAAATCAGTATTATCATTTTAATTAAATTACACTTTTGGGCTTTTAGAAAGTATATTGTCCTACGTTGGATCACTAAATTTGACGTCAATGCTTTGCAATATGATGAATGCAATTGATTTTAGTATATGATAACGAAGCATGAAATAAATTCAAACATATTCAAAAATATTTTAAGTAAAAAATACATCATCAAGTTAAATCATCAAGTTGATAACTTGAGCATGATAACTTTTTAAAATCCCCCCCCCCCCCTCATCAGATCATGGTTTTTCTGGTGATAAAATATGAATGATCTACAAGGGGAAGTCTGTCTATAACTTATAGCAGCGAGTGATCTTGATGTAACTAGGACCTGTCCAGGTCATAATTTGGTCGTCGTAAGACAGCTGGTCTGTTCAGGATGGTTATTTTTAACTACATAATCGAACCGGAATCCAATCCTGGCATCTCAGACAGTTTTAGGTGCTCATGAATCCCGGGACTAGCAAACGTAATCCCGAAAAATTCGGGATTTAAATTTTTATCCAACAGAAACCGCACACCTCACCAGCCCGTTGAAGGCTACTAAATTGAGACATTTTCGCCGAAATCTGGACACTTGGAAACTGTCTAATCTATGTATACATATATACAGTACATATATGTTTTTCAAATTGTTATATTAACCTTTCCCTACCGGTGATGTATTTACTACACCTCGACTCTAATAATGAGAATATCGATATGAAATATAATAGATACGGGGTTCAGAATTTTTGTATTCTTCCGTAATATAATTACGAATCACATCAAAGTGTTATAGTATATAATTATTCATCCACAGCGATGAAAATAAAAATTTTGTCGGGAAATCGGGAATTTTAGTCCGTGTCTCAGCAGAACGGAAGTTTATCAGTCACATTGATGGTGCTATACGAAAATGGGGGCTCACGCGGTCATCAACTCGAACTAGCATTTAAATATGTGATGACGATACCTCCAACGAGTGTGGAGGCTGAGCGTGCATTTTCAGCAGCACTCGATGCTTTGATATTACTTCGGGCATATTTAATACAATAGAAGCGCCGCAGCGCATGCGCGTTGCGTGTCTATAATGTATATCAGAACTGTCAAACTCGTGGCCCGCGGGCCGCATGCGGCCCACAACGAATATTTTTGCGGCATAAACAAATCGAACACAATACTAATAAAATGTGTGGTGATATTCGGATAATGCCGCCACTCCAGAACAATACATGAGGTGTTACATAAACTCAGATCAAAACCAAAGAAACACAACTCTTTAGAGCGATAAGTATGATACTTATGTCTAGGGCTTGTCGGTTTATAAAACCAGTTTTGAAAATTGTGCTATTAGAATTTTTTTTAATCCTGAAAATCCGGTTTTCTAAGAATTTTGAATGAAAAATATTGAATCGATCACTTGCAGCACGTGTTCTAGCACTCAGCGTGACGTTGGTCTAGGTAAGAAAAGGTTCTTCTCAGAAAAGTTTTTAACTAGTTGTATAACCTTTTTCGCTTATTAATTAATCATTATCTTTACAAAAAATTTAAATCTTAAAATGAGTGAAAGCATATCAACAAGGATGTATCCTAATCTCACGGCAGGCATAAATGTAGAAGAGGAGTGTCTTTTTGGGTCTTTTTTTTAATTTTTGTAACAGTGGCAGATTTATCGCGTAATTCAAGAGATCTATCAAAATATGCTCATCCTTTAAAATAAACGATTTCATTTTATGAGGCTTTTTTGAGGTTGCTCAACATGAATCGGGGTTGTTTCTCACGAGGCCCAAATTCGATAGTCGGAGCGTAAACAGAAGGAATAGCCGTGCGATATTACAAGGCACGGGATAAACACGGACGACGCATCTTCTCTTAGGTTTTTTTAAATCATAGATCAATAAACTTGACCCTGTCATCAGTCAAATTAACAAAAAATGAAGATAAGCAAGTGCGAACAGACAAGGGTAGGAATGTAAGTTTCCAGGTCGATCTCGAAAGATAACAACAACAAGCTTATCCGTCTCTGTCTTTCATCGAGCTCAACGTACAAGAGTGCTCTGCCTGAATCATTGGAATTCGCTCGCAAATACGCGACCATCCTACCATACAGGATTAAGAATCCCGGGATTAGAAAACGTAATCCCGAAAATCCCGGGATTGAAATTTTTATCTAACAGAAATCGTACACCTCACCAACACGATGAAGGCTACTAAATCGAGACATTCCCGACGAAATCTGGACGCTTGGAAACAGTGGCGTAATTACTAATTGGCGAACTTAGGCGACGGATAGGAGCAGTGACTGTCTAATCTATGTATACATATATAGCGTACATGTATGTTTTTCAAATTGTTATATTAAACTTTCCCTACCGGTGATGTATTTACTACACCTCGACTCTAATAATGATAATATCGATATGAAATATAATAGATACGGGGTTCAAATGTTTTATATTCCTCCGTAATATAATTACGAATCACATCAAAGTATTATAGTATATAAGTGTTCATCTGTAGCGACGGAAATAAATAATTTGTCGGAAAATCGGAAATTTTGCGACTTTTAGTCTGTGTCTCAGCAGAAAGGAATTTTATCAGTCACATTGATGGTATCGTTTTTCTTAATAAATAATGAGTATTAAAATTATTAAATAAAAGTTTGTATTATAAATATGATATTATAACCAAAACCGGATAATCGAGAGTCTACTGTACTACAAACCATTATCTCTCTTTTCGACCAACTGCCGCTTGGAGTTTCACTTTTCGTGACGATCAAGCCAATTTTTATAGAAGTTTCACTTTAAAAATATTTTTTATGTAATAAGATAATATTTTTCGAAAATTCGACAAGTAATTAGACCAAGGAAGACATTTTCCTAATCAGACATTAGCTAATAAATCGAGGGGCTGAAAGCCAAATCTGTCACTAATGATTAATGAAAGAAATACAAGCAGAGAGAAAGAATAATAATGTCGCAAGAGAAAGTAGCAAATGAACATTCCTACGTCAAAAGCTCAACATTTAAGCGATTTTTCTTCGACTCGATCTCATCACTCAAGGATAAAAAATATATAAGATTCTCTACGAATCCTGAAAAAGAATGACGAAAAGAAATAAATCATTATTATTAAATTTATATAATGTAGAAAAAAGCATTATATTTACACTTATGTATCAATATATTTATTAAGAAACTATTATGCTTATACGATTTTATTGATTTTAAATATTGGCCACCTGACTAGTACTTATTTACAGATAAAATACTCTTTTAACAGCAAGCTGATACTCAGTTTGCTTGCTTTTACAAATCATGACTTGCTTGTCACTCGCTATCTCTTACATAGTCGACCCTACCCAACAATATGGAGCATGATGAATCATACTGGTTCGGAGCCAAGAATCTTTAGGAATAGAACAAATACAAGAAGAACACGAAAAAAATCACTTTGCAACGTTAACAGCATTGTTTTCCGTTGCCTTCTATATCGTTTTGAAATCACCGAATTGAGAGGGTCAACCTAAAATAGAAAAGCATTCAGTCTCGAATTCGCTCGGGTAAGTTGGACGTGGACGGGGAGACACCCTCAGTTGGTATAGGAGCGAATCCGAGATGCACTTAAGCGTCACATATGTCTTCATCCTAATCCGGCAACACCTTAGCGAAGAAAGGAGGGACTGGACTCTGCACCCCAGAAAGCCCTTTCCAGTAGAATCAAAAAGGTCGTCTAGAGTAGTTCTCAGTCTTTACAAACCCTCTATCGAGACGGTCGCGAAAGTGTTCGTCAATACGTTCATTCAAGAAACCCGCTGGGTGAACGTTCTAAATGAAACTCGGAGGTAATACTACCTTCAATATCGAACGAATGAGGAGGTGAATGTATGATACAAACTAGATGGATGTAACCCCTTCCTGTGAATGGATATTGAAGAGGCTCATAGTTCTGCAGTGGACTATTTGTGGCTGCACTATAATGATGATGATATTTGTTAAGAAATGTTCACTAATTTCTGAATATTTTACTGCTATACAGTTTTATTGTGGAGAATTTGCGAACGAAAATGATTTAATGTGGATCGTAATTTTACCTAAATCCCAGTCTTTGTCGTTCCTCAGTCTTTCTTTTTCTGCAATGACGAACCAAATGCACGCAAGCCAATGCGCAACCAAGGTAAAAGAAAGCATCAACAATGTAAGAATCATTGCACTGTATTGGGAATATCGATCTATTTTCTGAAGGAGTCGTGCCAGGCGAAGGAGTCGAGTTAGCTTAACAAGATGGATGTGCCCGTGTCCTGATTCCTGCAAGAAAAATCTTTAGATATGCAAGGATGGATTTTAATACGAAAGCTAATACAGATAGAGAGGGAGATCTTTTTTAACAGCTCATCAACGTTCGCTATTTGATTAGAGATATATATTGGGTGAATCGAAAAGTAATCAATTTATTTGGACAACTTGCGAGTATAAATGTTAAAACACGATCAAATGATCGCTTAGATCTTGAGTTTGCGATATATGGCGATTAATCTTCAACAAAGGGAAGCTCTGAAATTAATAACGACATCGTGAAGAAAGCTAATGAAATCAAATCCTCATCAAAAATAACCAAGGAATTGTCTAAGAAACTTTATTGTAAATGGTCCAGAAAAATAAGCATTTGTTCCAAAGTAGCATTAGGAATTGATGTTATTTATTTCGAGTTTGGTTATATAATTGAATAAGTATTTTCAAGCATGATATTACAGGGTCTTCTGCAGAAAAAGTTGCAAATTGCAAACTTTTCCAAGATGGTATCGAACTGTGGCCTAATACAAAATTACTCAGATCAAATGTTTAGTCCAATGTTCTGATCTATTTTATAAATTATTCGATCGATTTTTTAAAATTTCATTTAATAAAATGCTGAATGATGAACTTCATTTAAAACACTGAAAAATAAGGAAGCTAGAATCTGTTCAGATCATTATTTGAGCAGCATCACTTCTGCTTTTTAACTAAGACGTGAAAATTAATGGTTTGTTTTCTGTGCTAATTGTTATTTTCTCAGAGAGCTGAGAGAGAATAAGCTCGAATCTATATATAATGGGTATTTTATTCTGAAATTTGAAATAAGATTTTAAAAAAAATCCTGTATACATCCAGTTACTTTTCGTTATACCCAATATATTTATAGTTTAAATTGATATAAATGCAGCTTTAATCGTAATATCATTGAAAGCACAACGTGCTTGATAAGCGATCGAAATAAATATTCTTCTATTAATTAATTATTAAGGCAGTATTATACATCTAAAAATACCTCTCCACTGTACAAGTCCGAAGCATATAGATGATCAAAAGGCAAAGCAGCTAACAAATCAACAACAAACCAACTCTTCAGATAATTAAGAGCAATCGATTTGGAATTCGAAACTACTTCGCCCTTTCTACTGACGTACGTCGTCCGAAAATTTAAAATTATATCTAAAAGCAAACATAAGCAAAGTAAATATGATCTGTAAATACAGAAGATGATTTAATATGTATGTTTAGAGTATTGGACGATTTCTTACCTACAATAAATAGAGCTTCAACAACCACATCGCTTATCATTGACGGTCTGTCGACGTTGACGAAGCTGGCGTTATAGGGGACGACCACCGCCACATAAAACGTGGCGATGAGGATAAGCCAATCCCAAAACGTCTTGAAAACACCATAATGCGATATGATGAAGCGAGACTTCTTGATTGCCGATGTTTTATATTCTGGTAGAGGAGGATCGGTGGAATGCAGCAGATTCTACACAAAAATATTTCATCAGAAGCTTGAGAAGTAATAAATATACCTTTTATTTATACGCGCGTATTACTGAACATGTATTTTTTATCAACATAAGCGCGTAGTGCTTTTCAAGATCGAGTAAATTTGCATAAATTCGAATCAAGGTGCTCTCAAGTGCGACGTTCGAATTTATCCCCCTCAAACTCCATAAGTACAGATTTAAGATATTATCAGCAGACATATCTAGATGTTATTAAATAGTTGATATCAATTATTACTGTTTCTATTTTTATTGAAACTTACTTAATTGTTCTGCTAAGTGCTTTAGGGTAGAGAATAGTTTTGGCTTTTCCGTCTTTAACAAATACAAATAAATTTCTCTGCTGTCCAACGTGGATTTTATAGATTCTTCCGCACACTTGAAGTGCCTTGTTGATGGTCATTGAGAATGCAAGTCCAACGGGGAGCTGCAGTCGTCTCTTATCAAATTGCACGTCGGTGGGAATGAGCACATCTTCTCCTTTCGACTTTCCATTAAGAATATATAGTTGTTTCGATGATATTCGGCATCAATTTCTTCATAGTGAGTCTTGTTCCAATTTGTAAGGTGGCACATCAGGAAGATCTGACGAATTTAAAAACTCGATTGGATAGTTAGTAACTTGGTCTGCATTCATGGCGCTATCAATCGATTTGTAGGTAACAAAATCATTTGCAATTTGTTATTGTATTGTGTGGTTGATTGTATTGACGTCGGTGTTTTCTGCTGCCAAAATAGCATGTTCGCAAAGCCAATAATGAATTTTATAATTACTAAAAATCTGCGGAAAAACTTTCTGAATGAGTAAATCGATGGATGGCACAACAACGCAAAAGTTCGATGGAAATGAAATAAACTTGGTAGCATCAACATGCACTTTTCCTTCACCAATGTTCAATAGTCGTTTTAAAAATGTGGCTGCCGACGCATCACGCTACAGATGTACCCGCATATTTGTCTTTAATGTCAGTTTTCGCACGTCTCTCCAAAGATGCGATGCTTTGAGGCAAGAATCAGCTGGTGTCGATGAAAGCATCACTGGAAGAGGTTGTCGAAAGTCGCCACATAATAAAATTAGAGCGCCACCAAACGGTTTTGCATTTGATCGTAAGTCTTTAAGAGTTCGATCAAGCATTGCATTCGTCCCAGATAATCCCCTTGCAAATTTTCAAAACTTTAGCTATGTCAGAAACTTTAGGAATGTTACATGTCAGAGCTTCCAATAAATGCATATCTAATGGCAATTTGAATGCCGAATGCGCTGTTCGTCCACCATCTAATAATGTTGCCGCAATACCTAATGAAGCAAGAGCTAAAGCAATTCTATTTTGAGATCGAATGTGAGCCAATAGTAAAGTGATGAGATACGTTTTTCCAGTACCGCCAGGCGCATCAAGGAAGAACAGATCATTTGTAATTGTATCGTAGGTCAATTTTTGTTCCGCAAGCAAAATTTGTTCGTTTGCTTCGACAAATGCATCCAAATCATTAGCATTGTACTGCTGTTCAAGTGCAGAACGAATTCTTGTTGAATGAATTCTTTGATGTTGATGGTTAAGCAAATGTCTTCGATTTCGATCAGAGCTTGATTGAAAATCAAGCTCTGATCAAATCATATCAATCGTCAACATATTGTTATTAAATAAAATAATTATTCATTTGATTCTTGTTTTTTATTTTTTAAATTAAATTTAAATTCAAATCTGGTTAGGTTAGGTTTGTTTGTTTTCATTGTGTCGAAATGAAGGCGTTTTCAATTTACCAATAAATTTGCCCCTCGTTAACAGGATTTAACCTTTATCCATTTTACACTGGGATGCAATCTGTAATCGTAATGAATATCATATTGAAATGCAGCAATATTCAAATCAACATGTACTTTCGATTCTCGTTGCACGTTGGTCGTCTGATTTTTTATCGGATAGCACTCAAACGTACTTTTTCGGTTGTTACGTACGTGAATAAGCGATGAATGAAATGAAGCATTTTAAAAGTGCTTGCGATAAATAATTTGGATATAATTGACTCACGCCGATGGATAACCTGCAAATGACATTGACGTTTGACGTATGTGTTGTATGTGACGACGACACGACGCCTCCTACTGCAACTTGTAGGTACTATATACCTATAGCCTTAGCAACGCGTAATCTCAAACACGTCAGAATCAACAACTTTCACACATTAAGTTTTGAATTAAAAATCTACTGTAAGTTAATTGTACTATGCCTATGTCACCCCCTGATCCCTTGGCAATAAGTGGACCAAGTTTTGTCTCAATCCGATGAACGCGCATATCAACCCATTTCGCCCGAGCATTAGACGGGAAACGCAACTTATTTTTATATATTAGATATCAATATTTTCATATGGTTTGCCTTCTATATCTCATTAAATTGGGATAAGGTTTTTTAAATAGGGATTTTAAGCAGGAGAAGACATATGAATGTTGTGATTAAATTTTCATATCCAGGAAATCTGGATTGAGTTGTTCAATTGGTCTTTCGATCTTCCAAATTTGTTGATACGGTGATCTATTTTACACAATCTGAATTTGAACAGGAATCCTTATAATAATCGACTAAAATCCATCCACCATATCAATCCTTGATCTTTTAACGTTCGAGAGACAAAAACGCCCCTTTTTGCATCAATTGGTAACAGGAGCTTAAAGCTAGATTAAAATACCACCCTTGAAAACGACGGACATGAATTCTTGAAAGTCTATTGTTATCTTGGTCCATATTATCTCGCTGCATGATCTATTTATGTATATATTTATAAATTGATTAAAAATATCACATATTTTTATCATTTACGCTTATATAATTTATGTTTGTGAATTCATAAGCCTAAATTCATTATAAAATGGAACGGAAAGACAAATTATGGATTGTCCTTCAAACTTTGAAAATATAATATATGCTCCCTTTGAAATCGCCAAAACAACATAAAAGCGAAACAAAGGAACAGAGAGAGCAAAAGTAAGTAATCTAATTTTGGCCATTCATCAACAAATCAGACATAATGATGAATCGTACTCGAAAATGGGGTTAAATTTTTTCCAAAGGTATTAACTAAAAATTGAACGAAAAGGATCGCAAGAAAACTCTTTTCGTGTCCTTATTTTCCAATCACACAATGAAACAATTTCCTTTTGCGGATACCAATTTCGTAACAAAATACAAGGAGCAGTCAGATAAAATAAAACTTTTTAAGATGTTGAAGCGATCCGGAAGAATGAACAAAAATCTTGCGTTTCTCTTGTGAATATGTATTTTTGCCTTGAGCTTTTTGTTGAGAAATTGTTCGGTCATTCCTATTGTTAAAATAAAATGATGAAAAACAAATTCGGAAGAGGGAAAGAGGAAAAAAACGTAATTTGGTTGTATTTCAGAATTTATTTGGCTCTGCCAAAAATACATGCAATTTTGTTCATGCGAAAATAAAGCCAAAATCTCACCAAAATATTAGCCCTTACATTATTATTTATTGTTTTATATCCAATTGTTGCGATGTGTTAAGCATTTTGATAAAATGTGGGAAAAAAGCGGTATTCCTTGCTTTGTAAAAGAACAACAGTATAATTTTGGCATACATGGTAAACGATCTTTGTGTCATCTCATAATTTTCACAAAATAATGTATCTTGTTGAGCTTTCATAAATGTAAATCCTTTATTATAAGGTATTAAACAATACTTTAATCCAACTTTTAAAAAATGATGAAAAAGTTTAAATCAGCCTGGTACTATCTTAACAAGCAGTAAATAGTCTGGCAACACTTATAAATGAAAATAAAAATAACTACTTTTAGAATATTACTTAATTATGTTGAATTTTCACTAGATTTCAACTCCCTTCCCTCCCAAATCCAACGGCACTCAGTCGATAGATGATATCATAATGATAGTCCAGAACACAACTATAGTAATTTCATTTGCTATTAAATGAACTGTGATCTACGCTGCTAGCTCACAGTCTATAATAATTGACATGATCAATGATTTGCAAATATTTAAAATTAAATTAAATGAGGCACGTCGTATCTTTTCATGCTTTTATTAATGTATTTATATGTTTTAATTGCAGGCGTCAATCTGTGTGGAACTCAACTATTCATAATTGACTATCACCTAATTAATTGGAACATTGGCCTCAATTTTTGAGCTTTCACTATTGTCATTGATCATAATTGAAATGAAATTATTTAGTAGTTATTGATATTTAATGTTCAAAATTAGTGGAATTCTAATTGTGGAATATCATATTCCTTGAAATTATAAAAAATGTACACAATAGAAAGGTCGAAGAGTTTAAATACTTGGAATCAATTCTCGCAGATAGAATTTAATATGCTCAGAAAAAGCCTCTAGAATTCGTTATGGTAATCAATACTACTATAGACTGTAATAAAAACACGGATAAATCAATATTGGTGGGATATATATATATATATATAACTTATGGGGTTGAAATATGAATCATGAGTGTTTTCGATGCCTCCTGAAATTCAAGAGAAATATTTGGATATCTTTGGTATTCAATCTCTAGAATCAAATCGAATTAAGAAGGCATGAACATGCACAATGAAGAATCAATCATTAGCTTATTTCTTTGTGGCCGTCTTCACTGTGCACACAATGTAGCATGGACGTCATCAAACAAACGTTTTTGAGCTGCCGTAAAGTCAGCTCTAAATGGCTATAGACCCATTAAAATATTCTGCCTATTCTAGGCTGATCAAATTAATAAGGACGCCGAAATTCTGAGCCTGAATAATTCGAAGGAGAAGGCTCAAATCGGACATAAATGGTGGAATGTACTATCGATTTGCGGAGCTCTCAGATAGGATTATATGAGCTCCTTATGTATGTATATCGAAATGATTTTACCAAAATTATTAATAGAAAAGAGATTCCTATATTTAAAAATATTCTTAGCTCAAACTAAGACTGTGGAATGATACGCAATTTGTTTGGAATGGAATCAAATTATATCATTTGGTATTTGTTGATTCAAACCCGGAATATTTTCCAGTATAGAGTACAGTTAAACAAATTCAAAATTGTTCCAATTCCAATTTAGATTAAAGAATTTTCTTCCTCTCGCTTCCTTCGATTCTTTCAGGATTTTTCTCGAGTACGCTCTTGGCATTTTTGCAATCGTCTCCAAAGCAAATACATTGAAATCTCTTCACACAAATTTTATTATATGTATATATATATATTAAACAAGCATAATAACGCTGAAATGCGAAACAGCAATGGTTAAAGCACCATCCATTTCTTGTGATACCTTATGCCATTTTTTAATAAGGTTGTTGAGTAAAAGCCTTTTCCGAACGTTAATTAAATATTCAAGAAGCTCCCCCACCACGCAATTACATCAAAGGATTGACAGAACAAAAGGATATAATTGTATTCTAAAATATCTCCGCCGAATCAATTACATTAAGGACTCGTAACAAAATTATCTAATGAAACGTATTCTATATAATATTATCCTTAACTTTCGAGGATTTTTCTATTGTAATAGAGCTAGGTGTTTTTTTTTATTTTAATATTTAGTTGTCTTAAGCTATATTAGATACGCAAATTGATTGAATAAGATGGCATAATACTTTTTTTAATAGGTCCTAATTATTCGTTCTTATAGCTAATTTATTATAGTAATTGATTTTTGTGAAATACTTCTAAATACAGTAAAACCTCGTTTATCTGGATCTCGATCATCCGGATTGTTCAAAATAAAAACAATAAAAAATGATTCGCACGTAAAAAATTGTGTCCAATCTTGCTAACGTACATGATGGACGAATATTACAATGTTTACTATTTGTGTAATATCAGAAGATGGAAGCTCAGAGCGAAAAGTTATTAGTTAAAAATCAGGAAATACATAAGTTGAAGAGAGTATTTATATGTGGTTCATACAAAAACGATCAACTGAATAGTCAATATCTGGTCTCATAATAACTTTAAATTCACGGGAAAAGCTTTCTGCTGACATATCTTCAACAAAAACAATCATTGGTACATTGAAGTTATTTGTGGAAAAGGAAGGATTTATATGCAATGCTGATGAGACCGGCTTAAATTGGAAAAAAACTACTCAACAATTATTTAGCATCAAGACGCGAAAATACTTCACCTGGGTACAAAACTAGAAAATAACGTATCACTATAATAGTGTGTGCAAATGCAGCAGGCAGACACAGAATGCCACTGCTTGTTATTGGAAAATGAAAGAACCAGAGATATTTTAAAAATATCAAAAGTCTTTCGGTTGAATATGATCATCAGAAAAATACCTGGATGAATGGTGAAATTTTTAAACTATGAAGTGAAATTTGCTAGCAGGCGAAAATAATGAAGAAACAACTATCAACCTTCACAAGAAAATAAATTTTAAAGATTTTTGCTACATCGCAGCAGAAAGTTGGAATTCTTTAAATGCGTCAACTTCATAAAACAAAATTTTGAAAAGACCATTAGTTAGTTCCAGTAACGCGGTAGAACCTTATATAGGAGACATTGCGGAAGCAATAGCACAACTTTATATATGTGGTGAATGGGAGGAAGAAGATGTAACCGAGTGGTTAAATTGCGATGCATACGATCTTGGATTCCAAATTTTGAATGATGGGGAAATAATTAAAGAAATATTTTTCTCAGAAGAACAAGGTCAAGAATACAAAGAAGAGATTTGCGAGGGGGGAGATATTGGTCATACACATTTTGAAGCTTTTCAATGTTCAGATGTCGCCATAAAATAGCTTCAAAATCAAAAAGAGTGTAATTCAAGACAATTTAAATATCTTATTCGAGTATTCGCGATTTGGTAGCTTCTAAGAGAAGAACTCAAAGTCTAAATCTATCATTGATTCTTTTAATAAAAAAAATGTTTATTATATGTGTATGTATATGTAGATCTAGACAAATAAAAATTATTCATATTTTCCCTATCAATTATCATTATTTTCGATTATCCAGATTTTCATAGTCCGGACTACTTTCATCCCCAATTAGTCCGGATAATCGAGGTTTTACTATATATATAGATCTATCATATCATTATCTAATTTTATAAATTTTAAAAATCCTCTTTGATAAAGAAATAAATAAGCAAACATCAGGGGTTCGTAAAAATTAAGGTCGCAAATGTCTTTTATGTAGAGTGAAGTAAAATATTTGAATATGTTTATAAATACATAATTGAATTCAATTATAAAGTCTTGTACATTTTTCTTAGATTTTGTTCAATGAAAATGCTTCTTTGTTTTATACGAGAAAGATGAAAGTCATAAAAATGTCAAATTGAATTTAATTTAGGGAACGAATGGCAATTGCTATTTTTGGAAGAATACAATGCATAATAAAATTAATTTTTTCATTGAAAAATATGCCTAATATTCTTTTCTCGTCATGCAATACGTTAATCATTGCCAAAATTGATTAAATTATATCATTGATTAAATTGTAAATTATATTTGTAAGACTTTTTCGCTGAAAACCTTGTAATTTCTTTGAAAAAAAACATTATACACAGCTACGAAGACTCGTAAATATAAAATCAGTACATTGTTATCTAATACATTATTTTGTTTGATATCAAAATCATCGTTGTTTCAGATATTTTTAGATTCCCATTATAATTTCAATAGAATCTTCCTTGCTGGAAGAAAAAAATATGTAAAAAGCAATTTTGGACTTTGGCTTACAAGCCATGATATCAAAGTTGATAAGTATAAATGTCATTCAGAAGCAAAATTTAATTTATGTAAATTGGTTAAAATGGAATTAAAATAAATAATTCAAATATTCTATGAAATTATCAGCAAAGTAAATATTTATTTTTCGGGAAAACTCTCTTTACAAATTATTTTAACATTCCCTTTACAAACATAGTGATGGCAGATTTCGCAGTATTGTAAGGTTTTATTCGGTGTTCCACAAATATGATATTACAAGCGCCTTTGTTCGTCATATTTTGATTTTTTTCTCGGTTGATAATCAAAATATTATTTTTTTAACGTTATGATCTAACCATTTATTTTGCAATTCATCTTGTTTTATTTAAGAATCCATATCCGTTAATACAGGATTTTCAGATTTCCCAGGTAGGGATGTTTATGCAATAGGTTTCCATACATGGTTTAATGAGGATAACATTATTTGAATATATGTATTTTAATTAAGAGATGATCTATGAGTAAGCTGCAAATTTGTTACTATTTTTATGCGATATTTTAATTAATTTTACAGTGCCTAATAGAAGACGCTTCCGTATTTTGTTCATCGTTTTTATTTCAGTATATAAAAATCAGAAAATCAGGTTAAATCCGCTTCGAAACGATCGATCGATAAATACTTCCATTTTCCTAAATAAGTCGCTATATATAACACAATTCTGATTTGAACCCTACCGTTTATAAATAATATTTGATCGAAATTATGCAAATACTTATTGATTACATGAGCATCATTTGCGACGTCAATCGAAATGTCCAATTCGCTTGCACGATCAAATATCGCACGATTGACTTTACCATTGTTAAATGACTTTGCTTACAAAATATAGACTCATCATACTTACCGAATATTTAGACAATATTTCAAACTTCTTACAGAGTAAGACCTTCATTGGCTAAATTATGATTTACCACATTTTATCAATCCAAGAATTTCGGCATATAACACTGGAATAAATATACTGAAAAAATCTACAGCTTTGACCAAAATTATTAAGCACCTTATAATATCATCAATTATTTGTTATAGTATTGTGATTGACAAAGTAAACGTACCCATCATCAGTAGTTTTTCTATCTTACATCTCTTCACTGGATATGTGCTAGCATTATTTTACATTTTCTATGGATGCTATTGAATGATACCGTACTTTATGTGTTAATAAAAATCATATATATTTCATTTCATGTAGTTACGGAGATCTATGGCGTCAAATTCAAAGCATTTGTAACGTATTTATCCACTTGTTACTTTACAGACAAACATTTGATTAACCTCAACAGCCATCATACAGCCCCAAATCATGATGATGCCTCTTCTTAATAAATGACACTAAATCCTTCAAATGATATTCGTCGTATCATACTGTTTGATCGATCTTCCGCAAGTATTTCCACTTTAGATCTTATTTATATGAAGAGCTTATGCTCTTTTTAGAATACCATGGCTTTTTAAGCTTTGTGATCGAATTAATAGGCTTTTTTCTTGCAATCTGCAGAAATTGACGTTATATTTATACAGCAAATCAAATCAAAAAGCAGTAGTCGTATCATAATCTGAGCAAGTCTTTGCTGTTCTTATTCAACAATTGATTTTATTATTAGTATTCGATTTGTATTTTTTTAAACGGTGCCTAAAATATTACATATTTTAAACATAGTTTGGGTTTATTAACATTTTGCTTATGGGGTTGGTTTGGTTTTTTGAACAGCCGCGTGTATTTAAATTAAATATTTTTATTTTATTTTAAAATTAAAAATTATACATATTATTTCAAACTATATACAGGGTGTTTTTCACATCGACCAACAAATTTTTTTTTAGGGGTTAAGGGGGGACTTTTGCTACGTTTTACACATAGGTGTCAGGGATGTCGAAATAGATTTTTTTTAAAACATCATTATCAGTAAGAGTTATCAGTTTGTCAGGGTCACGATTAAAAACATATTTTTTTATGTTTAAGATTTTTTATTAAATTTATTTACAAAATTTGTTCAAATTCGCCACTTGTGCTTCTTATTTATTATTACTTATAAGTAATTGCTTTGCACGTCCCTGACATAGAAATCTAACGGTGACAGGTCTGGTGACCGTGCGAGCCACGGAATGGGACACGTCCCCAGACAAAGAAATCCACTGGTGTCAGGTCTGGTGACCGTGTGAGCCACGGAATAGGGTTGCCAAAATAATCAATTTACACAACAAAGGTACCCACAAAAGAAATCCTAATTGAAGGAATGAGCCCCATATTTTCAAAAATGAAAAAGTAAATGCTACTTCAGGCAACTACAGCTGAAATAAATAAAAGGTGTAATGTATGCATACGAAGCAGATGTGATATTTTTTAAAAATGTTTAAAAAAATCTATTTCGACAATTCTGATACATAGGACATAGGACCTTTGTGTGAAACGTAACAAAAGACCCCTAAATCCAAAAAAAAAAAAAAAAATCGGTCCATGTGCAAAACATCCTGTATATATAATATTATCCCCATACACTTTTACAAACTTAGTTAACGTTGCCGTTTATTTACATTATATACACATGCCAAATTTTATAAAATCAATATTTTATGAGAGAAATTGGCTCTTTTATAAAATAAGACTTTTCATGGAACAGATGTGTCTTGTTAAAAAAGCCAAAAAAAAATACTTTCTTAAAGACTGAAATCACAAAATGACCGCCTCAAATGGCTCCAGGATCAGAATTTAAGTTGATAATATTGCACGAAATAAGAATGTGGATGATAAATATTAGATATAAGATGTATGGAAAAAAATATCAAAACCTTTGTTCATTTTTCTTCCGTTCGCCCCGGCGCATGATCTGCCCACTATCATTCAGTCAAATTGGTACTTTTATAAATATTTATTGGTTAACGTAATGACTATGTATGAAATGGATGATGTTTACTTACGTTGTTCAACTTTAATTTGGTTTTCATCTTGTCGGGCTTGTAGTGTCCAGAAAGTTGATAGAGAACGGCTCGAGATCTTCTTCGGCCCATATTGGCCGGGGATGGAGCCTCGGGGTCCAGACTCCCATTAGGGTCTGCAAGGAGGCAAGTAGAGTCAGCACGGAAGCGTGCGCCCAGTAACGCCGCTGCAGGGACAAAGGGAGATAAAGCTAGAGTCACAACCCCGGCCGACGGTCTCACGGGCCCTGTCAGAGAAAACCACAAACATAGTGTGCCAGACCTCTCTTTCAACATTTAACCAATACAAATGCACCAAATCAAAGCTGGAAGAGGTCCATCAATAAGTATTTCTAATCTGATCATCACGGTCCAAGCGGATAGGACGGTCTCGGGTAATGGTGAAGCTGTGCCAACAATAAAGAAAACAGACCCATCAGCAATTTTCATTTTCAAGTCTACCTCCAAATGATTCCAATCAAATGGGATTACAAGCGATATGATCAAATCAGTTCAAATGCATTTTCTTCATTTATTGACTAAAATTCACCATGGAGTTTTCTAAAGGAATGTCTAATTAATCATATAACCTCTTCTATGCTCTAATGAAAAATCCTTTTACATGATAAACGCATAAAATAACATACCAAAGTGTAAATAATACAAAAATCAAATAATTATCAATAATATACAACAAATTTGCAAATATATTGCCATTCAAAGATTTGAAATTGATTAATTTTTAATGCGGTAAATGCGTTGCACAGAGACACGTTGAAAAATTAGCGATACTTTTCATAATTTTCTATGAATTAATGGCTTAATTTTATTGAACAATGACAATTATTTTTACATTTTCCCACCTGAATTATTGTTGTTATTTCATAACATTATATTTAAATACCAGAATAGATGGTCAAAACATCAAATTTGCATGCTAGCTTCTTTACAAACATAATCAGCATCAATTTCATCCCCTAACAATGCAATCAGTCATTTGCAATATCAATGTATTCAGTTTTTTTAGATCGCGTTAGAATTTAAATCGACAGCCAGAAAATGATTGTTCATTTGATTGCAAAGATGAATGTGTACAAATCATATCATCGCATAAAAAGAAACTCGCCTGTACATTCACTTTGATGATAGAAACGCACGAACGAAATGTTTCATTGGGCAGGATCGAAATGAAATAATCGTATTTGAACACAAGTTCGTGTGTATTAATATTCGGTTCATAATTTACGCGAATTATTTACGCATTTACATCATTGCGTTGAGGCATATAAATGTAGAAAAATAATTAATTACATACGAAGCTTATGATTTACCTTTGAAAAATGCTAATAAATCTTTTTTATGCGAACTCATAGAATCATTTATGACATTTTTGATATTTTTTACACGATTTTTATTATCTCGAGAGGTGGCGGCTTTAAGCAATCCTTTTTATAGAACTATTGCCAATCATTTTGACATGGTTTTTCATGACGTATATATGTTTATTTTAAAATGTGGTCACAAACACACCTCCTATAGGATTCGAACACAATATGATTGATTTACGAGTCCAACCGCTTAACCGCTGAACTACCTAACACCAAACCAGCAAATATTCGAAAGGCATCCATTTTTTTAATTAATAACTTAATCAACATCCAACATATATTAAGTATTTAGAAAATATCGATTGCAGTATATTGGAGAACATGGGCAAACAAACATGTCTGAAATATCGGAAACAGATAAGATATTGACTCTAAGTATATGTTAATGTGAATGCAGCCCCGTTTAAATAAATTTGAGATCGTTTAAGTATAAAATAAAACTTGCATATATGTTTCAATGTTTTACACATAGCCAACCAAACCAAATGTTACTAAATTCACTCTATTATAAATTTCAATAATAACCTGTAATTAAGGCGTCTTCTCACTTCACAAATTTAAAAAATCGATTTTTATTTTATTTTAAATTTTGAAAGTACATATCTTCAAAAATGTTATATAGAAATTTCATAAAGATCGGACGAGTCTAACTACATTTTTGGGCGACCGTTAGGTGACTACCTGAGAGCACCCGGCTGCATACATATTGTTCAGACTCATGATACAAGTACAAGAAAGTGGTGAAAAACAATCAGATAGAAACTTTTAAACATCCTTCTGCTCTAGCTGAGAATGTTCACGAGGTTTTGAAACCAATTTATGAAGATCTTCGGAGGAAATACCCAAAATAACAACGAGTGTTTCAACAGCTGTGTCTGGGCAATTTTTCTGCAACCAAAACTTTAAACGCGTTTATCTCAAAACAAGGTTTTCCGGTGGCTTGTCGATGAAATTTCGGAAACTATCCGGCCGATTGTCATGAAATTTGAATGACATATTCTTCATAGTTATGGCTATAGCGCATATCATCAGATTTTTGAAATTTTGATTTTAGATAATTTTTTTTTACAAAAAACTGCAAAAAAAACGCGTTTTTTTCATACTTTTTCGTAAAACGTGCGCCATTTTGTTATTTTCGCAAATATCAAAAATCTGATGATATGCGCTATAGCCACTGATATACTGAATCTAAAACTGGTTTTTTTCTTTTTCAAATGACCCATCTCGGAAATACCATCAACAAGCCACGAACATAACATTTCTACACGGGTTTTTCGATGCTACTGTTTTATTATTATATAATAATTGTTTAAAAAAAGAAAAATATTTTTTTTTCATTTACTTGAAAGATGTGTTTATTAGATAAGATCCATTTTATCTCATAATTTTTAGCGAAAATCCTCGAAAAAAAATCGTGAAAATAGCCTATTTTTGAGGCGCCTAAAGTGAGAAGACGCCTTATTATCGTGCCTATTTGTTATTAGATGTTAAGATATTGTTTAATATCAGATATTCAAATAAGAATTATAACGTTCTAGTATAATTGTCTTATGTTTAGCTGGAAAATATCAACAATTCAGAGTTCAGATATCGGGATGAACAAAATGTTTATATATTCTATCATTATTTCAATTGCAATATTGAAATAAGTCACAACAGAGACTCTGCACTTAAAAATATGACTTATATAAAATGTAAAGTGTGTAAATTTCACTTCAGCTCAGAGGAGAATATTTTTATGATTCAGGAGCCAAATAACAAAGTAAAAATAATTCATTGAAGAGAAAACTCATCAATATCTTGGTAAAACGAGTGATTTTGTTAAAATAAGGACTTGCTCAGGTTATACAATAATTTGATCGTAGTGACTATTGAAGGTTGCTTATCCTTTGTATTTTTCGATCATGGCGTGAAAATGTATGGAGTTGACGATTTTCACAGTAACTATTAAGGGGATCCATAAGTAATCAATTATTTTGAGAGCGTATCCTTACATGTCAGTTTTCGCTGACGCGTCGACTATAGGAGTTGTGCATTTGATGGTATCTTATTTAGTAGATTTAAATCTCATTTATTCACCAGCAGATAAAAGTAAACTCGTTATCTACACCATGTCAGACACACGGCCGTTAGAAGAACTTATTCGTCATCTTATGCAACACAAACATCTAAGAAAATTTGTGGCGTTTACGGCAAAATTCTTAAAGTCATCAAGTGTCAACGATGGCTTCGAAGGTTCTCAAATGGCAATTTTTAGCCTAGTTGATGACCACCGAAGTGGGAGACCTACTGAATTCGATACCGAGCTGCTTAACTCGCTAGTGGATTCAGATCAAAAATTAAGTCAGACTGAATTAATGTCAAGACTCAGGACTACTTGGTCAAAAATGCAAAGACACTTGCACGCAATTGGCAAAAGTTACAGAGAGGGCGTTAGGATTCCTCATCAATTGTCCGACACAAACAGGGATCAACGACGAAGTTGCTGCACATCGCTTATAACTAGACACCTTAACGAGCAATTTCTACACCGGATTATATCTTGTGATGAAAAATGTATATTATACGACAATTTTAAAAGAAATAAGTAGTGACTTTCAACTAATCAACCGGCTTTATCAACTCCTAAACCTTCTTTGACTATAAAAAAGGTCCCCTTGAGTATATGGTGGGATTATGGTGGGATAAATACACTTTTAATTTTTTAAAGTAGGAGAAACTATCAATGTACAAATTTATTGCTCACAATTAGATAGAGTAAATGCAAAGTTATTAGAAAAACATACAAATTTCGTCAACCGAAAAGGCGTGATATTGCATCATGATAATGCCAGATTCCATGCAGCTAAAGTAACCCAGGAAAAAATTAGGGAACTCACTTGGGAACTGCTACCTCATCCGCCATATTCACCAGATATTGCGCCATCTGATTGTTATTTATTCAAAGTTCTAGGCACTCCATTGAAAATAAGACGTTTTAAAATGTAAATGAAGTTAAAATTCTACTATTTATTTTAACTATTTTTCGTCAAAGTCAGCCTTTTTTTATAAAAGAGAGATTGAAACTTTGCCTGAAAGATGGCAAAGAGCTGTAAATAATAAGGGAGATTATATAATTGATTGAATAATTGAAATATAATCGTGGCAATTTTTTTTCGTTTTAATTCGAAATAATTGATTACTTATGGGTCCCCCTAATATATTGTATTATGATGTATTTCAAACTATAGGTTATATTAATAAATAATAACCATCTTTATAGTATCGCTTCCGAAAATTGAAATTAAATTTTCGTTTTACATTACTAACACTTCGTCTGGATGTCCTAAAAAATGAAAACCAGAATATTTGAAAATTAGTTTTAGCCAAATATACGCAAATAAAGCTTTATACATATGACAGCCATTATAATAATGCAAAAAGTAACATAAACATCGTATGGCAATTGACGCATATATTAATACTGCTTCTGAGTACTATTCGTGACCATGGGCGAGTCTTCGCGTCCGAAATATCGAGTCGAATATTAGAGACAGTTTACGGTTCTATACACATTAATATCATACACACAGCCAACTCCCATATTGAAACTGTACATATTAAGCAATAGAGCAATCCATTGGCATTTATAAAAAGTGGACATACATATAGAAATAACGATGATAAATACAATAATTATAAAAGTATAATTTATGAATACAACTTGTGCCAAAATATATATATGTATTTCCGTATCGATTTTAATTGAAAATGTGAAATTCGACGATATATCCTTGATTCTGTGCATAACGATTTGTCGATATAAGAATAATTGTGTGTTGATATTAAAGCATGCAGGAGGATTTTTCATATATTCCCCGTTTATATTCTTGTTAAAAATGAAAATAAAAATGATTTTCAGCAAAGACATTTATGAAATGAAAAAAAAACAGATACAAATTGTTTTATCACCTAAAAGGATTTTTCAATCGTCAGCTTTTCTACGCTATCGTTTTTCTAGTTTGCCAATAGGGATCTAATACAAGATGTCACCTAGGCTAATGGATCACTTGCTAAATTTGTCTGGCATCACTGGTTCGATATAAGGAAGGGCCAATTCTAGATCATTCAGATTGCATGCCCGTTAAATCTAATTACGGTTCCTAATCTTGTGAAGGGTTTCGAGAAATTTTGGATGCACTATGAGGGACTAAAACTTAAGAAATGCACTTCTTATTGCATTTTTTTGATTTTACGAGATGCAATATGATGATTGAAATACCGATTTGTAATCATTGCAATTAGGAATTAAAATGAGTCCTCTTTCATAAATTATGGAGAATGATTGCGTTTAAATCTATATCTTGTACCAAACGAAACTGCCGATTTAACAACATTTTTTTTTGTATCTATTACGTTTTAATAATTTTAATACAATACGATCATCTTAAAAATGATGAAAATAACAAGCAAATAAAATTTATGTTCACTCAAATTTGATGTAATAAAATTATTGAAGCTTTTGGATCTATTTTGATTGTGTTAAATACAATGCAATGAAAATTTTGATTTTATACTTTTATCTAAAAATTCAGCAATTTCATACGGTACTTTTCATTAAAATGATCCGATCTATTGATTATCAAATGATTATTTTTTATTATAAAAGAGGATACAATTCCAATATTATTAGATGTATTACTTATCCAAATATTTAAAGAAGCTTATCGTCTAAATCCAAAATGCTTTTGAAACATTTTTCTCGAACAATTTTCGCAATTATCAAAACAAATCAAGCATCTCACAAGACCATAAGACCATCACTAACAGGGAAATTGTGTATTCATAAATCATTTATGAAGATTAGTATAGTTATTAAGTAATTTATAAGAACTGACGAGAGACCAACATACACAGCGTGCGGGTATTGGGTGACTCATGCTTTGATCAAGCAGTTTTCAATGTTCAAATCCCATTCTTTTGTATTTGAAAGAAGCAACTTGTTTAAAAAGAAAACACGGGATACCATTGAAAGCCACTTTACTTCGGGATGTGGATAGATTTGGAAGACATTGCATAGAGACATATATATGTATATAACAAACAAAATCAAATATAATATACATATATTTCTGCATATACATCATCATCAATATTCATATAAAAATTCATAATTGTAAAGATAGAATGATTTATTACATACAAAAATAAAAATATAAAAGAAACACAGAGAGACATTACACGAATGCTTTGGAACAAAATAGCCAAACAATCACAGTTGTGTATAGAAACAAGTGCATACAATCGTTTTTCATATGAAAAGGACAAATTTCAATAATGAAAACAAACAACATTGTTCGAAAGTTGATAAAACCTTGCAAAAATAAAGAATAAACGTAAAAAAATTACATCACCATAACATAAACATTGAAAAATATTTCATAGATTTTGATCATTTTTATTAAAAATTTCACTTTTATAATATTTATTTATATTTTAAACACATTTATTAGTTCTTCTGTATTCATCACATGTTTTTATTTGAAATGTCCGGTTTTTTATTGATTTTTAACACACTTTAATCGGGCACTGATGCCCGCGAACATGCTATTGTGGCGGGCATCAGCGCATTTAATATAAAAACTACCAAATATTTTATGTGATTTTTTTAACATGCACTTACTTTAAAAAACTGCATTGCTCGATTGACGCGACAGGAAGAAATAAACGTTTATCACTTTTAAACTAGATATTATGTATTATTTGTCGTTATTATTAAAACTGCTGAGGAATTATTATATTAGTTCAATATTTTATATTTGAATTATATTCATGAAAGTACTACCTTCTATATACGACACAATCTTACTTTACAAAAATTGTTACATTTCAACCTCAACTATAATCAATAAAAGCAACAGTGGTGTACCAAATACATATCATCGGTGGGTGCATGAGAATTTTTAGCACAATGAGGGAAATGTTAAATCAATATGACATATAAGACAACTGTATTACAGCACTAATCGTGAAAAATCATATTTTCCTATAGTTCGTTTTTATATTTGCAAATATTAGTGATCCTTTTTAATTTACAGCTTTCAAGGATGCCGCATAAGACCTCCAATATTGACATTCATCAGTGCTTTTAGTCTAAAGTTCTGCACACAAAAGCAGACGTCCAATTGATTGCGACAAACAACATTATTCACAAGGAGTTAAATATGGCGACAGTGGAACAGGAAATTGGAAGCCACAGCTCTATCTATAAGGAGAGATCGACTGAGTATCACAACCATCACGTTAAAGATTTGGCCAAACAAACTTTCAAGATACAAAGGTTATAGATCTCCGTTAATTAATGAAAACTCAGATTATCAAAATATTTAATAAGAGCTACTTTTATTTTTTGAAAAATATCTGTATATCAAATACTTTTCTGTTTACATTTCAAAAATGATTATGTTTATTGGATAGATTTATTATCTAAATCAGCGGTTCCTAACTAGAGGGTAGTTACTTCCCCGAGGGTTAAAACAGCTATTCTGCGGGGGTAATGACGTTGTTAATTTTTGGTATGTAGATATAATAATAGAATGACATATGAGCGTCATTTGACTTGCACTCTCTTCCAAGAAGTCTCTCACTGTATTCTAATATCTTTCTAGCAATTACAGAGATGAATGCACACGGAGACAATTCAGTTTTAATTTACTCGAGCACTAATTTGCATGTTTCGCATTTGTAACAGTATTTTAAATGAAATGATTTCTACTTTTTGCAAAAAAGCGCTAAATGGGTTTTCAAGAATACTTTTAACAGGAATATAGTAAAGCCTCGGTATGTTATATGCAATAAAGTTTTTGGTACAGAGAGCAAGAAACCGAGCAAACTAAAAGAACATTTCGAGAATGTTCATAAGGAGTTGGCAGGTAAAGAATTTGATTTTTTTAAGAGAAAAAAGAGTGGAATGAACATTTTCTACTGATGATGAAATTTTTAAAGACGTGGATGTGTCAGCCAAAAAAAGAATTTCTCAGATTTCTCAAGAAGTGGAATTATAAAACTATAACTCCTGTACGTTTTGGCGAAAAGTAGTAATAAATAAAGGCTATTGGTATGTATTATATATGTTGTTTTCTTCAACAAGTTTCCCTGATAGGCTTCAGGGATAACGAGACTAAAAAGGTTAGGAACCGCTGATCTAAATAGTTTCAACCATTATACATTTTGGCTCAATAAATGAACCCCATCGTCAATCGATTAGCAGCATTGATGACAAAATGCTACAAGTAAAATTGAAATGTCTTGCAAAATATTACCAACCTGATTAATTTTGGTTCAACTGGTGTCATTTTTTAAAAATGCATCGTAATCTTCGATGAAAAATTTCGCTTTATATAGGCATTAATAACGCAAGATGAAAGTAATAAGTGATTTTATGAATTCATTAATAATTATACAGTTTTTTGTATGGATCTTAAAAAAATCGGACATTTCATATGAACATCTGACGCAAACAGACTACTGATGGTTAATTATTTATAGCTGAAAATTGTAACAATCTAAGCAATACCATAATCGTATGTGATAGGAAATAATAATCGAAAATAGTAATTTATACATTTCCAAGCAGATTTCACATTATTAAATTTATAATAAATAAAATTTATAAGTTTTTAAAATTATTTTATTGTTATATTCTTTTATTGCTAATCATTTATTTTTAAAGATTATTTTATATTGGAAAAACATTGTATATAATTAAATAATTCCCTAATGGTAATCAGGATTATGAATTTCATTTTCATTGATACTAGAATATTTTATTTTTATAGATATTCATTCAGAATGTTAAATTTATTCGTTCGTTTATTATTAGTATTTATAAATCATATATTTTAGGAATTATTATCACTTTCTTATGGGATCAAATGACAATTGGTAATGTCCTTTGTATTATATAAATTTAATGATTTTTATTTCTGCATGTTGATTTTAATGTGGATAATGCAAAAATTTTTGAGTTTTTAATTTATTTAAATAGAGAAAAATTCTAATTATGTGAATTAAGAATAACACCTTCATTTAGCTTTATTTTTAATTTTGGAAATATTCCAAATCATTATTGAAAGAAAATTTTAAAGCTTAAGCGGGAAACAATGAAGGCATTGAACATATCAAATAAATATATATAATATATACACACAGGCGTTCTTTAAACATATTTTCACAATAAATTAAATAATTCTTCTTAAATACGATAAAAAAGTAAAATATTTTTATGATGGAATACATGCTCTTATATTTGACCAAACACATTTTCAGGCCAGTCATATTTTCATAAAAATAGTTCACTAAGTCTCAATGAAGGATTAATATTTAAGGAACGACTGCATTTAAAAAAAATGATATTTACTTACCACTGTCAAAATCTTCCGTTGTAGACATTTCTGCCATTTTGGTATTGGTGATGTCTTTATGAGAGGCCAGATATAGCACAACTTCCCTTTTTTCATTTTTAATGGGAACAATATCCAATAAACACCAAAAAGGAGTACCTAAAATCAGGCAAAATCTTATTAAGATATTTATTTGTATACAATTTATAGAAAATGTGGTCTTCAAGCAATGAATATTATTAATAAAAAGGATTTTTTTTGCAAATGTCCGGATGACATTTATAAAATGACCCCTCCGTCTTACGCGAGTCCGTTTCTTATCAGATTGAAGCAGACCTTAGAAAGTGGATAAAGATGGTCAAACGACGATAAAAAGATGACGTTCTTGGTCAGGATATTTATTTTCCTCAAATAGAAAAGAATTTAATTGCAAAATTACTGATGAGGTTATCATCTCGCGGATAATTCAATCAGTCGTATACCTGCGTGCGCTCACGCATTAGCATCTTCTTCTTCCTCTAGAATGACTACTCCTTTCGAAACGCTCTTATGACACCATTGTAGCGTGGTGTCAGAAGTGTCATATCCTCCCACAGCTAAAGTTATCGATCAATTTTCATTTTTCTCAGCATGATCGCATCATGACTAGGGAATCCAATCCCGAGCCAAAATTTCGATCCCGGGATTTCGGGATCGCATTAGACCATTCCGGGATAAATCCCGGGATCGGGATTTTCAATAGTTTAAGAAATTACATTAATAAGTTTGATGAAAAATTACTAAAAAGTCCATTTTTTAATTATAAAAAAATAGTTTGAAGGCGAAAGAATTTTATTTTTTTTAAGAAAGGATAAAAATACAATTCAAAAATAGATAAATAAAACACTAAAAAATTCAAATATCATTTTGAAAATATGCCCGAGGTAACATTAGAGCATCGAGTGTTTCGTTATTTAGTCTGGATCTGATTTTGGTAGCCAGGCAACCTGCTGCTGAAAATGCACGCTCAGCCTCCACACTCGTTGGAGATATCGTCATCAGATAGTGTGAGCTCCATTTTCGTATAACAACATCAATGTGACTGATAAAATTCCTATCTACTGAAACACGGGCTACAACACGCAAAATTTCCGATTTCCCGACAAATTACTTATTTCCGTCGCTGCAGATGAATTCTTTTAAACTATAATACTTTTATGTGATTCGTAATTATATTAAGGAGGAATACAAAATATCTGAAGCCCGTATCTATTATATTTCATATCGGTATTCCCATTATTAGAGTCGAGGTGTAGTAAATACATCACCGGTAGGGAAAGGTTAATATAACAATTTGAAAAATACATAGATTAGACAGTTACTGCCCCTAGGCGTCATCTAAGTTTTACTAGTCTCGGGATTCATAAGCACCTCAAACTATCCGGGATCCCGGGATTGGGTTCCTTAATCATGACTTTGCGCATGTGTAGAAAGACGTTGTTTTTAATTTCGCCAAATGGTTTTGCGATGATCAACAGTGGTTTGACGTCGGAGCATATTTGCCCTACACTACAATATCTTAAATTCACTGTGTATCTATGGAAATTATTGCATTTTTGACACATTGAATAACGTTCGAAAATCATTGAAGCTTTTAGTACAGAACCTAATTCGTTTTTGAGAGTAATATAATGACTGAAAATTGATGAGTTTAAAATCGTTTGAAGATCATCGTATTATTTACCAACCTGCTGAAAATAAATCAAAATATTTACTTAAACCTATAATAAAGATATCTTATTTGTTTGCATCATTGACGGATAACGATCTGAGGTAACTTTTGGCTAAGAATAGCATTGGTTTTTTAACGGCGTAAGTTTTTTATTTTATATTGTACAAAGGAGATATAGTTTTAATTGCTTAGCATTTAACTGATATCTTTAAGCCTAAAGCTTCTATAGCTTTTATCTATTAAGTATCAATCCTATTAGGTGCTTAAAATGTATCATTATAATGAATGGATAAAACTGATCGCAAATTATTGAACCGAGCATTCAAGATTGGACGAAACATTTCGATGCTAATCCGCCAGATTGAATGGTGCTGAATGTTTATATTAAAATTCAGCCGCATGATTTTATACGTACGAAGTGGCTTTTAAATGCTCATCACAAATAAACCTTCATCAAAATTTACGATATGGTAAATAAACAAACGTCTGAAGTGTTACGTATAATACAAATATTTTTACAAAGAGTTCCTTTGTCGAAATTGAAAGCGATTGGCAAATGTTTGCATATAATTTTAAAGTCATCCATTTAAAATACGCCTCATGTGCCAATCGTAGATTTCAGATATTTTATTACTAACAACGCGATGACGGGTGCAAATAAGAGAAAGCTTTTGTGTCATTTTCGTTGAGCTTTGAAAGCTCATGTTTATTATTATGTTCACATTGCCGATTGATTTTATTTATAAAATTTCACGTAGCGTAATTATAACGTACACGTGTTTAAATGTTTGTGGTATCAATTGAGTAAATCGTATAAGTATTCCAAATAAAACTGATTTCTATGCAGATAGTAAAAAAACTCTCTTCTTGTATATAACTAATTTTATCAGCTATCTTTATTTCTTTTCCTGGCTATCCTTTTTCAGTCTAATAGTGAACAGACCACATGAATAATCTATTAGGATTATAATTAAATATTCATAGCTAAACCTCGATGCTTCATAAAGGTCATTAATGAGTTTTCATCCAAAGCTTATCATTTTGTATCATTGCTTTGGACTTATTCTAGTAGTATTGATTTAATACAAAACAAATGTGCAGTTTTTATATACCATTAATAGTGGAATTTTCATTTAGAAAGATTCCGTTTAGTGTAGAATTGGGGTAGTTTTATAAAAAAATATATATTATTGGCTATATATGTGAAATCGTTTTTTTTTTTTATCTATTCCCACATTTATTGTTTTCCTGTATTTATTGTTTCGTTTATCCGGTCCCTCCAAAGAAGATTGAATGAGAATCTGAGGATAAAATGAAATGGCCTTTTTTATTTCTTTCACTTAACCATCACATCTTTCCGATAATTTAATCGTTTCATATATTCCCGATATAATTTCACGTCTCCAATGGTGCTTGCTTTCCAACTAAATTTGATGATGATAAATATTCTGTTGAGGAGTTGAATATAACAAAAGTATATTATTTCCTAGACGCCGATAAAGGTAGTTATACCCGGGAGACGAGTTTGGTTACCCTCTAGTCGGTTAAGCGAGTTACGCAGTTCCATAGTTCAACCATTACAGTTAACCGAACTCTGCGCACGTAACTCGAGTAACTCTGTTATACATCCAGGACTCGTTATCGTCGACAATAGATTGTGATACCTATCTACAAATGGTATACTTACTAGCCTGAAGCAATTCGCTTGTTAAAGCTAGAAGTCAAGCAGTAAATCCATCCAAACGAGGAACATATTTTGTGATGCTTGACGATGCTTATGATAAGTAAAAATCATAGACGACGAAATCAAGTACAGCATGTGATTTTTTATATATGGATTTAAACGACATATTATACGCTGTCGGCAATTTCAGATCGAAAATACTATTGCTGAATGCGTGGCTTTTGATATATAATAATGCAGCCACATGCAGTCCATTGTAGGATGGACGACCATTCAATTTCTATTCATTGAAAATGGTCACATCCATATCGTTTGTATTGTAATATGATCCATATGGTTCGAGGGGAGGCGCAATCCCGAGACCGCACCCCACCTCCACGTTTACGTTTCCAAACGGATGGCATTCCTGGATTCATCCTATCGATTCGTAGATGTAGATGGGAGCGAAGACAATACGACTGTTGGCTCTAGATCTTTACTATTCCGTCAAAATCACAAGATCACAATTAAATTATCGGAGACACCGGCGGAAAGACCAAATCTTCTCGCGGCCAAGACTATTGGTCGGATCCCACGATTTTTGAAGACCTGCTTGTACATTTTATATTATAAGTAAAAAATTACTCCCAACAAGATGAAAATTTGAAAACTGACGATTTTGTACGAAAATTCATGGAAAAGGTTTACATTCTTATCATCTATAATACATTCAACCCCTAAAGTACACATTTTATAAGTCTTTTATAATCTGTATTGTACCACCGTCGTCCCTTACCACATAAGAGATTCTTCTTATATACTCTTAATTTGATATGCCAATTCACTCTTTTTGTAGGACGTCTTTAATAATTTTGACGCTATTGAATGATCCTACAATACTTAGATTTCAGTTTGGTTCATATATGAGATTAATTTATTGGCTACATAGACCACAATCCATGAATTATTTCTAACTATATATCAAAGCAGCTTCTTCTTGAGAGTCATAACAAAAACAATTGTCTGATTTCGTCTGTTAAACTAGCTTTGATAAGCTCCACATTAATGATTGAGTTTTATATATATTATGTAGCAAATCATGATCTAAGCGAGTTCTCCCTTTGTCATGGTCACTCGTTGTTCCAATTTACCAATAGACTTTTCCTAACAAAATGGGTTACTTTCATTATTAAAAAACTTGCTTTGTAACTCATCCGTGAAAAGATCTACGACCCACTTGCGATAAAGTTTGAAGTGTTAAAGTGCTTTTGTTGTTTCAATTTGTGCTCTTTTCCAGCTGTGTGCAAGATATCTTGTGTGTTTTTAATCTTGTTTGGATTCAAATTGTATTTGTTTTACAATATACAACTATCAAATCAAGTCGATAAATTTATAGATGTAAATGGATAGTTATTCGCATAAATTGAGTCGTTATTATTGAATTTTACGATGTTGAAATAAAACTGGTTATAACCAAAAACGTTTTATGATGATGATACGACTACAATTAAATTATGGCGCAAATATTCTTGTGCATTATGTAGTATTAAAATCAGATTATTTGAAATTTAGATTTTAAAAAATCATATTAGATATGTGAAATCTTCTAATTTTGAATTACGTTATGGTACAAATTGAAGTAGATGGGTATTAAATGTGAAGTCTAAGGATTAAATTTATTGTCTAAATGGGAAAAAATAAAGAAAATAATTGGCGATCCTTTATCCGTTATGCAATGAATTGCCAAATTTACGTTATGTAATAAAATTACTAATTTATGATACATTTCTAACGTATTCTAGCTGACATCAATATTACGCAAATGCCTTGCTCCAATTAGAATATAAGTCCAACAAGAAAAATATTTACGAGCAAAACTTGTTACCGAGTTGTTTTAAGTGCCAATATTAAATACGGGCTATGTTTGAAATCTGAACAATGGCGCCAAGGTAATGTTTATACTTTGGCACAAATAATATTAGCGCCCGCGTTAAAACTTGCTAAATATTTAGATAGACGTGATATTGTCTACTGTTGCCATCTCTGTAATTTAATGAAAGTTTTAATTAAGTAGTATTTTTGAAGGTATGAGAAACATATTTTGATCAAATTCGTGAATGCAATTCAACATCAAAGAGAATAAATTAATATTGTGGAAATTGTGCCTCATTATGAAATTTCTATTGGACATTGGTGAACATTCAATACTTGGTAGACTGAAAATAATTTGCAATATCGGTATAACTGATTGAAGATCAAATATCTTAACAAGTGAGCTTTTAGATCCTAAAACACAGGTCTCAATTATGCATATTCCAAATATTGTTTATTGTCTCCCAATATCGCTCTTATTGATATTTGATAGCGACTGTATGGTTTTGAAACAAACCTGATGGTTAACAATTATAATTATGATTATAATTGAAGTATAAATGACGTGTTGACTGAGGTGGGAAAATTTTGTTGACTTTGAATTAAACATATTGGGCAAATTTATGATTATATTCAAAAATGAAAAAAGGATTTAAATTCGACAATTTGCTTAAATTAAGATCTTTTGCATCTTGTCATTATACATTATAAAATATTCGATGCCTTCGTGAATATTTGTTAATAAAACGACGCCATTTTCTACTAAGCTTACTTGAGCGAGCTTTTAGCGAAATTCCTACAAGTATGAAAAGTATATTCATAATATCACAAGATGCTACATAAATAATTGTATGGATATATGTTGAATATATTATGCATAGCATTCGTTTAAATATATCTTTTGTAATCAGGAAATCTTCGTTGTTTAATTTATTGATCTAAGTGTTCTGCTATTATTTTGAAAATCATTGTTTTTATACTGCCATAGAATAAATTGTTTACATCACTCAAGTTACTGTTTTGAGGCATTCACTCTCACATCTTATATTTGCCCGATGATTGAAATTCATAAAGTCCTTTTATAAGTAGATTAGTATTCACGACGGGGAATATTTGCATAATCATAGAAACGCTGACCTGTTCTTCGACGTAAAGAGACAAGATCATATTTCGATGAATATAAATGGTAATTGAACATGAAAACAAAACTTCAGCTGAAATTCATATCAATCATCTAATCGGATTAATTCTGAATGATTCGTATACAAATTTAATTGGCCTATTGTTCGTTTATTAATTCAAAAGCTAAAACATGATGACGCTTTTGAGCTTTCGAATCGATATGAAGCAAATTTTAAATATCCACAAGGACTAAATAATGCTTAAATAAGCCTCATTTGCATATTTGATAGCATAATAACCACTGAAATTATATATGCTTACATTAACACTCATTTGATGAAAAGATCTTCCCACAACCGTGAATTTTAAATGATTCAATTTCCCTTCCGTGAATTCGCTTATTAGTCTTTAAATCTATATTTAATTACCTAAAATTCATGTTTTTAAAGCTGAAAATACAGGTATGAATCGTACACCGCAAAATAATGATATTTGAAATTCGTACATATACACTTTTTATCTTTTTATAATTTCGACAAAGAAATTGCTTTAGACATTTTTGACGTACATTAAATACTTAGGGCATACCGGTCACAAATAGCTGATTTATTTGTATGTTTTATTTCGTTCAAAGGCAGGACTCAAAATCTTGTGGATGCAAATTTCTTCAGATTCTGCAGATTGAACTGTATGCTTTATTAGTGATATTAAAAAAATATCAATTTGATCACTACATATCCATTCGAAAATAGTGTTGAACTAAAAGGTTTAAATAGTAACAAGTTTCAACATAATAATATTGCGAAGCAAATTTAGAAATTATAAACTACCTGTATTAAGCTTTATGTAAGTAGTTTTGAAACTGTAATTAGGTAATTTAAAACTTTGTTCCAGTATTATTACACAATGGTTTAAGTATACATTTTTTAATTAAAATTGGCAAAAATAAAGATATTATATTTACTTATGTTAAAAATTCAATAACATAGCATATTTTAAGTAGAATCCGAAATGGTTTTAATTTTATTGGTTGTTAATTGCACTTTCAAGTCGTGTTTTATGCTCTTTTAGTAACTATATTCATCAAGAATAAACTATGATTTTTAAAATTCGAATTTAGCAACCCAATTTACAATAGATCGATTTTCGCCGAGTGAATAATTTATTCGAAATTTAATACTTTTTCATTTTTTCAAAAAAAATTTTGCAACGCGCGCTTTTAAAAATATTTGCGATGCACTGGATGATATTTAAAGTGTTCGCAAATGTCAAAATTGGTTCCAGAAATTTCGATCTGGGAATTTTGATTTAAAAATAGCCCTGGAGGTGGAAAACTTAAAGTGGACGCCACCACACTGACTGCTAAAATCGAAATTAAACCAACAGCAAATATTGAGAAAATATCGACCAATCTCGGATACCCATGTTCGAATATTCAAAGAAATCTGAGAAAAGTCGGGAAGGCGTGGAGACAAGGAAGATGGGTGCCGCACGAGCTAATCGATTTGAACCTGGGCGACCGCATTAACGCGTGCGAATAACTTCTAAAATTGGAATCCGAAACATCGTTTTTAGACGTCCTAATAACTGAAGATAATAAATGGGTTATTTACTCTAATTATGGACGCAAAAACCAATGGCTACCGTAGGGTCAGGTAGCAAATCGGACCCTAAAACCGGCCTGACAACAAAAAATATTAATTTGTTTGTTTGATGGGACTGCAAAGGTATTATTAATTTTAAAATACTTGAACCTGGACAAAATTATTGTAAAAAATTAGACTATTTAGCGTTTAAAATACCAAGAAAAACGACTCTCTCTCATGCATCGAAGACAACTGTTTTTACAGCATGATATATGATGGATAGAAGACAATTCGACATCTTCATCATTCTCACATAGGTCCGTCGAATTTCCATATTTTTAGATTTATGCAGCATTATTTGGATGGGAAAAAATACAAAACAAACGATGAGGTCAAAAATGGACTTTTAGAATATTTTCATTCAAAGCCTTTTATCTTTATGGGTACATCTTATATTAAATTTAAAATTTATATTTTTAATCAATTTACCCGAAAAAAAGGATCAAATAAAGCTTTATTAGCTATATATGTTAAATGGGAATTCCATCTTATAAAATGAACCGCGTTGATGACCGAATAATAGCATTGATGATGAGGATTCACGGTCGGATATTGAACGAAATTCATGGACTCATCTGCATCGCTTGCGGAATGGTTATACGAATTGCTGATTGATAGCATTAAGCTTAAGCTTAAATTCTTTTATGTGACACACAATACTCACCATTTTTCTTGTAGAAGATGACTTCAAGTTTGAGCTCGTTCTTGGTCTCCAATGATGATTCAATTTGCGTCTTATGTTCGTCGCGCGTGTCGACTCCATAGAGGAATCGGCACGCGCAACCTTTTTGCATGATCTGAGCCCTCGTAAATCCCGTCAACTCGCAGAACCCATCCGAGCAATAGACGATGGGGTACACAGTGGGTACCTGTGCATTCCCCAACACAAAATTGCTGTCTGTGAAAGAAAAAAAAATCATTCATTAATATATATTTCTCATTATAAAGGTTTGAAAACTTATGTTAATTTTATTACACAGGGTGCTAAATTAACGCTAATGGCTTAATTTTTCAAATTCAATATCATAAAAACATTATTGGATCGAATTTATGGCCGTCCAACTTCTTTGTGGCATTTTATAAATTTAAAGTCCGAATTTATCGATCACGTATTTTCATGGCAATTAAACTTTATCAACTTAACAGGCACTTTTCCCCAGTGTCGAGAGAATTTTCCAGTAGCGTAACTTTTAATCTGTGTCGATTATTTTCATTAGCCTTTAATTCTATCCGAAACTCTTTCCTGGTAACATAAAATGCTTTCGAAATCAGTGTATTAAATCCATATGATGTTGAGCTTTTCATTCGTGCATTTTAATAATCTATTGTTGCCATCACTCGACCAAAAGTTCTGTCTAGGAATTTTTTGCTTCCTTTGCATGCTTTTAAAAAGCCTTTGGTACTTTTGTACGTTTTCATGAAGTCTTATCTACTTTTGAGTGCTTTTGCTATTTTTGTGCAAAGATTTTTTATTTATTTTCAGGCCCCAACATTGCAACCGCACTTACTTTTAATAAAATGTGAATTTTAACTATCCTTAAAAAATAACCTTTAATATCAAAATTGAGATCAGTTACGCATTTTATAAGAAGAATTCATAAAAATCATTTTGACAGTTCTAATCGAAATTCATTATAATCTGACAGAGCTAAATTTTGACAAGATCTGCCCAATTTGATTTTATTCGTCTCTGTTCTACGATGATCGTATCCACTGTACATCACATTTATATGATTTGCACCATTCCATGACAGCCTTCATCTTAAACGATTTTTCTGCTTAAAGCTCATTTTTTTCTTGACATTCTGACTTGTCTGTAGTACTGATATTTTCAAACGTTATACAATAATTTTAAACTGTTTCATCATTTTTTTTTAATTGCCATGGAATGTTTTAGTCTCGTTTTTATAACTTTTTACTTCATTTTTAATCACAGACGCAGATATTTATTTTAAAGAGTAAAGTATATTATTACATTTTTTAACATTTACCCTTTTTATGAAATGAAACATTGACCCTAATATTTATTTTTCTTTTTATCCATCTTCTTACTCATAGCATAACATTTAGTTGCTCAATATAATAATAATCAAATTCTCACTCTCAAAGATATAAAATTAAAAATATATTTTGGTCTATTTTACAAATTAGCCATATTTTTAAGCTAATTAGTTTTCGAGTTTGATCATAAAATAATATGGATTTGAAGATTTTTGATATTCTAAATGACTTAAATCATCCAAATCCCTCATTATTTAATATTTGTGCGTTAAATTTATCAAAAGTTTCTATCCCAAAACGTTTATTTATTTCCCATAAAATTTACGTTATAAATTTCCCAAATATAAGCGAATCATCATATCTACAAATTTAATACTTTGAGCCGGGCATTAAAAAGTTTGAAGCCCCAATAAAGTTTTATGGCACGCGTGAGTCTCCAAGATTTTACATCGTAATCTAAAACGAAATAGCTGGTACAATATTTTCCAATGTAAATATATAAATCGTGGATTTTTTGCTATAAAAACCTACAGGATGCGAAGTTTTTGCCGTTCCGTTAATACGGCAAAAGTTGAAGTACCGGCAAAACAGTGTAAGGGGAAAAAATGGCTCGCTAAAATAAAATTCGCGGTGCAGAATAAAATTTGCAAACGGGAACAGTTCGAGTGCTTTGAACACAAAACGCGTTTTTACAGATTTGATTTTTAAAAAAATCTGCCCCGAATCATTAAAAGGAACATTTCCCGAGAAAAAATCCCGAGTTGTATTTATTTTTCAATTTGATTTCCAAACTATCAATGTTTACCTCCAAAAAAATTAATCTTAGTTTCTTCATCATCACAGTTTTTTAATTCATTTAAAACCTTTCTGAAAGCGCATCTTCATTATTTTTACAGTAGTCTCTTAATTATCCGGACTAAAGCTGGGGAGGACGGATACGAATAATCCAAATCATCAAATTTCTACTCGAATATAATATTTGCAATACAAATTTTTGTTTCACGATTTTAATGCTGATTTATAAAGAAAAACCCTCATATAATAGCTAAGCAGACAAGCGATCGTTAGTAGCCTTCTTCGCTTGTAATGTCACTCTAATTTTCTTCCTCTTTAGAAAAAAAAGGATATCTACATCATCTATGCATTCAAAATTTGGATCATTTATATCATGATTGAGCCACTCCTTGATGTTTTCCCTATCCAAATTTTCAAAACATTTTAAATCTTCCATTAATTTACACATTTAAGTGTATAATCTTTATCCAAGATTCTTTCTCCATGATCGAACAAATGTTTCTGACTTTACTTTTGACCAATATTGTGTTATTCTGTGTATAGCATCTAATGTCGTATTTTTTTCCCCCAGAAAATGAAAGAATGAGTTATCATCTTCCGTGTGTGAAGATAAAGACGTTTCATTGATGTTATAATTCCTCGGTCCATGGGCTGGATTAAGATGTCAAATTAAGCCCATCGCTTGTTTTCAATATGTCTTAATTCGAATGAGAATTGGCATAATAATACTGCTTTCTATGGCAATCACTTATTTTTAAAATATTGGTCCTCTGGAACCCATTTCTTTTTGAATCAATCTTCAAAAGTCTCTTGAAAAAAAATGTTTTTACCAACATTTTTTGTAGTTTTTTTTATTCATTAACAAAAAACGGTTGAATATTTTTGAATAATTGTAGTCTATACGATGAAGACGTTTATTATACATATGCCTGCCAAATTTTATAAATAATGCTCTTCTAGGGTGTGTGGAAGCACTTCCATGAGCTTGAAAAAAGTAGTTTCGAGAAAAACGCGTTTAAAGTTTGTCATCTCCACAGCTTCGCGAAGCACAGCTTCTCGTTAAAGAATTATTGTGTTACCGTAAATATTGTTCATATATTGAAATAATTTCCTAAATAGTTTTTGAGAAAATCAAAATATATATATTCATATAGCTGCCCTAAAATGCTAACCTGGAAATGATATCGTTTTGTCTATTATGCTATGTTCTTTTTGTTTGAATCCTCATTGTTTTTAAGCTTAATGTCTTTTTTTGCTAATCTCTTGAGCTTTATTCCATCTTGATTTTCACACGGAATTGTGGAATTTTCGCTTTTCTTCAAAATACGGAAATCCGGCAACATTTCATAGGAAGGAAGCTGATTGTTCCTGAATGGTTAATGCGACAGTTACACATAATATCTATGTAAATTTTCATCATGGAATAAATATTCGTTAGATTGTTTTTGCTATTTTCAATGAATATAATTGTCAAATATTAGTTTTCTTTATAAAGATTTTTTCTAGATGATCAAAGCAACCGATGTATTATCCCTTTATGTGGCATTACCAAAGCAAATCTTTTTCATCCACCGGATGCAAAAAAAGCGTAATGGGAATAATCGGAAGGGATCCTCTCTACTTATATAGTAAAAAAAAATGTTGTTGAATATCTGTTTGAATGTATGAAACATGAGATCAGTCAAGCCTTTCTGAAAAAATCTATATTATAAATGTAATGAGTGCTTCGAAAATATATCTGTCATTTGATCTGACAATGGACATGTCTTATAGTAATATGTAATAATCAGTGTCGAAATGTAACAGGAAATATGAAGCCAAACAACCAATGTAATTCATCAGTACAATAATGGGGGATGAAATTAATTTCATTCTTGATTCTGTATATTTTATATAACATAACATAATATCATTTGTATGTAGAAATTTGATCCAAGCTTATTATTTACTTTTATATTTTATTTGAATGAATATGCGGAAAAAACGAAAAAAATCTATTTTAAATAATAAAGATATTTTAGAGATTATTTTGAGATATAAATTTTGAAGTAAAATTAATTTTACTTGTTAGAATAATGAGGCTTTATATTTTCAAGAATCAAATTAACAAAAATGACCACCCATCTGCTCATGTTCACATGTCCAAATTAGCGAATTTACATTATCATTATCATCCTCCTACTCAGACGTTTACGGTCCGAAAGTAAACAGACCGGCGTGCGAGCTCATACACCTTGATGCGTATGTATGAATCGAGGCGCAGTTCAAAGGCTATGCGATTTAAAATATCATTGATGAAAAATCACTAGCAATAGCAACTAAATAATTATTTAAAGACCCGTTTTATAAACCTAAAATATGTAATTTTACAAAAGTTATAAAATATTTAAGGAAAAATATAATCTTGATTACCGCTGTTAATTGGATTTTGCTTTGTTGTTTGCATGGAATTAAATCTTATTTATCGTGAGTTTTGATGTTCAGAAGTTTTGGTCACGTTCATCGTATCAACCAAATTACCCTAGGTTGTATTCCTCAATTCTGTTTGACATTTGAACTTCAAGCTTTGTCCAGCCTGTTTCAAAATATGATTATCACTGATATGAGAGACTTCCCGCAATCTACCCTTAAATGTGTATGTTTGTGGACGTCAGATGCTGCTTAACGCTTTATCTCTCCTTCTATATGTCCTCCCCGAGCGTGTCAATACAAAAGTTGTCAGTTTAGGCGATATCAACCCTCTCGTATTTATCTCCATCTCCTGATAGCCCTCAAACGTATACTCATATATTTATTGGACGGTCATAAAATCACAAAACGTGGGGATCGCATTAAGGGCGTGTGGGGGAGACAAAAGGAGCTCGGCAAATGTCAGGGGCGAAGTATTTTCGTCCAGTGGAGCAATATCATTTATTTTTAAACGTCGTTCTGTAAGATGGTAAACAGAGCTTAAAAAAATATTTATGAATTTCATGCTGGGTTCATGGAGATGAAAGAAAGTCTAGTACGTGTGAAGTGAAGCTCGATCCATATTTTTACACTCAGATATTCAATAAACAATGTTATAATGTTCTAGGTAATCCAAGAATATAATTTACTACTAAACTTCAGCCCATTTATTGTTATAGATGGATGCTTAAAAATACACTGCGGAAAAATATGAGCATTTTTTAAAATAGCAGAGAGCGATCAGAACTTATAGAATTGTACGATTTAATATTGCAAATAAAACAGAAATATCATATCGATTGAATTATACTATATCGAGCAGAAAAAAATAAATAGCACGTGAGTCTCACGCGATAAAAGTGAAACGTCTTAGCTTCTAGGAAAAGGTGATTTAAAGCATCCTTTTCGTATTTGTTAACGAACATTGTTGGCTAAAAGATGAAGTAATGTTTGTGTGATATATAATAAAACAGGTAAGCTACTAGTCTAGTAGTTTTTTGTTACGCATACACACACAGTAAAGGTGACGAGGCGCATGCGCGTAAATTGTCTATGATGTGTATAACGAACACGGATTACACAAACATAGCTTAATAATATAAATCATAATATAAGAATACCTCTCATAGTCCGTGGGATCTTTTTTCTTCAGTTCATTAGTGGAATAAATATTTTTTTAAGTAGTCGTTATTTCATTGATAATTGAGATTAAGTAAGAAAAATAGTTCATGTCACGATTCATTCAGTACACTTAATACTTCGCAGAGTCTCACTCGGCATTACGCAAAAAGGCCATGTCCCCATTAGTGACAATAAAAATATAAATAAAACCGATACAAATGTCAATATTGGAATTTTCGCAACTCACATGCGAAGATGGAAATTTCTTTTCAGACAAGAAATTATTAAGTATTGGTAAACTTGTACATTTTTCTAGGAAACGTACGAAACTTTTCCAGAAGTTTTGGCAAAGAAAAGAGTTCCACGAGAAACTTAATGCGTAGAAAGTTAAATACGTTTTCCACGGCACATCCATTCGTCTTGGTCACTTAAGCTTTCAAGAGTTTATCGTACACTTTATGTAAAAACATTCATGGTCATTACAATTTTAGAACAATATTTACCCATAAACTCTTGACATATTTCTACATATAGAAAATATTTACTAAAAATTAAATAAACGCATGTGCATACAAATTCTGCAATAGTATGCAATTAACATTGACGTTTCTCACATGGTACAAAATAAATTCATAACAACTTTGTTTATACAATGTCCAATCATAAAATACGGTGAAAGAGTTTAAAGAGCCGCAACTTATGATGATCATCTATTTCATATCACATGTCCGATAGCTTAATCCGTTGAGATAGAGTGTGTCAAATTTGTATACTTTATGACTAGTTAGTCAGTTTCCATCAGCCGCTAAAGTGAGGTCGTGTTTATCGCGTCTGTCGCGCACCATGGATTTCGAACAACCCATTAGCATTAAGTTTTATATTAAGTTGCAAAAAAGTACCAAAAAAGCTTATGAAATGTTATCAATCTTCCTTATGCAAGTTTAGCCTAATTTTGGATTTGGATTTTAAATATAAATATTAAAATAATGATAATAGCATTATAAAATTATGATGCTTTTGCTATTCGTTTGTAGATCATATTTTCCCCTAATATTTTAATGTAAATAATCTTATCCTAATTTAACCACATGTGGAAGGCAATAAGATATCACCCCATAAGAAAATCTCTGGAAAGGTCTATTATGGAGATCTTCTATGTTACATCCATTGATTGATGTGGGATCTTAAAAAGATGATTATTTTGAATATTTTCGTTTCAGAATCAGAATCTCATTCCTCCATGTCAAATATAGGTCATCAAAGAACGGAATAGATATAAAGTCCTTTGTAACTGATGTTAGCTCCAGTCTATTACCTGTACAATGCCATTGGGAAAGGACTATCGGCCATTGTTAGTCATGCTTAAGGAGCGTGATGTTAATGTAACATTCCCTATTACACGGTAATGTTCGTAATGGTACCGCTTGAACAAATGTCATCAAACGGAAACGACTCTTGTGCTTTATTTGCATGGTCGACTTTCAAGATTTCATATATTTAACGAGAGTTTTCAAGTATGTGGACAGAGCGCTCTACGTCGTCGAAATATGGATCTTCAAAGCAGTCTTCTTTTTGTTATATTTAATATTGAAATTTCGTAAAATTGAACCCTCCGCTATCATCGATTTAAATCGAAGCGATTTCGCTCTTAGTATATATTTTTGCGTGTTGGTCGACCATAAAATATGATAATTTATGAAAAATTAATTTGCTTATATGCTAAAAGCATTGATTACACTTGGGCGGTTTATGTTTAATAAAAATAACATCCCATATAAATTTATACTAATATTTTGAATTATCTGAAAATAAATCCATTTTAGCTAAATGGGTCGTAGATTTTGCACTCCTACTTGCTTTCATGAGAACCTAACTCTTATGCATTTTTCAATTAGTGTCACAGCTATGAGCTTAACCAAGATAAAGTAAGACCGTTAAGTCCAACTTATATATTTTAATTTTAAATATAATACATAGAATCAAAGATAAACCCTACTTTTATAGACATTTATTTAATAAAACTCAGTATGATAGACTGTTTAATTAAATCTGGATTAACTAGAGCCACTTGTTAGATGAGCTAGCTTACTGAATAAAGCAACCATCTGAAGGAAGGGGCGTTCGAGTACAACCAGGATAAATAAATATTTTTCAAGCTTCCTTCCAAAACCTCACGGATTAGATGTCTCAAATAGTTTTTAACATTTTTTTAACAAAAATGCTAAAGGCAACGGGAAGCTCCAAAATAAAAATATCACTCCTTTAAATAAATCCAGATAAGAATGAATGTATTTCTTCGTAATCGTATCGAGACTGATAGCCAAAAGTCGTCGTTTAACTGCTGCAGGACGTAAATGGTAGCTCTGCCCTTAAGGGGGGCAATCCCTTTAGACGCTTGAAAATGAGTCATTTTTCATGATTTTTTTTAATGGTGATAAAATAATCGCATCATTTTAAAATTTTCAGATTTTTATTACTACAACCTTAAACTACTAATTTATTTTATTTTTATTTTTTGAGTTATAAGTTATTCCGTTAGGCGCCTTTTCTCGTGATATCAAACGGCTCGCCACATGTCGAAGGTTTCCTGTCAAATTGAAACCAAAAATAGAAATATTTTTTGATTTTTAATATATGTAAACAATTAACTAATCTATGAAAATTCAAAAAAGTATACAATTAAAAATTTAGAAGGCGTTTTAGTTAAACTTTCATATTTTTTACCATTTTCTTAATAATTTTTACCCAAAAAAAAAAAAAATTACTTACGCGAAAACCTTAAAACTTTAGCTTAATTGACTAGATAATATTATACTGAGAAACATCCCAAAATTTCAGCCTACAATTTTAAAGCTACAACTGGCGAACATTTTGAAAATGTAGTTTCGAGATAATTTCTATTAAAGATTCAATTCGATAAAACTATCAATTTTAGTGACTATCAATCAACGATTCCAGGCGCATATAATAGATCTTCAGCTTTCTCAAAAAGTTAATAATCTTCGATTAACTGTTGTTTTCGGACTATACGAGCTGTTTTTGCCTCAGAAAGACTCTTACGGTTCTACCTCGCTACCCGCGATTCATCGGTATTTTTAGCAAATACTTTACAGTAGGTGCCAAAAATTATATTTAATGTATCCATCATTTTCAAAATAAAGCTTTAGTCGTTATTAAATATCAACAGCAACAATTTATGTTAATATTTCAATGATTTTTACACCAGAATGCAGGTGCTTTGGAGCCAGTCGTCAAACTGTCGAGTTAAAACATTCATTAGCATTTTGGATATGGTCACCCAAGCATCTTTGAAGTAATTCATCCCTCGACATTTTTTATAAATTGGTAAGAGATGCTGTTTTATCTCTTGTCCAAGAAATGGAGTCAGGTCTTCGAGCTTTGGATATTTTTTAAAGCAATGGTTTTCTGCCATTTGCACCAGCTTTTGACTTCAGTCGGGTTCCCATAATAATGTCTTTTATTTTTAATTCCTCGAACTTCTCTACCTTTCGTTCCTTTATTAAGATATTTTGACATATTTGTTTTGAAAATTCAACTACATTCGACAAACAATCGAGCTAAACTTGACTTCGATCAACTTCGAGCTAACTTCGAGGAACTTTAATTTCGCATAACTACAGTTAGAAATATATGAGTGCAATATAACGATAATTTTGCTTTAAATATTTTTAGGAACATTCTCCTATAACAAAACTAAGGATACAAAAGATTTACTTTTAAATATAACATTTTTGGCCGTATAACGAAACATTATGGGCCGTGAACTTAAACAAAGTGCCATAATTAAAAAAGGCCGTTATAGTTAAATGTCGTATAAAGAGCGGCCGTATAACGAGGTATATTTATCTCTCTGATTAAATTCGCAAACTTGGTATTTAATCTACCAATTGAGTTCGTAAATTATTTTTTTAAACCACGATAAATGTATGATTTGATTTAATAATTTAAGATTTGCTTTGAATTTGATTCCACAATACATACATTTCGCAAAACTTTTTTATTCAACGAACGTTTTCCTTAAATTGCATCAGATCCACACAGCATGTTTCACGTACTAAATTTGTAGCATATTTCAACAGGTGGACAATTTGTACACGAAACTTGTACAAGCATAGCCTTCCTGAAATACGGACCTTCAGCATCAACAAGTAGTTAATTTGTATTCTTCAGCACGAACTCAGTCTAAAAGGATTAAGGTTGTTTTTCATAATATTCAGCATACAAATATTTCATAAGCACTTTAAATGCGGATTTCTACATTGTGTAATTAACACGGCATTTGATTGTATCAACGTTTGCTTTTAAAATACTCTTTTTCGGTATAAATTCGTTCAACTCTGATAGCGATGTTAAGGAATGAAAATGCTGTAAAAATTCAACGAGTCGTGAAATGGTTCAAGAAGGCGATATTCCCACGGTGTCCAAACATATGCCTTTCAACTTCGGTAAAAAGGCAAGTAAAGTTTAAACATCTTAATGTGTTAACATGGTGAAAATGCTGCTCAAGAGCCTTTTTATGAGCAACAGGGTTCTAGAAAATAAATCCCCTAAGAGCTACAGCTCTACCACTTCTTCGGCGTGCCGTTTCAACGTACTTCATACTTTAAAAAGGTTAAAAGAATTTTCAACTCCTGTTTAAATGCGATATTTTTTTTACATAAAATCTAAATATAAAATTTCAGTGTACTAGATCAATAATTATGAATAATCCACATTTAAGGACTAGTTAAATTCGTGCTTTCCATCGACAATATTATAAATGTCAATAACTAGATATTTTATTATTTTCTCCTTATATAATTTAGTGTCAATTAATTCAATATATAAATTTTACCAATAAGTATCAATCAAATAAAGCGGATGCTGAAGACGTGCCGCGAAACGAATAATATCTTAAATTATCATTAAATCCGCGAATATTTACATAATCCACGAAAAAGATATCAAATGCAAAGAAATTTTAATTAAGCAATTTAATCTTGGGATTTGCGACGAAATATCTTATTATTACTTAAATGATTATATTAGGGTGTCCCATAAGTTTCTTTCGTTTTCATATTAAGAAAAAAAATAAACAATAATTTGTATTATATCAAAATTTATTGAATAATATATGATCCATTTTGTTCTATTATCTTTCTCAATCTCTCCGGAAGCCTCATAATGCCTTCTTGCCAAAATTTCCCAGATTTGTGGGCAAAATATTGATCAAGGTACATTTTTATATCATTTTTTGAACTAAAATTTTTAGCACGTAAAGAATTTTTCAATTAAAGAAATAAATAATAATCTGAAGGAGCGATGTCCGGAGAGTATGGAGGATGATGAGCAAAGACACATGAGGCCTGGCGTTATCGTGATGAAAAACAACACCTCGTCTGTTCGCCAATTTTGGCCATTTTCTGGCAATTGCATCCTTTAGATTGTCTAGTTGGAAACAATATTTTGTTGAATTGATCGTTTTACCTTGCTGAAGTAGCTCATAATAAACTACCCCCTTCCAGTCCCACCAAATGCATAGCAAAATTTTTTTTTGGATGTAGGCCAGGTTTAGCTACAGTTAAAGCTCCTGTACCCTTGGTCCGAGACCGTTTACCTTGGATATTCTCATAGAGTATCCAACTTAATCTCCAGTGACAAGTTTCTTCAAAAAAGGTTGGCTATTATGTCGTTGGAGATCCTGATATCTTTACAATTATCTGGTATATATGTTACATAATATGAATGTATATAAAATACACATCGTCTGTTGTTTATTAAATATGTGTTTGTGTGAGAACTATCGGGGAAAATGCATGTTAATTACTACAGCATATATTGAATATCATTTCAAATGAATTGCCTTTCAAATTTGCAAACAAATTATAGATCTCGAACGTTCAACTTAGTGCATAGAGAGTCGAGTATTTCCATATTTATATACTGACATCTGGATTTTCATAACATATTTGTTCAGAAATAAAACAAATCCGGGGAAATAAAAAAAAAACAAGCATTTACTGGCAATGCTTGGGAGTTATGTGTGCTATTTTTCTGCATGAATTATAAGAAATAATACTGTATTACGTGTAAATTTGCCTTTAATTTGAAATTATATTCATCGAATGAAAGTTTTTTTATAAATTTTTAAACATATTTGATCTATCGTTAGTATTTTTATTGTGTAATTTGCATACATTGCACTACAGTCAAAATTAAAATATATTATTTTTTGTCGATGTACATCTGCCGCCGATCGCACCAACTATCAATCCGCGTGCAAAAAGTTGTTTATTAACATTATGATAATGTATTTTTAATAATGATTCATATATCTGCTAAAGAATAATTTTGAATACACTATAAGAAATGCTAAATTCAAAATATAACATTCGACAGATTTCACAAAGAAAGAATTTACACGAACGCCATGCTAAATTACTGTTTCATAAGAATGTATGCTGATATTTTATGGAGAAAAAATTGAATAAATGGTGACATTTCTATCATATGTACGAGGATTGTTGGTTTGCGGTTTACCATCATTGCTCTACCCAGACGACAAGAATTCCAAATCCAAGCCCTTCGGCGGCTGGGTTGGGTTTATGTGTGATTTTGGGATTTCACACCCGCAGCATTTACCTCACATATTTGCCTATCAAAATTAACGACCCCTATGTGATCGCTGAACAAATCCACCCCTCGCGTGAAGGTTGCATCCCTCGTAATCGACGAATCGCTAAAGCCCACATCCTCGCGATCCACCGGTGCTCCAGGTGTGGCGAGACACCGACTAAATAATTCGCCCGCGCCAAACGCCTAAAAGCTGCACGGGCGAAAAATTAATGAAGGCAACCGCTTTCCTTTATTAATAACGCGAGAGGAAGCCCGGCATTATTTCAAGCTTAAGAAAACACATACACAAGAAAGGTAATCAAAGTGAAAATTCAGAACTGGCGCGTTATAAGCATCTCGTGGAAAATGAAATTTCAAACAAGGCGCTCTTAAATGACGAGCGCCACTTATTCCACAATTGAATCCACAATATTATACTGAAGTGGAAAAAATAAAAATTATAAAAAAATTCCCTACAAAATGTACGGCGTTTTATTTATTTTGAATACTTACCATTAACATCACATGCAGATATTAGTTATCACTGAATACATTTATTGAAACATTTATTTAGTATAAAATAGCTCCCCTGTGTGCACTTTCGCAAAGACAAATAATATGGGCGTGCAGGTATAAATATTAGGGCATGCCATATGAACGTTCGGATTTTTTTTTTTAAAATTATCCCAACAAATTTGGATGGTTAGAAATATTAATATTTCCGATCGATCGTTTCGATCCAGGCTTTACCTGATCTTCTCAATCTGAAAAATACTTATTATCATAACTTAACTATAATTAATGTGGAAGGCAATGGGAATCAATAAAAAAAGTCTGGAGATTCAATAACGAATATGAAACCTTAAGGAGAAGTTATTATAAATGATTTAAGTACATATCATCTAAAATTATTAAATCCAGTAACTACCCAGTATGGTTAACAATTACATCTCAGGGTGGGTTCCTGTACCTAGTGGTATTCCCCAAGGTTAGGGTCCTCTGTTGTTTGCAATGTAGATACTTATTTACAGTCTTCTAAATTATTGTGCTTTGCGGACGATATCAAAGCTTATACTACTGTTTCGTCAATAAGTGATGCAATGGCATTACAAGGGGACCTATACCGACAGCAAAAATATTGTGATGATCATTATTTAGATCTTAATCCATCGAAATGTAGTGTAATGACCTTCTCACGAGAGCGAAATCCCATACATTTTAAGTACCATTTGAAAAGTGAATTATTACAATGGAGCGATACACTACAAGACCTTGGAGTGTTACATGATTCGAAGCTGTTATTCGATCAACATGTTAACTCTATTATTTCGAAAGCTATGAAGGCCCTTGGGTTTATAATAAGAAGCTCTGGTGATTATCGTCAAGTGAAAACGCTGAAAATATTATACTGTACCCTTGTTCGAAGTCACTTGGAATACGCCTCTCAAATCTGGAATCCCTTCTACGTTACATATATATCTCGAATCGAAAACATCCAGAAAAAGTTCCTACGATTTATATGCTACCGTATGCATGATAAATATGATTCTAAATCCTACGAACAGCATTGTAGAACAGCATAGAGAAGGATTCATCAGTGATGATCAAACAATGCATTTGTGTTTCATTGCAGATGCCCGTCTAATGTTATAAAAATGTCATCATAAAACCTTTTTCAGATGATTGATAATCATGAATGAAATAATTATTTTATTCATCACATTGATTATCAATAATTGAATTGATTGAGAATGCTAATATATCCGATGCATTTACCCTGTTCATCTTGCTTTATTGGTTAAATATTTAGTTTGTATCCACATATGTAGAGCGCAACTTGAGATTTTTATAGCGTCTTGCACCCAAGTTGTTTGACTTTAAAATCATTACGCCTAAATTATAAGAAAACATTGAGAAATTGCGCATTTTTCACTTGCGATATCTAAACCCATTTATTATTCCAATGAAATTATTATGGCAATTTTATAGCCTCTCATCAAATATAACGTCCATAGACGACCATCTGGAATTTATAAGTTTTCCATCCCACGTATCCACTCGGGGAAAATCCATTTAATTTGACTTTTCTTCCGTGAAACGTTGCAGGTTTATCGATGGCCGTTATGAAAAAACTTTTCTACTAGCCTTTCGATAAAGGAAAACTTTCTACAATGGGATTCAAAGGGTCACGTGTAGCTGAAATACCTCATATACTGGACAACGCTCCTATATATCATCCCGAATGTTTTTGGCACATTTTCAGGGACCACTGGCTGATCATTGACGTGTTAAATATAGCTTTGTTGCGTTAAAGCTTCGGCTTTATTTAATGGAAAGTCCTGTTCAATATTATTTACGTACTCGTCAATAATAGAATCAGTATATTTGTAAGTAACATATAAAAATAATATCTCTCAATCAAATAAAACACATATATTGCGAAAATAAGAACGCTTAATAAAAATAAGTAAATTTATGATTTTTTTGCAATATCTTTGATGTGTTCATCGTTTAAATTTATGTTAATCCATATTTGTAATACAGAACAATCAGTGCAAAATAATTTATAAATTTGGAAGTTTGGAACAGTTTGACGCGAGTCAGATTTCCCTTTTTTTCGTATCTCTTCCGAAGATCTTATTCTATTATCTTCGATGTGAAATCTTTTATTACACTCCGTCGATTAATTGAGGAAATTTAAACTTGATTCTTACATAGCTTTTGTACGTTGACGTTGACGAAGAATGACTTATTTAACACGTAAAAATGCGTATGTGATCCCTAGCATGTTAAATTATTCTTGACCTTCATATTTATAATGTAATGTGTATTTATAATGGTTTTAAACATTTAAGCAATCCTGATCATTAAAGTATTTCTTTGGAATACTTAAAGCGATTATAGCGAGTAAGCTTTTGCCGCCAAGGAATCCCGTTTTTTTAAACACCTTCACTGCCATTTGTCAGGTGCTACATTAGAAAATATGTTTTTAAATATATTACCATCTTAAAATAAAGCTCTATCATGATTCAGTTTTTTATATCTCCATGAAAGAGGACGGCGGAAAATTCTGCGTATTCATCCGAGAGAAATCTTGATCCCAAGAGGGTAGAAGGCAAGAACTATAAATCTTCTGTCTGTTTTCCGGATTGCGTAGGATTCAACGAGCCAGAAACCTGTTGCTTAGTCTATCTTTCGTGTGTTATAAACATGACTTTCCAATTTTCGATGGAAATTCGAACACGCTTCGCATGGAAGACGTCAATATTTACATGATCATCTATTTACCTGGGGCCACCTAATACCGCGGTAGAAGGGTTAAATCCATATTTTATGTAAATTTTTGACGCTTGTAATTTTTCATGGAGTTACATTGCGTTATTTATGATTTTTCGAAGTAAGATTTTGCTCATATTCAAGTACACGTACTCTATCTTGCGAGCAGCTTTAAATCCCAGTATGACTACTTACATACATGCATAGGATCCGTATGGAGATAAAGTATGTAAATTTGGATTAAGCAACCATTAAAAGCTTTTTACATCAAGGATTAAAGCCAAATTTATTTTTTTTATTTTCTTCTTCGTCTTTTAACTCTCGAAAAGCATGTGAAGTGGAATTGACATGACCTCGTGAGCTTTTGTATCGCAGCTTAATGGAAGACATGGATTTGGTTTCTAAATCGATTCGGAGATAAACCGCGACCTTCTTAAGGCCAGACACCATTGTTGTACTTTTATTCGAGAGATATTTTGTGTGGAATTTATTCTTCGGATACAAATCCTGAGTGACAGATCCATTTGTTTACGCCTCGAGTGATAGAAATCACGTTTTTTTCCGATTCCAAGGAAGAGAGATTAAACGTACAAAGCGATGCAACAAAAAATAAGTATCTGTGAAAGATATGAACTAATAATATATTGGAAATTCTAAAGAATCGGGAAGGAATCCATCATTTTCATGGAGATATTGCTAAAATTTATCTTAACAGAGAGCCTAGGTTTATCAGGGAATAATGTATGAATATCTGTTATTCTTTGGTGTTATGATAAATAAATATTTTAAATCCTTTATACAGGGTATTTTGCACATGGATCGACATAGTATTTTGGGGATTAAGAGGATCTTCACACATAGGCACTATGTCCGAAATGTCAGGGTTGTCGAAATAGAATTTTTTTCAACATTTTAAAAAAATACTCTAAAATACTAAAATTTAAATTTATACCATCGTATCTTTTTAATCTGTTAAGCGAAGAAGTTCCTTTTCAATAACGCAATATACAGTGGGCGCGCACATTTTCGTTAGGACGTATATATACGTCCCGCCCACCTGGCGTGAGTTCATATTTTTAATTTTTTTAACGATGCTTAGAATTTATAAAAAAATCAATGAAACATATATTTTTCTATTTATTTAAGTACAAAAACATATAGAGAAATTAAAAAATATGAAACAATAAACAAAAGCAAGTTAAGAAAATGGAAAAAAAATATCCATACATAAATTTAAAACTGAACTTCCGTGTGATATATTTCTAAACAGTTGTTGGCATGTAGTGCTACCTCACATTCCGGACACCAGTATGTAGATTCTTTCCCCTTTTTGTAAAAAAATCGACATTTCCTGGCTTTAGTTCCCTTTCATTGATTCTTTGAAAATACCTTTCAACTAAGCGTGAAGGTTTAGGTGTAATGTAAGGTTTTTTGATGGCATAGGTTGGCTTTTTACTATTTTGTCTGAACTGAGCATCAATACATCTTTTTGTCCTTCCAATTTAAAAGTATGCTACTAGTCACCGTTTACTAAGTACACGTCCCCTCCAACACAATAGCGAAGTACAACCAATTTTCTACCTATATATTGACAACTCATACATTCGTTAAACAACAAAAAAGTCCCGCCTGCTTTAGGACTCAACATATATTTCGAGGACGTATATATACGTCCTACCCATTTTCGATGCAGTTTATGTTGGACGTATATATACGTCCCGCCCACTTAACAGGTTAATCTGTAGTCGTAATAGGACAAAATAACTGTTTTTGAATTTTTAAATGTTTATCGATTCAAATAAATCATTATTTTATGCAATCGGTCTAAAGAAAATTACTTCTGAACTTTCAAAGTCACATAAAATGTCCAAACAAATTTATGATGCGATTCTAATTACATAATATAAAAGTTCGTGGGGGAAATTATATTTGTCGACATTATTTTTGCCAAAGTAAATTAAAGTTTGAAATTTGATGTTAAATTAGATATTTTTTTAATTGAAAATAGTTCTTTGAGCTAAAAAGATGTTCCGAAATAATTTTATTTTTCAACTAGCAAATGTTCGTGATACTGAAAACGTAAAACCGTAAAGAAGTATTTTTTCCACACAAATGGTGCAAAATACTGCGATAATAATAAATTTACTACAATTTGCAAAACCTGGATACAAAAGAAAAACTATGTTTATAAATAATGTAACAAATTATAAGCTTTTATACGTTATAATTTACTTATTTAAAATAAAGATTTATTTGATTTTTTTCTGAACAAAGATATATACTTTATTATACTTATTTTTTTATTAATAAAAAGTGGCAATCATTATTCAGGATCATGCTCCCAGATGGATTAGTAATATCACTAAGATACTGCATAATATGGAATTATTTTTGCGTACTTTTTGGACTCCAGTCATTTTGATTGGTTTTGTGAGAAGTAGTTTTGTCTAATTATCGGTAGTTCTAGTATTAATGCTGACTGATATGATTTATTTCGCGACAAGTTGGAGTTGAAGCTGAAATTATGTTTCAGAGATATGCATTTAAAACACAATTTTGGAGCATGAAAACAAATTTCAAAGGAACAATTTTAGACCATGCATAGATGTTTAATTACTTGCCAACGTACAAGTCTGTCGTAAATTAACGCCAGCGCAGCTAGCTATTTCGCTCAGCGCGATTATGGTGCAACGTAGTATGGGGAATCTTTTGTGTGTTTATGCGTCCCAAAAGTGGCACATCGCATATTTACAACGCTATTTCTGCCACAAAAGTTTATAATTTCCGTCCCCGAAACGAGAGCTCCTAGCCGTAAAATTAATATTTACGGTCATGGTGCAGATCTAAAGAGATTACACGGAGCCGACCACCAAGATCATACTCATCTTGTACGAGCAAAACTATTAATTCCGAATTGCCAGCTGGACTGCGTTTACGCTAAACAAATCATATTTTTAAAATGAAAATTACCTTCTAAATTAAAAAAAACGTATATTCACAACCGACTGCTTTGGAGAGATCAGAGGCAGATTTGAATTAATTATCTTTTCTTCCGTTTAAACAACGGATGATGTTTTTTGAGATCTTTTAATTAATAAAATGCCCTCGTAAGTAGAAAATGGAAATACAACTAATATCATCAGACGATACAATGAGCTTTTAAGGACTAAATAGAATGACAAATTTAAATGGATGTAGCTATTAAGCATATTAAAACTTAGACATGGTACCGCAAATATGTCTGCAAATTTAATAAAAAAGGTCTTTACTATTGCTTTTTTTAGTCTAATCTGACTAATAGTCACATTAATCTATTAAATTATAGACTCCGTATCAAGAACGTAGATAAAGTAGACTTAATTAAGTATTGTAAGTGTAATTGAGGCACTGTAAAAACGAGGGTTGCCTGATAGCTAAAAACTATAAAACACCTTTGTAAAAAATATTCGAATAACAAACACATATTTCATGCAATAACCATAATATATAGTATAATGCAATATGCTCTTCTCTCAATGGTTAATTCGTTAATTCAATGTACAGCCATTATTTTAATAGATAGACTAGATAGATTTCTCAGTTTAAAAGCATTTGTACAAAAACCCTGAACCACCGCATGAAATAAATAATATGTACGTATATAATGATTTTTATCTTTGAAACTTGATTTCATACATTAGAGAAATTATGATTTTCATGATTAAAATGCATGATAAATTTTTAATTTTAAGTTTTCGGTCAAAAACGATAATTTTAACCGATAAATTCGCCGTAAACGTCGAGTACAATTTGTTCGCCGCACTTGAAAACATTAGTGACGGAAAAGGCATCAAACTAATTTAATTTGTCCTTAAAGCCATCAACCCTATATCGTGTAACAAACCGGCTCAAAATGAAATATCCTTGAGCAAAGTTGAGGCCTTCTCAAAAAGAAAAGCTCTTAAGCCCGAGAATGAGGCGTAATTTTGCCATGATGTCGTAATTTTGTTGACAAACATCTCGAGTATAACTACGAATGACGACTTGCGATAGTTCAAAGTTATTCCAACTAACCGTGAAGCCCAAAAACTTGGCAAATGATATTTATGAAATAATTATATTCGCATTTGTGCCGTTGCGTCTGTCGAGAGAAGTCGAAGTCGACGTCCGCTGCGAACCACAAATCTCACTAACGTACTCTGACAGCTCGAAAATTGCCTACGAATGTGACTTTAAGGTTTAGACAAACGAGTGAAATCACAATGCGATTATTGAGGTATAATATACGATTATCGCATGCCAGCATTCGTGTACATTGGCACGTGTAGTGCCATTTTATGAACGCGCTCTTGCGGTTTGGCACCTATTTTCAACATCCATTGTAGTGATTTACAAGTCTCTGGTCATTAAACCACAATAGCTACACGTCCCTAGGCGATGGCTGCGCCCCTTTTGTTTGCCGGTCCACAGTTTATTTTGATGGCGTAGTCGCGACCCACTGTTTATACGTCAGCTTCCTTTATTGACGTGTCTCCACATGTTGTTTCGCATCCCGACACTTTTTAATTAGTCGAAACACTGTGTGCGTTCCTGGAGCGATGTCGTTATGGGATTTCTAAAGGATTCAAATCTAACCATAAAACACTAGATTCTCGAATTACTTCGGAATAGAGAATTCATTTATTGGGTACACGCCTAAGTTAAAATTGTCCGGCAATATATGCAAATTGGATCACTGGGATGACATCTAGCATTTCTTACAAATACATAATGGATAGTTATGTATGTCTATTATTATGCTTTAAATGGCATAAATATGAAGATTAAAATAGATATCTTTAACAATCAAAAAATTTGATCGCTTCAGGTTTATAACTGGTTTTCATTACATACACAATATTTTTATCATTAAAATTAAACTATTCATCAGAATAAATAATAGTTATTCTAAAAAAAATAGATCACAAGTTCATTTTACGCAACCATTTGATCGCCTGAATCTTTGGATCTATATATCAGGTCAGTCCAAAAGTTCGTGCGCATTTTTGGTTTTTTTTTAAATTCCCACCATTAGTGAATATAAAGAAAATGTTGTTTGAACAAGGCTGAAAAAATTAAGTGAATTTAATTGGGAGCTTTTGCCGCATTCTGCTTACTTCCCGAATATTGCCCCAAGTGATTTCCACTTATTTCTTGCCTTATAATTATTTTTACTGGAGAAGAAGTTAAATTCTAAACAGGATGTACAAAATGTTTTTTCAAGTTTTTTTTATTACTTAAAACCAGTGTCTTTCTATAACAATGAAATTGAAAAGCTACCTGTAAGATGGCGAGAAATTTGTAGATAGTGCAGGAAAATATATTATTGATTAAAATGTTAAATTGTGTTTTATTCACAACATTCAAAAAATACCCAAAATTGCGCAAGAACTTTTGGACTGGCTTGATATATTGTAACACGAACGATATGAAAAACAATTTAAGGATCCATATTCGAAGAATTCACCTTCAAAATCGACGAAAAACAATTAAATTCCAATGAAAGCTTTTATGGGCGCATAAAAAGTGTAAAAATAATTTAGTATATCGTATTGAAACAAATTTAGGGGGGATCCTGAAATAAGGCAGCTCCCATTATAAACAAGATATTGATGATCGTCCAATACATGTTTATTGATGGATCTTAATACTTTCGTGCTGATTTTTTATACAATAATTAATAATTTATTGATAATTTTTCATCTAATATACTAAATAAAGTAACTTTATGCATAAGTTTATTTTTATTCTTGATTATCAAAGTCTTAACAATGAGTTAATTGTTGTCTTCTTCGCTTTCATTTCGCATTCTATTTACCTCATGTAAATGAATTAATCCGTTTGAAAAAGATTCCGAGGGAAATTCCATTAACTCGTTAATCTCCTTGTTGTTGATATCTAGATTTAATTCATGGATCGAATTAACTATTCCAGAAATCTACCAAATCGCTAATAATTTGTGGACATAATTTATCACAACCACTGTTTGATATTGACTTTTATTTAGCCCAGGATTCCGCAATATTATTTATTGCGTGTCATATATTGAGTAATTACGTTTTGAATGTCGTTTTTAGTTTATTTTATTTTATTAATGGGTATTTAAATTGAATTTATCCTAAATATATTTTCTTCTATTTTATATTTCTGTTGACTGTAAAGCAGCATTTTCTAAAAATTGATACTGATTTTAGAAGAAGTTTTGTTGTTACTTTTTAATCGGTTATGTTAGATTTATCAACACATGTTATGTTTATTCTTCCAATTTTTTATTTTTAGTATTTAAGGATATATATTGATGTTTTAAAAAGATTACAAGCTTTGAATTATTGTATAAGGATTTTAATATTTTTTACATAATCATCATTATAGTGCAGCCACAAACAGTCCGCTGCAGAGCTATGTTATACTTCTTTTTTGTTTATTTACACATCCAAGTATGAATTTATTGACATTAAAACAAGTTAAATTTAACGCAAATCAAGTCACATAATACTATTATAAATTACTATTAAACTTAATTTTGAACTTTTAGCTTGTTTATGTAAACTACAATATATTATAAATTATCATTTCACAATCCACCGAGTTAATCGTGTCAATAACTGCATATAAGCTCATAAACATGCCTTTGAATGAAAATTATCCTTAAAATAGATAACCTTTGAAAGGAAAAGTGAGCTTTAGCGTTACAACGTCAATAAAATGAATAAGATTTGGAGCCCTTAGGCATCATCTATTTTTAATTAATTATACAAGTACTAAGAGCGTTTGCTACCAGGATTTACGACAGCATAAAACGTATTCAATGAGGACATATTGAACGTGTTAATGTGGCTTTTTCAGGTTAAATATTACCCGTAATAAAATTCTAGAGTAATTTATTCAAACAATGAAATTCTTATATCTTTCCGTTCATGATCGTAAAAGAACCTCGTTAAATATTTACGGTAAATAATATAAAGAAAAATGTCATCAAGCTGAATCGTCCCAGTGCGATTCTTTACGAGTCACACTGAATATATTGAATGAGGCCAATAAAATCGGCCGGGGGTGGAAAAAAGTCGTTATTCAACAGTGATGTCATGGAATATTTATCAAAAGTCTTTTTAATTTTTTTTTTTTGGGACTGTTTAATTAATGTCGAAATATGTATTATTCCGGGGCGCAATAAGTTAAAGGAGGACCTGCAAAAATTTAATTTAAAGTCTTTGGCTGAATTTTTCGACAGCGTCGACTATGGAAGTAGCTTTCAAATTTCATTTCGGGAGCAATTCAGATTTCTGAAAAAATAATGGTATTCACAAGTCTTTTCGTACACCTTTCTTTAAAGGCAGCTTGTGAAAAATTAAATTTGATAAGGAAAATGTTTTTTTTCGCACATGTAAATGTATAATATAAAATTGGTTGGAATTTAACACATTAAATAAAATAATCATTTTGGGTTTCACCATTCACTAATCATTTTTTTTCTATTACGAGCTTTCATTCGACCAAAATCTTTGAATTTTTTGCAATTAACAAAAGAGGAAGAATAAAATTTTATTCATCAAATAGAATACTTAAATAGCTGCGATGAAAGAGTGAAAATCTCTCAAAAAACGAGTTTTCGCTCAGAGCAAAGATAAACAACAAGTGAACGTAGAGATCTACTTTTTCACCCCTTACAGCGTTCATTTTATACTAAAAACGATTCTAGCAAAAATAATTTAAATTTCAGATAGTCAACAAATTATATTTTCATTCCAATTCATATTTTTGTCTAAGTTTAAACCTAGACTAAATAAACGTCCGAATGAATCCTCGTTGCTGATGGATAGGTCCAAATCCTTGTCCAAAATCTTGGCATTGTATATGATGTTTTTATTGGCTTTTCACATTTTTTTATGGGACCACTTTATGGTAAGAACAAAAACGCCCAATAATGTGATCGAATAAATCATAGCAAAAACAATAACATCCTAATGTTAACAAAAATACATCTTGCCACAAGAAGATCGTAAAATGATAAGAATCAAAATTTTGATTAATTTCCGATTTCGTCAATATGAAGAGAATAAAAAATCAATTGATGAATGATTAATATACATTTCAATGTGTTTAAATGTGGTTTTCTTTATTTAATATGAAATAATTTAACCCATGTCAATGAAAATTGTCGTTCAATATTTGCATTGACGCAGATTGAAATTCAAAATACAATATTTCAGCAACTGACAGCAAATCATTTAGCATAAGCGGAAATCGGCTTTGAAGCTTAGTAATTGAACAATAACACCACAAAAAGACTTTCCATGTTATTTTTCTATGAGAAAAAAGGTCTTTGGCTTGATAGTTATCTTCGCTATACAATAAATAGGCTTTCTTAAATTGCATCATGTCCTTATGGTTTGAACTGTTCTTATTTTAACATTTCAGCGCTATATTTAAAATCATCCAAAGTTCAATTCCCTATGAAATGTTCTCTTTTATTAACGATTTTTCACGAAGCTGTCGTTTGATATTGATATCTCCATATAATTCTAAGTCTAAATGGTAAAATGAAATATATTATATCGCGAAGTTGTTGAATTTAAGTTTTAAAAACCATTATGGAGTGTCGTTATCTTAACTTGCTTGAGATGAGTCAACGAATCCTTAATTGTCTCAAGACACTATTCTCACAGACAGCTCTTTAGTTAACTCTACTGAAAGCAGGCAAATGTTCGACTTAAGCACCTTCTAATTAGATAAGTTTCAAAGGGTGCATTCGACTTAAGATAGATCTTTAGGGCGTTAGATAAATTTAGGAGTCGCAAAATGTTAGTGAAAAAAAACGCAGATCGGCAAACAAAGAGTATAATTCAATAAATTACGATGCGGGTTCTGATAAGCAAAGACGCGATGTTCTCTTTGAAGATTTCAATTAAGCTTACCTTTCGTTCTCTCGCGATAGAATTGCTATGGCTATGCTCACATACAACCATCCGCAGCTATGGAATGGTGATTAAAACGCTATCACCCAAAAACAGCTTAGTTCTGCCCTTTGAACAGGGCTAAAAGGGTATTCGACTCTTGTACGATTCATTGTCGTAACCTGGGCACTAACCGAGGGACCAAGTAAATGGAAAACCATTCTTATGTGGTGAAAAATTTATATTTGGCTTTCTAGAGGGAGGAACGACATAAAATGTATTCTGCGCTTCTTTCAAATCTCATACGGCAGACATCCCTTTCCTATTATTATAAGCACTTGATTTAAATAACATCTAAAATTCTATTTTATGTCCATATTAACTGAATTATTCAATTCGCAACAGAAAGCTATTTCGAAACGGGACATTGATGTTTTAAAAATTGGACATATTGACAGTTGTAACATACATTTACATACTTAAATGGATGACAAACCAAAACATTAAAACGATAAGGGAATAGATTTTATCATCGATAACTTTAATTAGTATATTTCCTTTATTTAAATATAAACGAAAACTTGCATACAATATATTATACCTATTCGCAAACATATTCACTCAATAAAAATGTATGTCTTAATAAATTTGATATTAATAATCGATAAACGATCGTAGCCTCTGGAAAGCTTTGGCGAGGCATCAGAATTTTTAATGCCTGGCAATATAAAAGCACTCTATTTTTAAGCTTTTAAAAAGCACCATTAAATAATGATCTCAATATTAAATGCTCTCTATCCAAAATATATACTTCAAGCGTGGTCGACGAGTATGCATATTTTTAACAGGTCTAAATTAATATTTCATAGTATAAATGCCATAATTGTGCAGGATTTTATTTTAATTCACATCATACGATCAATAATCCACGTGATGCATTAGGATCAGACAATATCGCATTTGATAAAATAACGTATGTCATCGGCATTTAGTTCGAACCACACAATAAATATTTTGAATTCAAATATTTAAATCATTCAAATACGTGTATGCTGACGATGATAAAGCTCATTTTTATGGAAGCCAACGAGATAATATTTATTGCTTTGAATTGCGGATATTTTAGATTAGTTAAATGTTTAAAAATGGAATTAAGTCTAGTAAGTGTAGGATCAATTCATAGATCTACAAAATTATTCTACTTTCTTTCAAGTCAACATGCACAAAATTTCATGTTACACACCTATTTTTAGGTAAAGATATTTTTTAGCACTTTTGAATATAAAATTGAACATACAAAAATAAGGTTCTATAAATATGGGTCTCTACTTAATAAATATTGCGAAATTGCACTTAAAATATATTTCCGTCATGCTAACTAAATAAGAAATTACAGTAACGTGACCACAGTGTTATTCTCCAGCGTAACAATTCAAACAGGATGCTTCCTAAGCTAAAATCTGGGAGAATCTTTAAGCAAAGGATTTAGCTCTATAAATATATAAAGCTATTTTAAATAACGAGATATATTTAGCAGTCCTGAACTCTATTTGCAGCGGAACGTGCCAATATCAAAGCACTATAGTTAAATACACAGGAACATAATTTAATTTGCCAGTAAACAAGAATTGTAGCGAATCTTCTTAGAACAGTACAATATGATAATCTCCACAATTGTTCGACCATTTTACCAATATGACTGATTCTTGTCTCTTTCTTGAATTGCCATTTCCATTATCAGATGTAAGCATTTTTTATTGGTGGCTTATTGTTTTCTCATATGGTAGACTTAGAATAGGATTATTTGAATAGGAATTTTAAGAAGAAGGTAATCTATGAAATTTTTTAGCAGTCAAAATAAATCAATTATTTTTTTTGTTATTGATGTTGCTCATAAAAATAAAAATTGAAAGTATCCAATAATTTGCATATTAGATTCCATATAATTTATGCTATTGTGAAAGCAAATATTTTTGTTTAAATGAAACCATCAGTCATCATCACTAGCAATCTTTGCTAATTCCTCGTTAAATACGACAATGCTGGACCACAAGCCGTACACAATTCCTCCTCTTTCTTATTATTCTCCGTATCACTGTAAGTAGGCAAGTTCCATTGTTAAAATATGTAGAATTCTGCATTAATTATTATAAAATCAACTAACGAAGCAAGCATAAATTCCTCTGCAAATATTCCGAAAATAAGAAGAAGAAAGCCGTTGAAATGAATTTCAATAAATTAAAAAATATAATTTAACTTTTTTGACAGGTTTCACTCATAGCAGTATTCTGAAAACAGTTCGAGTAATTTGGAAATGTGCCTTGTTTTTAATTAATTTACGATTTTCTTCATTTATTTCAATCAACAATTTTCTTTGGGATTTTTCGCCATAGTTCGGAGATTAATCAGCTTTTTTTCGCTCAAGACGAATTTCTTGGCAAATTGAAAAAATCCGATAAATGATATTCGAAGGAAAATTTTGCTTTGCGATATCATTAAGTACGCATAAATATATAAATAATATCTACAGGACAAAGTCCTTTTCATAAATTCTCTCAAGAGACAAATCAAAGTGCCATTTTGTTCCTACATTATATTCCTCAAAACTAAAAAAAAAATACGGATTAAATAGATAAATACCTATTTTTTAATCAAAAAATATAAATTTATCAATAATTAAAACCAAATACGAATGTTGATCATTAGAAAATCAAAAGAAATTGAACACAAAAGTAATTTTATATAGAGACATTGAATCTGTTATCGTTTTGGATAACTTATTATTTGAAAATTATTGTAGCTGCTTAATTGCGGCTCAGTATTCAAACATCAAATATATTTTTATAGTATTTTTTATTTGAAGATTTCCTATTTTTTCCACATATTTACGAGTATTTAGGATGAAATAGGTGATTTTTTAGGCAAAATAAAAATCAAATATCGTTGCAATCAGACAGACAGATTAAGCTTTCAGACAGAGAGTTAAACAATTATTATAACTTTATAAGTATTGAAGCAAATTTTTTTCAGATATTTTAAAAAATCCTTTAAAATAATTTATTTAACCAAAATTTTACTATACATAATTGTAACTTAGAATACAACATTTTAATCAAAATCTTTCAAAGACATTTACCTTTTCAGCTTTTCTAAATTCTATAGATTAAAAATAAGATTTATATACTATCATAAACTAAAAGAATTGACTTCTCTATTCTTCATTGTTCGTCTAGACATTATCTCTAAAAACTTTATCGATAAAGCTTGTACCGTTAGCTAATAAATTACAACCAAGACTGTCAATTTATAAAATATAACACGCTTTTACGACCGATTGTAAATTTTTCCTCCGCATTTACATCGATTAGTTGTATTTTTTTAACAAATCATACAAAACGAAGACGAAGTTGTAACATGTGCAAGCTTAAAGCCCTGATGGATGCTAATCCAATATTATGCAATTTTGTCGGAATCGGAAAAATATCTCACCGGGATATCTGCATTATTGAATCAAAATAAACCAAAAGCTCAGATAATATTTGATCAAATATGGACGACAGGAAATTAAAATACATGACGAATCCTCTTTAGATGTACATATATGAAAAAATGTCAAATATCTACCGATGCGCTTAAAATTCAGTCGACTTTCTATCAAAATCGAATTTATGATTTGAAGAATCAGTTTCTTTTTCAAGAATTTAGTATTAAGTACTGTGTCATATATATGTGTCAATTATTAATTAATATTAGATTTAAAGGCTGAGAAATTATATAATTTCTCAGATTCCACCAAATCAAATGTTATCAGCTTAAAACATTACTAATTCACAGTATTTTAAAAAAATCTGGAATATACTTTTATTTTTATTAAAGATTCGCTTTTAAACTATCACTTTGTTATTATTAGCTAATATCATATGTTCTATAATATTTTTGATAGAATATTTCATAAGATTCATGGTATTTAGGATTTAGTTGGGGATTATGCAGGTGTTAAACTTGTTCGAGTGTTCTGCAACTAAATAGTTATGATATGACTATATCTTAAAACATCGTTAGATATCAGATATCAAGGATTAAAATAGGGCAGTATTTCATACTTTTCTCATAGTCTTTTTCCGTTTCTGGTTAAAATTTCTTTAAAAATTTGATAGTTCAAATATAAATCATGCATAACATTTACATTTTAAATACATTGTACTATTAAATAATACATTATCATATATTTAACCCTGTCTAAGAAGTTAAAAACGTTTAATTAACAGATACAAATTCAGTTAAATTTTAATAAAGCATCATAAAGCCTTCTGTAAAAGCGATATCAAATCTCTTAAGAAATAAATTTTAATAGTATTTCATTTCAGGACAAACATTGAAAGAAGCAATTTAAACTCCTCGACTATTTAAAAAGCAAAAATAAAGTAATGGAGGTGAATTGAAGCTGAAGATAATTGTAGATGAATTTTCATTAATCCCTTTAGAAACTGAGTCCTCCATGATCGCTTTTTTAATTCTCGTTTATACTTCAATCGATCCCATTGGATTTTTTGTCAAAGTAATTTATGGGCACTCAGTTGTCATGTTTCCGATAATAGAAAAAAAAACAATGATTGCGTCGATCTGGTATGGGAAATGTCGATTTGATTAGGTTTTTGTCACCATATTGAATGATATCATACTGGAACATATGGTGTGATTTTAGTTTTTATGTGTGAGAATTCCAGATAATTCAGTTTATCTAATATATTTGATCGCTGGTTTGTTAATGTAGCTGAGATAAACACAATTTGCTTGAGCTCATCTGATAATTTTTCACTTCAAAGAATATAATCATGCATTTAAATTGATTTTTGTATGAAAAAATGTCTCAAATTATTTATCTTTCATTTCGATCAAAATGCAATCTTTAAGCCATTATAAATTTTGCTAAGCGATATATTCGTATCAACTTTGAGTAGTCAATGTAAGTCATTTTAGTACATTCTATTTGTTATCGATTTTGTTTCCATCCACGTCATACGTTCAATTTGCATGTATGTAAAGTAATGAAACAATATCGCATTTTTTCCATCTTTGATAAGATTAACTACGTCATCGTTATTTAGCCTGAAGCATACCATACGTATAACTTTTAATAAAATTGGTATGAAGAACCGTTTAAATCCTTGCCAAAAATCAGTCTTTACGCAAAAACATTAAATATTTATAATAATTTGAAAACAACCTATGACGATTGTGGTTGTCTTAAAGCACTGCGAGAAAAATTACATTAGGATACTTGTACTACACGATATCATATTTAATAAAACATGTATTAACATAATCAGCAATCAGCAAAACATTCAATAAAACACAACCAGCAATTGTGACACAAAGTTATTCCTTGATACATATTTCGTATAGAAATATAATATATGATAGAAGATCCATGATGTAAGGATTTATAATAAACGGGCTTGAAGAAAATCAATTTATATATTAATACCTGTGTTGTTGAAGTATTTTTATTAATTAGGTGCATATTACTGCTAATTAAAATGAATTATTTAACCAAATGATCCATAAATCATATTTTTTGTTATTTATGCTCCAAGTATCCCAACCTTGTAGCCATTTGAAATATATATTGTGAAAAAATGTTATTTTAGCAAATATTGATGAATGGATGCTTTGAAATTTCTTATAAGATGGAAAGCTTTATCACATAGTATACTTAATATGTCTCAACTATATATTCAAAGTAGTTTGTTAGTTAAAATATTCGATTATCAAAAGCATACATCATTTGTGCATTAGGCGAAATTAATAAGATATGCACGCGTTATATATTGAAGTAGGTGACAGCATGTTTTATTACAGAAATAAGTTCATCCCATCACTTTTATATTTCCAAAGCTTTTTATATAGGTTTTCTGTTATTTTATCAATAGAAAAAATGATGGACATGACCTAGAGATTAAATATCTTCAATGATAAGGCTTTATTTATAAATTGTCATCTCGTCGATCGTCTCGATAGGGAAGTGTGGAGATGATTTATTGAAATGTATTGGACAGGCTTTTAGCTGATTGATGTTGATGCCGAATTGATTTAATAGCTCTGTTGAAATTTGCAATATATTTATGAATCGTAAAAAAATATATCTATCTAATTCATATTCTATTCGTTTCATAGCGATAATATTTGCATTAAGTTTTCAGCGACTTCAATAGCGGAATCTTCAGTCTTCATCACATCCGCTTGGATATGTCATCATAGTTTTCACATCACGTCTGAATTTATATTCCATCTTGGCTTATGAGTACTTCCATTACATCTATATTTTATTTTTAGTCCCAGCTTCGCCACATATAACACCACGTACAAAGAAATGACAAAAGACCAACACCTGGAGACTTTTTCCCCAGACTTGTGAGACACCTTTATTCGCATCGCGCTTTAAGCTCATATCAAGAGCTTTCTTCACATACGTACAGCTTTTAAGACGGTGCTAGAGATTACCTTTGGCATTTGCATGAGCCTTAAGTTGCTGTTGTCATTAAAATGTAACTTTGTAATATTTAAATAACCTTTGCGTCGGATAAAAGGTGTTGCGAATTGAAGGCTTTTTTCTCGAGATATATTGAGAAGAGCTTTTAATCTCGGAGGGAGCACTTTAGATTACATATGTATGTACGTCTTAAAATTTTCTTATTCAATTAGTGCAGAGTACAATCTAGTATGTATATGGTATTAACATATCATTTTAAAGCTTTCGTCTCGCTTAGGGCCTCGTTAACAAGCGACAAAATTCAATTACCTTAACGAAAACTTTAACTAATATTAGAAACAGAACTGCTCATTTGTACCAAATTGTTTGAGTTCCTTTATAATTTATTTTAATCAATTTTCTTAGCAAATCTAGTAATCTAAAGATAAATTTCTGGCATTTGCTTGAATAATCAAAAGTATTTAAAGGAATCATTCCAAAGTAATTTTATCATTTTATTAATTCACAAATCAATTGCAAAAAAATATATATCCGAAAATAGTTTCTAAAAATTATCTATAATACTTAGCTGTTAATATTTTTTTGGCAATTAATAAATTTAAAAGTAATTTAATTGCTTTAATTATTGTGTTTATAATTTTTTTTTCATTTTAAAAAATCCATCTACTTATTGTAATAAAAATCTAAGTTTTGCATCATTCAGTATTTTCCGGTTAAAATATTCGAGTTCCATTCGTCAAGCTTCGTATTCAAGAATGTAATTTCTTTTTGAAAAAATGAATGTAACATGGCGTTTTTCCACCCTTAAAACCTTCGTTTTTCTCCTCCTTCACATCCTCCTATGACTAAATGAATAGGTTGCTCCAGTGGGTGAGTTGTATGTTGAAATTGAAGCTAAATCTTCCAAAGGTGGAGTTTTTGTTTGGCCGTGCTTTTGATGAAGCCTTTCTTAGTCACCCTGTGTGCGAATAAGCCATTCCATTTAGAAAAGCTGTATGAAGAAGGTAGAATAGTCAGCAAAACAGCCCACTGAGAACGTGTGGTGTGCGAGGTGGAAAAAGCGAACCCAAGAACAAAAAGATAATCGAAATCAAAAAGACAAACACGTAGATAACCAAAAACGCATGATCAATAAGGACAAGTATGAGATAAAAACTAAATAATTTTGAATACAAGCCTTTGATAATCTAATTTCATGACATATACGCAAACGATTGACGTCATCCACCGGTCGATCTCATTTTAACATGTAATATGAATATTGATGATAACATTTATTAAGAGTCATTTGTGTATTTAGGATTGTAAAAAACCGACAGATGTAATCGATAAGCTGAAACTAAAAGTATCAAGTCGAACTTAAGTGTCGGGCAATGTCATCACGAAATCAAATTTTGCAAATATTTCAAAACGTGCATTTTTATCCAATATCATTGATATCAGTAAAATATATTTGGGTTTGATTGAATGGCGAAAATACATTTTATCACCCTAACCTTTTTTTTAATGATTATTAGTATCCCCATGAATTCAAATAATAATTTAGCACTCGTACTTAATTAAATATTGTATATTGTTAGATAATAAATATACGATTTATTGGGTACTCAAGTGCAATAAATTAGGAATTGGGGTATTCATTGTTATTTTCATCATTAACCAAATAGAATTTCTTGATTAATTTAAATAAACAGATGTATACAATTAATTGGGCTAATTTGTAAAAGGATCTCATTAGTGCGAACTGTGCCTTACAGCGGAATGAGCGTGCTCTTATTTGCGCAGCTAAAAAATATTTTAATTATATTATAAACGCCTAATAAATTGTTTTTCATCTATACATCTATTACAAATCACGATTACAACTCATTTTTTTTAAATTTAGAATATGAACTACGTAGACGTATCAGGTCAGTCCAAAAGCTCGTGCGTATTTTTGAGAAATTTCTGAATAGTGTAAATAAAACCCAATTTAACTTTTGGATCAATGATATGTTTTCTTCTACAATTTACAATTTCTCGTAATCTTACAGTTAGCTTTTCAATTCCATTTCTGTAGAAAGACACAGATCTTGAGTCAAAAAAACATGAAAGTCCATTTTGCCAATCCTGTTTAGAATTTAACTTTTTCCCTAGTAAAAAAATGTAAGGCACGAAATAAGTCTAAATCACTTGGGGTAATGTCCGGGGAGTAATCAAAATGCAGCAAAAGCTCCTAATTAAATTCACTATTTTTTTGCGTGATGATGAAAAAACACTTTCTTGATATTCACCAAAAGCAAGCGTTTTTTAATCATTTCTAAGTTAACGACACTGTAAGTATCTGTATTAATATTTTGATTTAGTTTTGACAGTTCATAACCACCATACATATCCCACCAAACACTCAAAAGTTTATTTTTGGGACGTAAAGACACCTTTACTGTTGGAATTGGCTGCTTGTCTTTTTCTATCCACTGTCTTTTTCTTGAGACGTTATAATAAATTATCTAATTTTCGTCACCTGCTACCAAATGTATTCGTTGCTGGCAATTGGATTCGGATAACTCACGCAGTACCCATTTTCCAAGCTTTGATACATTCCCAATCTCCTTTAAATGACGAAAGACTGTTCCATGAGATGAATCCATCCTTTCTGCGATCTGATCTACTGTTAATTGTGGCTCTGACTCCACAAGATTTTTAAGAACGCCGTTATCAAAATTAACAAGACGTCCTGAACGGGGCTCATCATAAATGCTGCTTTCTCCAACTTTAAATTTTTAAAATCATTTCTGGGCAGTCCTTACACTGATATTAACGAACGTTTGGACTGACTGATAAGCTATATACGGAAATTGGACAATTTAATCAATTTCCAATATTTTCAACATGTAACCAATCCAAATGATAATTATTTAACGGCGTGAATATTTATTAATAAATTAAAAATGAGCTAAATTGCAATGTAACAAAATCGGACATTTCATGTGAAATGACTTCTAAATCGTTAATAAAATACGAAACAAAAACTGTAAATTGAAATTCGTATGGCTCTATTTTTTCGCTATCAAAACATGAAACAAAATTTTTCCATCCTATGAGTGCACAGCTCTTTACTTATATGAGAGCAAAATCTGCAATATCTCGACAGCACTCGGGAAGGCAGACGTACTTACGGCCTTCCCGTGGAATGCTTCAATCTTCTTTTACCATAGTCGTTTCGGGTGAATATTATGAGATAGGCCCGTGTCAAAGGCATCTCGTTGTTAATTAAATTTTCTTTGATACTTATTCTTATTTTAATACGACGTTAAACTAACTTCTTATTAAAATTTCTAATGATATTATATATATACGGTGACATTCGTTGTTTTTTTTTTCCTCCTAGGATGTAGACGATCGCCATGAAAGATTGTTCCATTATAATTCTGATTCACTGAAGATGATGTAGTTTTGAAAAGTTCAATTCTAACCCATATTTTATTCGATATATTTTTATTTACAATAATATCAATAATTTAAATGGAATTATAGCGTAGAGAAAAATTGCAAGAAAATAGTGTAAAAAGTCTTGGAAAAATCTCAGGAAGTTGCCGAACAAGTCTATCAGTTTTTTAAACTAGTTCTTATGCTAGAATTTTTAAAAAATATTTTAAGGTACATCTTTGACAACTTGTTGAAATTTTTTTTGTGAATTTTGGTATTTTTTCACGAATTTTTCGCATGAAAAAAATTAACGCTTTGATCAATCAAAATTATCCTAGTTTGCATAGGTACTGAATAAGTTAATCAAATTTCAAATAAATTTCTTTAATAAATTTTGAGACATTGTGGTATCAGATTTAAAAAATGCAACTCGTTTATCATCAAGAAAATTTTGATTTAGTTTTAATTTGCTATATCTGCTCTATAAAGTAAATCTTCAGTTTTTTCATAAAATTCTTATAAAAGTCGATTGTAGTTCTCTGGCATAAGATTTGACTATTTTAGCGAAGTCATTCGGCACGATAGGTACGCGCTTCATTGCAACGATGGGCGTAAGCTTGAGTTTCGTGGCCAATTTGACATTCTATTGTAACTAAAACCTTCAAAATCCCATTAAATCCTTCATTGAAGATAATCACGATAAGAAAAGTTGCTATTTCAACGATCTTTGTGCAAGAATGCAGGTGAATAGGAGCGAAAATCCACATCAATGATTTAAATGATTCATTATTATTCTGTGTTTGTACTCCTGAACATCTGGTTAACAGTTCATCTCGTGATAAATCTTCATAGACCGGTTTAATAACTTTTTGAACTTCTACAGTCAGAGGAACATTTTGTGTAGAACATTTGTGGTAGAAAATTGCTCAAATTTTTTCCTTCGTTTATTTCATCGAGTTTTCTGTCGACAAATGGCTAAACTGTAAAATTAGTGATTTTGTATCATTGGATATAAATTGTAAACTTTTGGGTGCTCAGTCAAGAAAAAAATAACCGTTATATTCGAAATGAGAAATGAGTTTGGATAACATAAGCTTCTTTTTTGTGCACAATAGATACGTGTTTGTATTAAAAGAGTTGAAGTAAGAAACCGAAGTGCAAGATACCGAGTCCTATTATCCGCCTCATAGAGTGATGAAACGCGCGCTCCAAAGCCTCGATTCTTCGACACTGTGACTTCCAAACAACCCCGAATATCGGAAAATAAATTTATCCACATTTTCCACACTATATTTGGATGCATTTGCATGCAAACCGACACACAGGGTGGCCCATTTAAGGAGTAGACTTTACATATGAATGGTAAACCTCGGATAATGACGCCTATCCAGTGCAGTCCAAAGTGCCAGTCGAGGTTATAAACAAAAATCAAAAATCTTCAAAATACATTAATAATATGGCTTTATGAAAGCGCGACATATGTGCCAGGCCAATAAGATTGACAGTAACATTCCTGAAGACTATTATAAATATATCACAACGAACGAGAAGCTTCGAGAACAATCGGGAGAATATAACGATAAGTCGGATATAAAAGTGAATTAGATTTGAGTTTGAATTCAGCTTAATCAGTTCTATACACCGGAACTTTTCTACGAACCGATAGTGAACAAACACAGGGAGGTCGTTCACGTTATACAATTCTTTGAATATTTTTTAAACTTATCTCAGAATTCACATTACATATAATTTTTTCCACCATTTTTTAAAGTACTACATTTATTGATAAAAAAAGCCCTATAATACAGTTTAGCAATATTGCAAAATATATTATAACAAATAGTCTTTAACATAAATATGAATGATGTATGAGGCAATTTACATTCTTGCAGAACGTATCAAGCGCGTTATTGACGAACTACGTTCGATTTTGTAACAAAATATTTGTTTTCATTGAGTCCAATGAATAGTTATTTATTATAATTATTCGATTCATTGCATAAATCTATAGAATATGAATTTTGTATTATATTCAGTGTGCTTAGTATTATTAAAACTGTTCAGTCTTTATAATACCTTTTTATTTGAATATTAAACGGCAGTGGTCATAATTCAAAGAAATTTTAATATGTGCATTTATTAATTTAAAAAGATTGTAATATTCGAGAGCATTTCACCGTTTCTGATACTAAAAAAATACAGACATCTTTATCACACCCCGTGAAGCCCTCTCTAAAAATACAGATTCTTCAAGGAAAGTCTCTCAAAAAAAGATATTATAATTTCTACGGCTAGAAAAACACAATGGCGTAATGAGTGTTGATCCTGTATTCATTTTGCGCATAACGACCATTTTCCATTTCACGGGAAATCTCTTAAAAATCCTCCTTTTGTGAACCGAAAATCCACACGGCCATTAAAAAGAATTAAGCATCTTTTCGGTATATCTCTTACTCAGTTGCCAACAATCTTGTTTTCAAATTCACACGTAATTTCGGACGTTTTTACAAAGTTAGATCTTTGGATTTCGACTCCGTTGTTTATTCTGCCTTCCATGGAAAACTCGATTAACTGCCCCGAAAAACTGAAAGTTTTTGAGCTTTGCCTCCATTGGATGTCTGTGTGATGAAAAGGTTTTTTGTTATGAAGGAGCACGGAAGAAGATAACGAATTTTCCAGGACGTCGGTACATCGAGTCTCTCGCCGTTGATAAATTTACATATTCAAGACAAAAAGAACGAAGATCGATAAGACGCGTAAAGAACAAAGTCCTTTATTTCCATAATAATGAGTCAACGATGGGCTCTACGATGAGGCTTGCGCAAACAAATTTGTTTGAATTATTTACGAATTGGTTGTCGATGAATATCCTTTTACTCCTTCACCGTTCGACTAATTGGTGTCGATCTCACGATCTCCTTCGCAATAAAGTATTTCATTTACCCACAAATAGAATCTTCAGACTTAATAGGATTATGCTTTATTTAATTTGCCTTTTAAAATACCGGATTTCAATCCGTAATAAAAATACGAACAATACGATGTATTTGAGCAAATACGGACCTTGGCTGCAATTTGATTATAATTCAGTTAAACATCTTCTAACCGCATTGATCAATCATACAGTGTACTCGAGACAGATTTGATGGGTTGAAAAAGAGACACTGTATGTAATTTATCATCCATTCACAAACAAAAGACAAAATCCCAACTTAGTTGATTTACTCGCGAGGCATTCTTTGCTTGAGAAAATGCGAATTAGAGACAGAAACGACGCCCTACTAGAAACAAAGCGGATGAGCTAATTTTGCCAGAGGAAGTTTTAAGATGATACTCAAAGGATAGAAGAGGCATCAAAGAAAACCACACGTGGCATTGGTGTTAAAATTAGGGCCGTTTGTTGTTCTTAGTACGAGAGTGTACATTGAGACATTATTAATTGCTTAATTTGCAAACCAGCCGATTTTGAACGAATTGTGCGCCGTCACGAACTCGAGGTGAAAATAACCGTATTACTCTACGAAACACTTAAGTGTGATGTCAAAATAACAATTTTCAATACATAGACATTCTATTCAATTATTCGGATATTTTTTCGTATGAACATTTTTTCAGAATATTTGCTTAAAAATAGGAATAGCATAACATTAGAAATCAATTCAATGTTCAAAATAACTGTTACATTGCAAAATTTCGAGACAGAGGATAATTTAACAACTATCTTTATTAAATGCAAAGAAAGTCTATAGCCACGAGATTACAAAAAAGCCTGCGGAAAAGTTACTTCTTCCCACAGTGGACACCATCCGTTAACTCTCTGGGTGATACGGAAGACAGATAGATATCGATGTTAATCTGGGGAATTGTGTTTTATTTAAACTATTTAAACAAATCCCAAAAAATATCCACGAATATTTTGACTGACCTGATTTGTATCATAAATTCATCTCATGCATTCGATTTTGAAAATAGCATAACCTTTGAGATTTATTTGTAGAGAATCACCTCAGCAAGCGTGTCGGAGACGGCTTTTGTTGCTTTCTCGATAAATGATCAAATTTCCTCAAAAGGTACTAATAGACTTTTCTAGGTGACCAAATTGATTTTACCAGAAAGGGCTTTCTGGAGTATATAACTTCTAGTCTTTCTTTGCTTGACGATTGAAGGCTTGTACCAGATTGATTTTATATTTGCATTTAGGACATGACAAAAACACATAAAATCAAAGTTGCCAAATATTAAATTTGCAAAAATTGGATGTCTATATTGTAATTAATTATGATCAATGCAATGAAATATTTCGTTCGGATCTTAATAAGAATGGAATCTTCAAGTACATTAGAGGGGCGGGTGAACGTTAAAATAACTAGGGATCATTCTGGATTATTTTACTAATTGATCCTGGACAACATCATTAATAGTCTTCTTTGAAAGCCAACTGTAATTCCAAAGCAATAAAAAGCTGAAATTATTGGCTCAAAGAAAATTTATTACATCTGAAGCTTTTATTGGAAAAAGTACATCGTTAAAATACGTAGCATAAAACGATTACGCTTGTCGAAACAATTACCGATACAACTATACAAAATGCGAGTGATTTATAAGCTGTTCTCAGCTTTTTGCTATTTTTTTATACTCATAACGCCCTCGATAGTATGCTAATTAGTGAAGCTTTGTGGTGAACAATGAGAAAATGTTTAAAATTTGTTTCGTTCTGGAGAACAGCAAGAAACATTATTTCATTCTCTTAAATCTATTTATTGTGTGATATAAAGCAGAATAAAATTTGTACTTTTTTCTTTCTGAGATATTGAAATATTTATGGCATAATAATTTTAAGTTTAGCTCATAAGTTTTGTAATGTTATATTATAATTTGTAAATATTACATTATTCCATCATGCTGAAAAATGTATATTAACGAATTTATTGGAAGAAGCTCACCTCGCCGGGAAGACATTAAAGTTGTTAAACAAAGACAAACAAAGAAGTCTGACTTTAACAGATAAAGTTCTTGGTAGGATCTTGGAGGTACGGTCTTATCAAACTAACAATGTTTTCAAGCACAATGAAAGCTTCTGCTAAAATTTTACTACAGGTCCTAAAATATAAGATGAAATCAGAAAACATAATTAAGCATATTTAGCAAAATAATATATGTAATGGAAATTAAACTACATAAGATTCATTGCTTGATTTGATGTCAACTCATGACGATGACGCAGGATTATAATATTATTCCAAGATTTAATACAGCGAAATTACATTGCATCAAATTTGAAAAGGTCATATTTATGCATAGAAATAGTTTAGCATAAATATGCAATTTTATATCATGCTCATACGTGGTTTGTCTGCTGAATATTTAGCATGGATGCTGCATGATGGTTTTAAAAATGTTATTAAATATTCTCATAGAATGTATAATTAATGTACATCGTTCGAAATACATTGAAGAAGAGCTTGTTAATAAAAAAATAACTAATTCAATTCAATTTTACCAGACGATAATGTTTTAAGGAGCCCACATTGCGGGAACTGTTTGCCTAAGGAATTCCAAACCCCTTTAATGCGTCACGTTAATCGATTTCCAAGATTAATTTTCATTAGAACGTTTACCGACATGAATTTCTGATTAATTTTGGCGGTAATCCGTTTAACCGGCTGAAAAATTGGCATAAAATCAACAAAATTTGTTTTATTTCCACGTGGACGACCTCCAAGTGAGGAGCATGGTGCGAAAATAGCCGAAAGTTACTATTTTCGAGCGCATTTGTGCTTGTGTATTTACAAGTACCGAATGATGCGTGCGAAAGGCCATTTGAAACGCTGCACGTTACACAAACTGCATGTGTATTTTCAAAGACTATTCAGCAATAGCATATTGTGCACCATAGCGCAAACAAATGTAGCGTTTAAAGACTGACGTGACGCAAATATAATGTCTTATTTTACTTACAATCGTTAAGGCATTACGAGCAGCATATATTCTATTCACAAAAAATATTATAAATTCGTATTAAGAAATTGAATTGAATTAAAAAGATGTAAAAAGATTAAAAACATGGGCCATTATCGCATGAGCATGCCAATGAGCAATGAAATAGAATATCAATCAACGTGAAATTCAAACATATTGAGAGTAAACTATATAAGAGAAAAATCGGAATATGGAATATTTACGAAGTTATAGCGCGTAATCAGGAGCACGCCGGAATCGCTGCGAACTAGGGAGTCAGGTCAGGTAGGATCGCTTGGAGTTGAGCAACCTTTCTTTCATAATACATTTGTTTAAACCTTTTGTATCTTTAGCTTTATTATAAGAGATATTTCTAAAAATATTTTAAGCAAAATTATCGTTATATTGCATACATTCATATATCTCGAATTGTAGGCATGCGAAATTAAAGTTACTCGAAGTTAGCTCGAAGTATCTCGAAGTCAAGTTTAGCTTGATTGTTTGTCGAATGTAGTTGAATTTTCGAAACAAACATGTCAAAATATCTTAATAAAGGAACGAAAGGTAGAGAAGTTCGAGGAATTAAAAATAAAAGACATTATTATGGGAGCCCGACTGAAGTCAAAAGCTGATGCAAATGGCAGAAAAACCATTGCTTTAAAAAATATCCAAAGCTCGAAGACCTGATTCCATTTATTGGAGATAAAACAGCATCTCTTTCACGATTTGTCCAGGGATGAATTACTTCAAAGATGCTTGGGTGGCCATTCGCAAAATGCTAATGAATGTTTTAATCCGACGGTTTGGTGATTGGCCCCAAACCACCTGCATTCTGGTGTAAAAATCACTGAAATATTAATATACAATGCTGCTGAGATATTTAATAACGACTACAGCTTAATTTTGAAGATGATGAATACATTAAATATAATTATTGGCACCGAAGCGCGGATAGCGAGTTAGAACCGTAAGAGTCTTGCTGAGACAAAAGCAGGTCGTATAGCCCAAAAACAACAGTTAGTCGAAGAAAAAAACTTTTTGAGAAAGCTGAAGATCTATTATATGGACCTGGAATCATTGGTTGATCAGTAAGTCACTAAAATTGATAGTTTTATCGCATTGAAACTTTAAACGAGATTATCTTGAAACTGCAATTACTAAATGTTCGCCAGTTGTAGTTGACTGTTACATGAGATGAATCCATCCTTTCTGCCATCTGATGCACTGTTAATTGTAGTTCTGACTCCACAAGTCTTTTAAGAACGTCGTTATCAAAATTAACAAAACGTCCTGAACGGGGTTCATCATAAATGTTACTTTCTCCAACTTTAAATGTTTTAAACCAATTCTGGGCTGTCTTTATATTAATAGTATGTTTACCATATTAATTTTTATCGCTGCAAATCTGGCAGATTCGCCACACGAAAATAAAAAAATATAACAAAACACGTTTGTATTGATTATCGATATTCATTTTCTATGGGTACTAATATGCGTCCGATGCACACGAACTTTTGGACTAACCTGATGCTTCTTATGAAAAAAACTGACAGTGTCCCATATCATGGGTGTCCAGGTAATCGATACCCCTAATGATCGTTTGTCATCGAAGCAGCTCGTTCAATATCTTTGGAGCTTTTGCGGCCATAATTGGCTAATTGTGCGTCGGAACCGAAAGTGAACGACTGAAGACTTTTCCAAGCCACCGGAAATTAATCTCGTTTACAAATGACAGGTTCCACGGGGACGCGTCTGTTTTATTTATTTTTTTGATTCCTTCGTTAAAGTTCAGTTTGTTTGACGAGGGCTGGAAGAAATCAAACATGTCGCCACAAATAGATTGATCAGATGGCGTTGCCTGACTACGAACGGGTCTTGTTTTATTAATTAAGGTTTGGTGCTCGCTCATTTATTTACAGTTGGCTAAACAACGACGATAAGTTGGATAAAAATTGACGAGATATAACCGTTTCCATGGAAGTCCATATAGTATTCTGCGTGGCTATTTTTGTTGCTAACAACAAACGTGCATAAACCTCTGTAAATTGTGATTGATATGCTCGAATAATGCTGAAAGTTGACTGACAAAATCATATTCATACATTAGGTATTTTTTACAACATGAAATGTGTATTTTTATATTTATCATGTTTCCTGAAATAACATTTATTTTCAAGGAAAGGTCAATATATGTATCATGTATGATCTGATTTCTCATGGAAATGTTTTCAATGAGACTTATTTAACTTTGTTAATATCCTTGAAAGAGGATACTAACAACAAATAAATATCGTGCCATTGGAATTTCAGTAAAGAAAATTTTAGCTTGGATAACAAGCCACGAAGATAATCAATTATCAACATTGATGACTGAAGCTTTACTAATGAAAATTGAAAATAATTCAGTCCATGATTCTACAACGACTCGTAGAGATAGATTTCCAAATAACGTATCAAATCGCTAATAGTACGGGAAGTCAGTGTCCGAAATTTTGCACCCATTTCTGCAAATCTAATTTTTGTTTCAGCCATTGTTTATAAAATCTAAGCCAGGAAATTTACAGTCTACTAAACTTTCAACGTTGCGGTCATTAATAAAATTTTTCTAAAGCTTAATTTCACATATCGGCATTAAATTTAAATCTACAAAGCTGTTTTTCGTCTACAAATAGTTTACGTTAATGGTTGTTAAATAAACGTCATCCACTTTCGATACAAGGTGATTAAAGCTTAGGTAGACGTGGCTAAAGCACAGGAATTTGATTGAAGTATTGCAACTTTTAACTTTAAGTTTTAGTTTTGGTTCCAGCATTGGAAACGAATTATAAATGCATTCGATAATTATTTATTAAATAAAACGTTATACCAATCTAACAATAATACACATTTCATATGAGAACCTTTAATACTTAATTAATATATTCTTTGGAACATTTAAATCATTAATAATTATCAATATGTATTTCAATTAACCCCCAATTGATATCGATTTTAAAGCTTATTATTAAATAATAACATTTTTTATTAATATAAGTAACATGACCAATATTTCAATATAAAATTTAAATGAGATTTGACAAAAAACAACTCCATTCCAAATTGAAATTTTCAACTTAATGCATATATTTTTTATATTAGATAGAATTGCCCTTTGTCAAATATTTTCCACAACAAAACACAAACGTACGTACTTTAATAAGTTTCCATCTTATTTTGAAAATCCTCGGTCGGATTACAAGTTAGTATCTTATTAGTTGCACCAAGAATGGGATTAATCTTATGTAAGCCAAGGGAAACAATGCATTGCTATAAGACATTACTGAATAACAAAGGTGGGTAACTTTAATACACCATCAAAGCTACAGCCATCTCTGAAATATTACATATAATGCATATGAAAGAGAAAGATGGGATTTATGAATAAGAACTTGTATTTGGGCTTGAAATTATTTGTAGAGAGCGAGTTTAGAAAATTTCCTAATAACGAAAACTTATATTTCATATATTAATTTAAAATTAATATAATAATTAAATCCATTACATGTTCGTGCGTTCTGTTTGCTATAATCCTTTATATTATTGAGTTATATGAGCATTTATTTAATATTTGGTTTTCAGAAGCAATCGTCTATCTCGCTTGATCTCCAAAATTACAAATTTGCATTGGAAAAAAATATTTGTTCTTTAAAGTAGTGTATTTCAACGAAATTTTATTCAAAGGATCAGAATTTGAATTCAAAATTAAATTTCAATCCGGATAAGAAGAGAAAGAAGCCATCTTTTTCATCCTGGAGGCAAAAGTGAGCGATTGGGATATTAGACAAATGCCACCAAATCGACCGAAAACCGATTTAAACTTTCGACGCTTTCAACATTTATATCTCCAAAAATAGTACCTAATCATCGCATAATACAAAGAAGCACCCATTCGCCAATCAAAATATCGCGAAAAAAGCTTAAAATGGAATTGTAACGAGCGATCATCAATTTTATTGCCGCAAATGCATTTGATATGGAAAGCTTTAAGCCGATTTATTGCCGACTATTTCTGTACCCAATACCGTCCATAACTTTACTTTACGCCGTAAAAGTACACCATAAACAGAAAACGTTCCTCTCGAGAATATTTTTTGAAATAGCCGTCCATTTCAAATTTGCTTAAAAAATTCATGAAATTTGAATGAATCTAGATTGCTTGCAAATTTCTACAATATATGCCATATTAAATTATGTATGAGCGAGTTAAGTTGCGAGCTTGAAAGCTCGACAAGAGCTTTCTTCTCGGAAGTATTAACAAAAACTAAAATAGGATATTTATATTATGTGAGTTGCTTTAATTCTGCAAAATTTCAATATGTGCAAATGAAATTTCCGCGAAATAATTATCTGAAAATTTAATAAACGCATTGAAGCCCCGTACCCTTTAGAGTAATTTTTTTGTCGACTTGGAATTTTTCCAATAAACTCAACTATTTTATATGAGTTTGTTGAATGATACTAAAGAGATTTCATAAGGTAAAAATTATATTTTTTACGTTATATGATCCACAATTTTGTTTGCACTTTATTATATTTGAGTTTCAAAGAATAGCCGTATTTATAAAATGGAATACTCATTGAGAATTTTTTGATAATAAATCATACAGAAGCATAATTTATATTATTGCATATACATTTTTTCTTGTAGTTTCGTGATAGCTGTAAATTTATTTATTTATGTAAACACATTTTTATCTACTAATTTATTCTATATATTATATATAGAATAGAGTTTCCTTAAGGGGGGTAAACCCTTTACAACATTATTTTTTTAAATTATTTTTTAATTACGTATTTCTAAAGTAAAACATACTAAGAGTATACTATAAAATAAAAAAATCGGAATATGAAATATTTACGAAGCTATAGCGCGAAATTAAGAACAAGCCGGAATCGCTGTGAACTAGGGAGTCAGGTCAGGTAGGAGCGCTTGGAGTTGAGCAACCTTTCTTTCATAATACATTTGTTTAAACCTTTTGTATCTTTATTTTTATTATAAGAGATGTTTCTAAAAATATTTTAAGCAAAACTATCGTTATATTGCACTCATATATCTCTAACTGTAGGTATGCGAAATTATAGTTGCTCGAAGTCAGCTCGAAATTGCTCGAAGTTAACTTTAGCTCGATAGTTTGTCGTGTGTGGATGAATTTTCGAAGCAAAAATGTCAAAATATCTTAATATAGGAACGAAAGGTAGAAAAGTTTGAGGAATTTAAAAAAAAGACATTTTCATGGGAACCCGACTGGAGGCAAAAGCTGGTGCAAATGGCAGAAAGCTATCGCTTTAAAAAATATCCAAAGCATGAAGACCTGAATCCATTTCTTGGCCAAGAGATAAAGCAGCATCTCTTACCAATTTATAAAGATTTGCCAAGGGATGAAATACTGGAATCCTCTCTAGAAATATTTGTTCAAATAATGAAGGCATCTCAATATTTCATTCGGTCAATACAATAACAATCAAATAATTCGGCTAGTTATTTTTTCATCAGTTAATTAAGATCGTTTTTATAAAGCATTAGAGCACCAAGATCACGATTAATTGTATTTTTTTCTTCTTTTAAATGGCCTTCGTATTTTATGTTTTCTTCACGTTTACAACTCGAAAAAGCACTATTATATAAAAGTAATGGAGAGAAAGACCATAACTTTCACCCACTTCTTATCTGAAAAAAAGAAGGATATTTCAACACGTGATAAACTAACAGTTTAATGCTCCCTTTTCCGGAGAGCACCCCCAGGAGTCTTTGATAATCGTTTTTTAACAAAGAGCCGTAAAAACCGACGATTTAATACGTCAAAAAACACGTTGACCGATCATAAAAGCCGTTCTGAAACTAGAACCAACAGACGAATAAATATACGATTGTATATACAAAACGGTAGTAAACATAATGTACCACGGCTGTTGTTTGTAAGCTATTAAACCGCATACAAAAGAAAAAAAATCGCATTAAATATTCAAACGCGTATGAAATTGGCTCATTTAATTTAAACCACCGAATTCATCAAATGGATGGAATAAATCAAATTCCTAGCTAACTAAAGTTTGAGTTTTTTTGTAATAATATTTGTATGCTTAAAACCTTAATTTTATGATTACTTTTAACTTATTAAATGTGAATTGAAGCCGTTTTAAAATTTCTGAATACAAATGCAAATATTTTTTTTAAATACACATAATTAATCACGCTTTTTGCATTGATTCCAAAATATTGCGTTAAAAAAAATATTAAAATCCTGAGAATCAAATATTACTACGCGGAAATAGTTTGTATATCAGACGAATAATATAATATCGTATGCATTTTAACATCCACCAACACCTAGGCTAATGAATCGCTCCGCGTGCATAACTAATCATGCATCTTACGAAAACATTAATTTCTTTTGAAAATAGTATATTATACCTGTCATCATATCGCTTTAACGGCTATCGTTTTAAAAAAAACATTTGATTCAGAATTAATGTATTGTGCATATTTTTGATACTTCAACAACATGTATTAAGTAAACTTTACATATTATTAGAATTATATTATTACACTACGCGTTAGTAAAGTGGATTAGATCGTGGAATTATGCTGTGAAAACTCGAATTAAAAGGGAGACAATCCGCTCGAAAATGAGTTATTTTTCATATTTTTTTAATGGTGATAAAATAATAGTATCATTTTAAATTTTTAACATTATTTTACTACAACCTTAAAGTGCTAATTAATTTTATTTTTTTGAAAACAAATAAAATGGCAGAGTTATAAGATATTCCATTAAGCGCCTTTTCTCGTGAAATTAAACGGCTTGCCACTTATCGAAGGTTTCCTGTTGAACTGAAATCGAAAATGGGTTTTTTATTTTTAATATGTATAGCCAGTCAACTAAGATTAAAAATTAAGTAGGCTTTTTAGTTAACCTTTCTTATTTTTTACCATTTTCTTGATAATTTTTACCCCAAAATTTTTTTTTTTAAATTAAGCTTAGTTGACTCATTATATTATAGTGAGAAACATCCCAAAATTTCAGTCAGATCGATCAACAACTTTTTAAGCTACAACTGGCGAACATTATGAAAAAGCAGTTTCAAAATAATCTTGTTTAAAGTTTCAATGCGATAAAACTATCAATTTTAGTGACTTATTAATCAACCAGTGATTCCAGGTACATATAATAGATCTTCAGCTTTCTCAAAAAGTTGATTATCTTCGACTAACTGTTGTTTTCGGGCTATACGAGCTGCTTTTGTCTCGAAAAGACTCTTACGGTTCTACCTCGCTTCCCGTGCTTCATCGGTATTTTCAGCAAAAAATTTACAGTAGGTGCCAATAATTATATTTAATGTATCCATCATCTTCAAAATTAAGCTGTAGTTGTTATTAAATATCAACAGCAGCAATGTATGTTAATATTTCAATGATTTTTACACCAGAATGCAGGTGCTTTGGAGCCAGTCGCCAAACCGTCGAATTAAAACATTCATTAGCATTTTGCGAATGGTCACCCAAGCATCTTTGAAGTAATTCATCCCTGGTACAGATCTATTTTGATATGTCTGGTTCAAAAATTCAACTACACTCGACAAACTATCGAGCTAAACTTGACTTCGATCAACTTCGAGCTGATTTCGAGCAACTTTAATTTCGCATACCTACAGTTAGTTATATATGTGTGCAATAAAACGATAATTTTGCTTAAAATATTTTTAGAAACATCCCTTATAATAAAACTAAAGATACAAAAGGTTTAAACAAATGTATTATGAAAGAAAGGTTGCTCAACCCCAAGCGCTCCTACCTGACCTGACTCCCTAGTTCACAGCGATTCCGGCTTGTTCTTGATTTCGTGCTATAGCTTCGTAAATATTTCATATTCTGACTTTTCTCTTTTAAAGTATACTTTCAATATGTCATACTTTCGAAATACGTAATTTAAAAAAATCCATTTTTTTAACGTTGTAAAGGTTTTGCCCCCCTTAAAATATAGATTGTTGGGAAAAAATCACGATTCTATTAAATTTGGAAAATTGCAAATATTAAAATTTCGATTGATTATTTCAGCACAAGAATTTTATTTCACAAAATTTTAAAGACATGTATGTCACGGTTAAGCTTTTATCAACGTTGTTTTTCTTCCATTGATTTTTAGTCGTTTGTATAAAAGCTAATCAATTAATTTGATAATTTCAGTTTGGCAATTTTTATTCTTTTGAAACCAAATATTAAATATGCACCACAGTACAATTTACCACAATGTGAATCATCCAAATACACAATATGTGGTTAACGGCTGTCGTAATTTAATGAACTACTAAATAATCAAATTTGCGGCTAAAATTTATAATTAATCAATCGACCCACAGGTTATTCACACTCGATTAAATCCAACAATTTTATAAAATGTATATTCTATGGAAATTAATATGCCGATGTATCAACGTGTCAGTTCTCTGAAATGGCAACGAATAGATATTCTCGATATTAAAAATCTATACCGGAGCTATCTCTAAATGTGGTTAATATATGACGTTTCACCACAATGGAGCTATTCATATTGAAAAAATCGCATAAGTCAAAATTGAAAGGTATTGAACCGAAGTAGGCCACGTGTAATACAACTGATATGTGGGAACGTTTTTATTAAATTTGTAGCTATAAATTATATTAAATACGGGACGTATTATTTGTGAAAAATACGTTATAGTAAATCATCAACTGTCGAAAGGGAAACCTGACAAAAACGATCCTTCTGAGTTAAAGTGGTAAATTCGATATTGCCTCGAGCATCTTTCGAGGCTTCCTTCTGCAAAGATATTTTCCAGGATCCTTCCATGAGGATTCTTGACGCTCGTCGAGGAGATGAAATAACCCTGGAGGGCGAAGTGACATTTTTTCTCGGGTAAATATAACCTTTGCTCGCGATAAAAAATGAGGGAAAGTTGATTGCGGTTATAGGAGCGGAAGGGAAAGGCAAATCTTATTCACAATACAAACATAAATATTATTATTTATATGCGATTTATATCAGGAAAAAATACGATTATCCATGTGGTATACTTTTTAAGAACGAGATTTAATATATTTGCTTGTTCGAGCTTGAAGCTCAGGAGCTATTACGGTAATTCTAGAAATATGCGTAAACCGATCCGACACTCAGACTTAAGTTTACCATCAAAATTTGAGCTATTTACTAAAGATGATTGACCGTGAAAGTTTTCGCTGCTTCTTCATTAGCGAATTTCAATAAAGCCAATGAAAATATTTGGATCTCGGTTTGTTTTCTACGTTTTTCGCATCCGACGCCCTACACCCTCCATTAATAATTTTGGGCGAAGTATAATCAAATATAAATTTTAATTGAAAACAAATTCGAATTCAATACTTTAATAGATATAAAATATTTTTATTTACTTTAAGGTTTGTTTCTGTTTATTATTTATATACATATATAATATAACCATTTGGTTTGAATTTGATCGGCGTACCAAAATAAATTAATGAAAAATTCAAATGACAATATCTTCATAAAAAAGCTACCTAAATACTTCATATAAGAGTAGGCATATTGCTAAAAACATTCAGTTCTCGACTTACAGCCGCTTTATTTTTAAAAATATGCAGAAAGCTCTAACGCTATAGAAGTGCAACTTCTTAGCTCCTAGGAAACGACGAAGTTGTTTTTGTGTAATATATAATAAAATAGGCATACGTTTAAAAATATGAATTCAGATACACCGGTAGATCTTTGAAGATTTGCCATCTCATTCAGTAAATACTTACTTGTTACAATGAAATTAATAAGGAAAAACAACAAAGTGTATAAACTAGCCTGAATGTCTTTATCAAACAAAGCAATCAGCATCGTAGGTAAAGAACTATCATATAATAACTAATAATGTATTTATAAATACATAATTGTGCTATATTTTTGTTAATTGGCTTAAGTTTAATTGCTCTTTGACATAATCTGATATTATATTACTATAAATCAATTAAAATATTCATGTTTATACAAATACTTTAATGAATGATGATACGACTAATGATTGCTGCTAGAATGCTTCAAAAACTAAATTTCAATCGTTTTCAGAAAAAAACACAGCAATTGAATCAGCCAATAGAATATTGCATATCTATGATACATCATAGTTAAAAAATATCATCGAATATTGGTGGGTTTAAAATAAATTAAGGGAATTTCAGACACAAAAGTATTATACTATTATCCGTATCATATTAATAAGCCTTCCTATAATAATTGTTTGTCTTTAAATATTTTATCAATGGAAAACCAGACTCAAAATCAAACCATTATATCCAAAAATCTATTTCTAAAACTGTATTAAAAGTGTTTATACAATATATAGATTAATCTTTGCAATATTATCATATTTCAAAGGAGATTAAATCATGGTCTTTGTGAATGTCTTATATTGTGAAAAGCGTTGGATAAATTCTCATACCTTTGGTATCAAAGTAAGTTTTGTGCTTAATACCTTCAATAAGCAATTCCATTGTGCACAATGAACAATAACCAAACTATAAACTCAAATAGATTGATATGAAGTTACAGTTTCTTGCAATTAAAATTATGTTAATAACTAAAATATCATCAACATTTTTCTTCATCAGAAGATAATCACACATTGTATTCTTTTACTTAAATTCAAATATTTAAACACTCCTTAAACTTAAAATTACTTAATAATATTTCTTCTTTTCAATAGATTAGTAAACATGCTAAAAAATTCCAATATTGACGCCTGGCATATTCAGCGATTTTATTTTTGAGTTTGTGATAAATTGCACATCAACATGGAATAGCTCATTAATCATATCCTCAAGATCGAATCAATCATCATGCAGTAAATATTTACAAAAATATGATTTATTGGTGTTTAGATTTAATACTTACGGGTTCCATCGAATCTGGTGGCGATGGTATCGAGGAACGTATTTTGGGGTGCAAGAAGACCCCTACGAGCAGGCATCCCGCTTCAGAGCCTAAAAATACAAAATACACATTTCAATAATTTATTTAATAATATCAAATTAAAGATAACAATCAGGAATCAGAACAATCAATGCTGTTGAAGACTTATTAGATTGTAATTTTTGATTTGTCACTCAAATGTAACATAGGATAATCACAATTTAAAACTGGCATTCTATAGCAAATTTTATTTATTACAGGTGGAATAAATTATTTCATAAAGATATGTAGAAATTTAACAAATCGACGTATAACCACAAATCTCTATTATCAGTGATACAAGGGAATGGTTGAAAATCATTATTTCTGACAGATCCATTATTTCGATTTTTTTTATATCGAGTAAATCACACTTGAAAGATATTTATAATAGTCAAACATCAAAATATGAATGAGTTTTTCAAAATGCCATTCATATAGCCCTCGATGATCAAACAATTTCAATTCACGTCAATCGTTTTTCCATTAAGTGCATTTTTGCTTTCACACCCTGAAAGCTGCTGACTCACTTTCCGCATGAAAAATTAATAAAAAGAGAAAAACTGCGCTATTCAGAGAGGCATTCAAAATTTTCATATGCTTTTTTGTTTCAGCCTTTCAAACATGCGTTTCGGTTTTTGACGTAATATTACATCACGGTAATCATATTTTATCCTGTTTGCCTGAAATATTTTTATCATTAAAATAAGTTCTACATTCAAAGAACGACAGAGCGATGTTGGGCTTGTCAGAAAACGTATATATATTTGTAAGCCCCGGGCAATTGAAAACAAAGAATGAGACGGAGATTTAGCTCAAATTTATGATTTTCACTAAAGTGTGGTTTTCACACCAGAAGTCGTTGGTTCAGGATTTGTCGCCCAAAGGTATTTATGTTGATATCAAAACCGAATGTGGGAAAATCAATGAAACTTATAACTGTTGCATGGCACTTCCTTTTACAAGACAACCTTACATCGCATACTTTAAATATTACATGATAAACTTTTGACTACATGATAATTTTCAAAATTTTTGAAAAACCGGGTATTCAATCGCGTTTTTAGAGGTTTTTAAGTCAAAAATTATAATCGAATTTTTACATTTGTCCGATATCAAGGGTCGGGTTCAATCGGGTTCAAATAAAGGATATTTGACACATGGACCGACATTTTTTTTGGGGGGTTGGGGGGATCTTTTGCCACGTTTTACATATAGTCTCTATTAGGGAATCCAATCCCGGGATCCCGGATACTTTTAGGTACTTAAGAATCCCGGGATTAGAAAACGTAATCCCGAAAATTTCGGGATTGAAATTTTTATCTAACAGAAATCGTACACCTCGCCAACACGATGAAGGCTACTAAATCGAGACATTCCCGACGAAATCTGGACACTTGGAAACAGTGACGTAATTACTAATTAGCGAACTTAGGCGACGCCTAGGGGCAGTAACTGTCTAATCTATGTATACATATATACAGTACATATAAGTTTTTCAAATTGTTATACATATTTACCTTTCCCTACCGGTGATGTATTTACTACACCTCGACTCTAATAATGGGAATATCAATATGAAATATAATAGATACGGGCTTCAGAATTTTTGTATTCCTCCGTAATATAATTACGAATTACATCAAAGTATTATAGTATATAAGTATTCATCTGCAGCGACGGAAATAATTAATTGGTCGGGAAATCGGTTACGGTCGGGGATTAATGTTAATGTTACTTCGGGCATATTTTCAAAATAATATTTTAACTTTTTAGTGTGTTATTTATCTATTTTTGAATTGTATTTTTATCATTTCTTAAATAAATAAAATTCTTTGGCCTTCAAGTGATTTTTTATATTGAACAAATGGACTTATTAGTAATTTTTGATCAAATTTATCAATGTAATTTCTTAAAATATTGAAAATCCCAATCCCGAGATCTCGGGACTGGTCCCGGGATCCCAAGTGTTAAGTTTGTCGAGATAGATTTTTTTTCAACATTTTGAAAATAATCTAAAATTTCACCTTTAAACTATCATAACTTTTTAATTTGTGGTCGTAATAGCATGAAATAAGTGTTTTTTCCAAAGTCACATAAAAAGTGAAAACGAATGAGAAATGTCAACTTCTTAATTATATAAACAAAAAACTAACAACTATTATGAACTTAGTGTAATTTCAAGTTCTTAGATCTTTCTATGCTTTTCACACTCACATTTTTTCGTCAAAACTTAAATTTGATTCAACATTTGAGCTTAAATACTAAAGGTTTGATTAAAATATTATCTTTCTCTGAGCACTTAATATTATCGATCCAGATTTGTTCGCTAATCTAGATATAAGACAAATTATTATTTTAGATCATGGAAATTTTACATACGTCAAAAAGTTTATGGCTATATTTTGACTAAAAGATCTTTATAAATGGATAGAGCAATAGTGTTGTAGAAATCCATATTATGATATGAAGGGGTTTCCTGAATTATTTGTTCTTATGAGGTATAAAAAATTATTTAGGCATACATAAAATAAAATTCAGAAAAATTGATATATTTGTGTTTTGCTCTTAAATATTAAAATTATTATGATACGTTTTGTGAGCTTAAAGGATTTATTTTCTCATCTGACTTCTATCACATGGGGAATATAATAATAAGTATAGACGTGTATGATTACCACGTGTATACGAAAAATAACCATATTTTTGAAAAACCCTACTCAAAGCGGATTCCCGGTAATTCTAGCGTATAAAGGAATAATCTTGATAAATTTGGGAAGTGGCAAAGAAATAAAAAAAAGTGATATGGCTGTGCGAAAAATTTCATCTCATCACGATTTTATATATTTGGAGCGCTGATCACAATTGTAACACGCTGCTCTCCAAATATTTTAAATTCACTGGCCCGTTTTATGATTAATTCCACTTTTCGATTCCATACAATTCCAATCAACTGAATTTCGGCTTTGAAATTAGTATTTCCGTCCAAATAAATTTTAACGTGTAAAGAAGAGGTGCGTGAACTTGTCGGGGGTATTATTCCAATGGGCATCCTTGACAGGATTTTCAAGAGTCAGTCGAACTGGAATGATCAAGGAGGGTGCTTTCTCTTGATCCTTAAAATATTTTCTCAAATTAATTCCCAAATCAAGAACGATACCGAGATATTAAATAAAAGAAATTCTCACATAAGAACACACATATATGTCCCGCATTATTCTCCGGAAGATAAAAGCAAACGACGAAAAATAAATTAATTTTAACGTGTACAAATTTCCCACATCCGTACAATTTGGCGGCAGAGTTTTCCTCGGAAAACTCAAGATTGTATTTGTCGTCACATTCACTTTTCATTTTCTCCGCAACGTTGGTTTTCTTCTAATGAAATCTCGTCTTAATGCGCAAAGAATCAATTCGTTTTTTGTGCAAATCTCATAAATTGAGGATTCGTCTGGGTGGATGTCTTTGAAAAAAAATGTCCCTCTTCCAAACGATAATATTTTCATTTCAAATCTCAAAGCTCATATGTATGAAAATTCATCAAAGAAAATTCCTTTTAAAAATATGAAACGTTACGTCAAAAGCTCTACGTATAAAAGCTTTTCCAACAATTAAATAAGCCTATTTAATTCGGAATTAAAATAAGCAACCATATTGCTTAAAAAATAAAGATCAAATATGTTAAGCATTATAAACATTAACGTTTCAATAAGCACCACGAATAAAAGTTATATATTTGCATAGATAAACTACTATCATTTATGCTTTTTGCGATAGAATTTATTTGATGCATTTCACAAACAACGCGTTGTAATGACAGCTCAAAAGCTCTCTTTTAAAAGTATTCTTTTATACGTTTTATCCGATTTCAATAGCCAAAGATACAATACAACTAGAATCAATAGAGATTTTACAATAGAGAATAACTGTGAGCGCTTGCGAGAATATATTCCAGGATAAAAAATCACCTACGATAATTGGAACGTGATGTACAAAAGCTCCTTATAAGTGCTTTTTTTAAAAATGTTTTTTTTTTAACAAATATGTATTCACGAGATAAATCCCCAGATTTCAAAAACAAGCATTTTTCGGATAAAAATGGCAATATATAAATAATAGATATTGGCATGATAAAAATTGAAATCTCAATTTAAAAAAATATATATTTGATCATTTCAAAGGGTTTTATTTATAAGAGACGAATTTAAAAAATATATTAAAGGTCAGGTAAGCTTTAGATTCATAATAAAAATGTATTTGTTAGCATAAATTAAAATATAATGTCAATTGATATTATACAACCAAATTATTTATGGGGTTTGCTCTATTGGCTTTCAAGTCTTTGTCATTATAAATTCCATGAAAATTATCAATGTAGTCTGCATTTCCTACAATTTCAGGACAATAATTTCAATTTCCCCAACTAATGGCACCATCTGATCTCGTGACAATTTAGTCTGCGAATCACGGTCGATTCCGTTTCCGGCCGCTTCATTACAGAGTCTTCGTTACCTCTAGCAGTGACATCGAAGCTAACGATGAATTTTAATTAAATTTTGAACGTAAGATATCTTCACCAAAAATCAACTTTACTCAATGAGATAAAGATCGCTTTGATTTCGTGAAAAACCGATTTAAATATGTACATAACGCAACAACCTTAAACTGTCAACTGAGCATGTTTTAACAACAAACAGAGTAGGAAATTAATCCAAATTCCATTAAAACAGAATATTAATACAGTCATCCATTTCAAATGTCTCGTATGTTGAAAAAAATATATAAAATGTAATTTTCACAGATGCTCACTTTGTATAATATAGTTCTGAGGTTAATGGATCTTAAGCTAACTTTTTAGCGTCCTCCATTTAAGTGCAAAAAAAAGCTCTTAGTATATAAATATTATTAACAAGATTGATGATATACTACAAAAATAAAGTTGATAACGATATACACTGAACCGCGTATAACACAGGGCTTATACAATACGGTTTTGATAAAACACGGTTGTTGAATTGTGGCATATTTTTGTACAACACGCTTAACCCTTTTAGTAGTGAGCTAATTCAATAAAAATAAAGGATATTAACAATCTTCGATACTTTTTAGAATGCAAATATTTTTTTCCAATTGCCTTTCATAAACGGTCGAATTTATTATTTTAATTAATATTTAAATAAATGTATTATTTCAAGCGACATAATCGATCAAAAATCTGATCGATTACTACATTCGATCTCCCAAATATATTGATACAGACAATCTTATAAAGTCGAGAATGTAACCCTAATATGTAGTAACATTTAGTTGCTCATTTTTTAAGGATGCATAAACATTTAGGTTTTTTTCTTCTAATATTTTTATAGTAAACTTAGAATAAGATTTATGAAATAGGTTATTTTTAGATTAAATATAAATTATGGCTTTATTAACAAGGCACTCATCTTCTTCCTTTTACTCATAAGCCTCAGTATTTATATTTTCAAGAATGCTAAATCAGGATTAAATTGATCAATTCTAAATACAAATCTCTTATGTTTATCAATTCAGTGATTTCGAAAACGATATACAAAATTAAATCAAACTGTTTTTTGATTGCACAGTGATATAAGATAGCATTTATCAAGATATAAGACTATTTACGTCAAAGACGGAACACTATAAGGAGATAAATGCGTAAATGTAGCATTTTACACAATCCCATAGCCTAAAATTTGATCCGTAAATTTTAATATCAATAATTTCTGGAGGACATAAAAGGCTGTTTATGTGGCTGAAATTTCCCTTTTCGCTTTATCGTGCTATAAATAATAGACAGATGTCCTAAAAAGTCGATGAATATTTTTCGCACGAATACGAATTTACATTCGTGTGCAAATCCGACAAAACATTTTTTTATGATCGATTCCTATAAGTCTTTGAGATAATGCTATTTTTTAACGATATCACCTGTGGGTCTTCCGAAAGATGTAATAACATCTCGTTTTGTCGAAGAAGCGTCACATTCGACCCGGCAAATTAAAGAAGATATATTACCGCGAATTCCGGCAATTCTCGTAAAGGCCAGAAAAAATCTCTGGTATTGCTGTTGGCCCCCGAGATATTTGTTGGTCTTCGACAATTTCATTTTAGGGTCGTCTAACAGGGTCGTATTGGGGATCGAATCGACCCCATGACCTTTGAATTCCCAGAAATTCTGACCGGACACGAGTCTATTTTCCGCTTGATCATATTGACACGACAAAAATCGGTTTAGGTCCCAACGGATGATATCAAAACTTGAGTTCATACATCCTACAGCTCGATTATAATATTAATTAAACTTATATAGAATTCTGCCCTAATATAATTGCTTGGGGTCGTTTCAATTTGCTGAAGAATTTCTATATACATTTGCATCCACATCGACAACACAAAAACATTATGTCTTCTCATTATAATACACAATGAAAAGTAGTTAATTTATTGTATTTTATATGGAAAAATAAATGATCAGCCCTTAGACTAGTAATAATTTTTACCCCGAAAGGAGAAAGTTACCATAAAAAGATAAGAAAAGGCATTTAAAATGTTTACTCCATTAAGAACTTTAAAACAACCCTCAATAAGTTTTTTAAAATATTATATTAATAAATAACTTTATTAATAAAAAAATAACTACTACTTTCGCATCATCCCAATATAAAACAATGCGTATACTCCAAGTTTCCAATTTCAATTTCCGACGATTTTGGATAGCGAAAGCTCCACAAAGAACCAAAGAAACGTTCGCGAAACATGTCGAACTCATTTTACAAATGTTAATAGATTTTATATTGTACGTCGAGTCTTTAGAAATTTTCTGAACGTTGGTTTTTCAATGAAGACTCTTTAGTGATAAGGTCTTAAAATAGACCGAATCAGATGGCAGACTTGCGAGCTTTAAATTCTAGATTTTAGCGCTACAAAAACGCTCAATAGATTAAATAAAAAATGTTGACGATATCGACTGATTATTGAAGCAAACAATGTGGCTTAAAAGCGAATGGTTTATTAACGCCCCACCGCACATAAGGGCTGATATACCAACTGAAGAATACAAACATTTACGTGTCTATATCTTAGGTGTAATATACTTTTTTTTAAATATTATTTACTTATGATTTATAGTAAGTATGCGTCTTTGAGCAATATTTTTATTGCTTGAAAGAAATGTCTTACTTCGATAACACTGTTAATTTTATGTATTATATGAACCTTTTTTTTATCGTGGTGAAAAGTCTACTAAAACGATCAAACTGATTAATGATCTTTAGGGAGTGTTAGCACTCAAGTGTTCACACCCAACAAGTGTCGGACGCTTTAATCAGAAAATAGAAACATTAAGGGTAGCGTCCTTATCGGAAAGGATCTCAAGTTTCAATAGTTACTTCTTATATCAGTGGTTTAATCAGGTCATAACATCCCAGAAACAATGAGGTCTATGGACCTTAATACTGAATAATTTAGATTAATTATTAACAACGTCAAATTAATGGATGTTAGGACCAGTATTAAAACAGGCATTTTTTATCGAAATAGACAATCCTGTTTCTTCATCAGATTGTAACTGAGGCTAAAAAGTGAATAATTCATGACTATTTCTGGATTAAAAAACAGTAACCTCCCCGATAAACATAAACCTATTCCAATCTTCTACACTCGATTTAGCCCTGAAATTAGCTCATTCGTATTTAATCAATTAAAAAATCTTGACAACAAACTAAAAAAAAAATGTCAAACTTGATCAACAGAATATAAATCATACTACAATAGTATTCTAGAATTTGCATTATCTTATATTAAGGTTTTTTTTACACATGTGTGAAAAACTTAGATAAAAATATGGGAAAATATTTATGAAAATGAAGGGAATTATAATTTAAATTTGTTTTCTCTTTGTTATTAAATCGCAATGTGAGCAATCTCTATGAGAATGTTATAAAAATAAAGTTGCGATTCAATACTTGATATCACAATAAGGAATTCCAAATCTTGATCATGGAACAATGTTTTTGTATGTTACAGTTCAACAATGAAATATGTTATTTTATCTTTAAAAAAAATAGCTCATCCTGATTATGCTAGTTTATTATCGTTAGCCCGTCGATAAAATATGATAAAAATATTTATTTGTATGCATATTAGATCATAGAAAACAAAGTTCACCCACAAAATGAAATCAAAAGGATATAAATACACGCTTTGTTAAATGTGACATCTTCTGAGAGTTTTCGATATTTCTACTTGGTTCAAAAGATTTTATCTAGATTGAAGTTTTGGACGGACATCCTTATTTTTCACAGACAAAACGAAGTTTACCCAACTGGTAACTTAATTGTGCGGAAGTTTACTAAAGTAATTATTTAGTTTGACCATACACTGGACAATCCCTTCTCAGCTTGAGGTCCCGAAATAAATAAATATCTTTATTTTGGGGGAAGTTTGGCGAGAACGTATAAATACGCGTTATGGCATTTATTTTTGAGGACCTTCCGCAGCCACAAGAGTCCTCTTAAATATTGTTTCATCTCATTACTCTAATGGTTGGTCTGGCGTTTTTGGATGACCCAGTTACAGAAATAGGGAAAAAAGGTAATGGAATAATTTCCGGGAATTATTAAATAAACCCTGCGCTGAGATAAGACTCTCAAAAGACTCTTATATGCATGAATAAAAGACAAACTAAAAATATCAAATAATTTTTACTTGATTTGCAATTTAACTAAGGACAGACACGTTTTGAATGATAATTCATCAATCTGTTCGTGTTTTAATGATCTACTTCGAATATTACAATAGTTGAGACTCCAATTATAAAGAATGAGGATGATGATCTAAATATTCATAGTGATTGGATACAAATAGTTATATATATTTTATTTTTGATATTTGGCAATCATTTAAATATTTATCTCAATCGTCATATTATTCATATAAAAAAGCAACAAAATATTTACAAAAGAAGAATTCCTTCAGTCTCCTATAAATATTCAATATTGCTATAAAATATTATGATAATATTTGGAATATTTAAAGCATAATACAATCACTTTTATACTAAAATTCCATCAAACATAATTTAATAAGCTTTCCAATGAAGCATTTGGAATATTTCATATTGAATATTTCATAGATCCACGATATGCAAGCTATAATTTCCGTCCTTCTGCATAATTTGATTTTCATTCAAATAAACTCTTCCGATTCATCATGCATGCTAGAAATAGAAGGAAAGAAGGATAATTCAAAGACAAAGGTTCGTCCATTCTATTTTCATTCATGAATCGAATTTAGAGTCAACCCTCACATTTGAATATCGCTATCAAGCTACCCTTTTGAGGACATCTCGTAGTATACCTATCAATCATCAAATAATGCCTCACCAAATTTAGATCCACCAAATGCAAAGTTTACTCTATTTGCTGGCAAATTCATAACATGTAATAGTTACAATTGCTTTTAATCGTAATAATAGAGTAAAATTTATACATTCAATTTGAATTGGATTTGTTATAAAAATATTCATGCCATAGATTTAGATGGTGCGATACTTTTAGCAAAATCAATACGAAAATTAGATTTTCATTTAAATAAAATTCTCAATTAAGCATATCAAATTGGATTGAAAATAAAATTGATAGAAAAACAACCCTTGACTTGCGAAGAAATAATGAAAAATCATTGTTGATACAATTTTTTCTCATCCAATTTAACTCTTTTGATAAGATGTGTTTATGAATTGCTCTGAAAAAATCGTTTCAATATAAATATTGTAAAATATTAATTACACCTATGTTTGATCTTCGAGCGTATAAACAAATGTGATAATGAACTATCGAAAAAATTTAACAGACCACGCCTTGCACTTTTATTAACATGTCAGTTCGTTTTGCAACCATACAAAAAAAATCGTGCTAACCATTAATCTCTTTTTTTAATGAAATTAAACGAGTGCATTTTAAGGTGTTTAGAACGCAAAAAACACACGTTTTCCGAGTGAAATTCGACTCGGAAAATTCTCTCGGGCGAATTCAGGATAATTTAAGTGCCTCAAAAATGCTACAGAATTTCCAATCACTTAAAATGAAATTCCTCAAACAACTACGTGTATCTCATCCTTATACGATCCTCTCATTGACCGGCCAAGTTTTTATTAAATTTAATTACATTTTGCTCCATTTTACGAATTCATAGTGAAATCAAATAAAAAACCAATGTAAAAGCTTTACTAGAGTGAATTTATGTTCCGAATTAATACAAATTAAATATATTCTACATTTGACCCATACAATATTCTTCTTTATACTAAAATACAAGCATATAATTTGGGTTTTTTTTATCTTAAACCAATAAATTCAACCTATTGCTATTATTTCTATTTAAAACTGACAGTCCACTCTAAGAATAGTTATGATTACATTCAGCATGAAAAAAAAGTGATTGTTAAGATTCATAACGAAATAGCTATATTATATCATAGTGATACATATGTCTTAAATTTAAAGTGTTCATAAATAATTTGAAAATATTATATTAATACTGCTAAAATCAATGTTTTAAATTTGCCATTTTGTTGTATTACCTTATTGCTTCAAATTATGAGTTTTTGAAGAATTGTTATCTCGCAGGCCTAGATGTTCAGAATATTATTCAAGAGAATTAAGTTAATTCACTTATGATGTTTTTTGTGTAATATTGGTAAAGAATATTTTTAGCTGAATATGTTTTAGATACCATAATGTGTATATTCGTAAATAAAATAATGGATAATAGGGCCAACAGACATAACAAAAAATAAACACAAATGAGCCATACACAACATAAATTTCTCGTAAAAGTGTATATTTAAGTTAATGTTAAAAAACGATGGAAGAACCACGGCGGCATTTGGTGTGCATGTTTTTGCTCCTGTTTGTTGTTTTGGTGCTTTTGATATAGAACTAATTTAAAACACGAAACTTAGCCAAAGGGAATTGTTTACATGGATTTTCTTCCTTTCTATAAAATTATCAGATATATAACATTGTATTTTTAATTGAAAACTGATTTTAAGCATACTGAAGTTGGGCAAGCGAGAACTCATTTTATATCCAAGAGCTAACCGCTACCCTACAAGGCGAGCTTTTGAGCTAGGATATGATAACGAGATGGTTTTGCTATTTGATATTAGTTTTAAAGCTCGCAATAATATGATTTCTCCAAGCATGATAATGGTTTTTGCAATATTATTATTAAAAAATGTAAATCGACGAACCATTATGGATCTATAATATACTCAGTTTTAAATATGTGATTTTAGTGTCAATATTGAAAATCCAACTTATCGATATTTTGGCTACACTCTAAAATTCCATATGGAAGAGAATTTTGATTTATTTTATTCTCTATTAAAGTTACTTATGGAGATCGCCTATATCAGATAACGAATGTGACACTTTAATATGATTAATTTAAGAGTATATGCAAAAAAAATAAGAATTCAAATATCATCTATTATCACATATTCATTAGATTTCTGCAGACCTTATAACAGCATCGATTGGATAAAATCGAAAGACTGTGAATAGACATCGCGAAAATAAAAATCCTGAGTAATATAATGAAGCTGTCGAAGATATGCTTGTAAAGATCGATTTGAAACCAATTATGAAGGATGCTAACTCATAATTTTCAAAAAATAAATTCAATGACATCGACGTCATTGTGAAATCAGATCCAAATATCAAATAAACTAAATTTATGATATATCGAAGTTGAATGCAAGAAGTTTAGCTTCTAAATGTATAAAAGGGCATAGAATATAAAGTTTCCCGGTCATCTTCATTGATCAGACTATATAACAACGCCACCAAATAAACATCCTAGAGCCAATTTAAACTTAGACCTGAATGGCAACAAGCCCATTAAAAGATCCCGAATATGCTGGACTGATAATATAGGTAAAGATGCTAAACAACTAGACCAAAATAACAAGAGAGAGAAAGTTCACGACAAATTAAATAGCGGAATATAATATTGAAGGCTGGAACCTGATATGGCTTTATTCACCATATAATATATGCATGTCATAGTTTTATCCCCCAATATACAAGATTTAATGCCAAACGCTTTTTAAAGCGTCTCTCTTATCAACTAACACTATAGAGCCTGTTAAGCTTTGCATACAATCTGTAAAAAATTCTATTACTTTAACAATGCTTAAAAATCACTAATGGGGGATAAAATATGTGTTACAGGGCCCTTATCAGATCGTCTTTTTTTTTGATAAAAGATGAAGTTAATATTTTTGATCTTATTAGCTCTCTTTTATACAAAGATGGTTTATATGATTTTTGAAATCATCATCATGAAACTCATCTCATAAAATTCAATTGGATATACGAAACCCCATAAGCAAGCCATTTCTACAATAAAAAAATTAAAAATTCATAACCAATTTTTGTAATGATTATATTAATGTTAATTTAGTTATTTTTACAGGAATTTGATTTTAAAAATTGTCTAAAAAAATGATATCTTAATATGCCTTTTCAATTCTTCAATTTTCAATTTTATCGCTTGACAAAAATTTAAATAGTACGCTGATTTTGCATTTGAATATTTGCAGTTTGTTGAAAATTTTATGTACATTGAAATTAATCCTCGGACATTATTTACAAAACTGTTAATTACATCGACGATTCTCATCCTCATAATCAAATAAATGTGCTCCAAATGTCATTCCACCGCAATTATTCAAAGAAAACCATCCATCAACCAAAATATACTTTGTTTCCGTATCCGAAATCAAATTAATCATGATCGCTTACTTTATTAAAACCGTTTGCAAATTTGCGCCAAGGAATCCAGAATCGAAATGTTTAAGACGAGAATTGCGGATCGAAAACTCTAATTTAATTTTACAAGCGAATAATCAGCGGAAAATAAGGTCGATTAATTTTCAGACGTAAAGCCTTCGAAGCAATTAATAATAAAAATGTATTGCTATCGGCTTTCAATTTCGAGCGAAAATTCTTACGTTCTCGGCCAGGATCCAAAATGAATTTTCCCCAAAATAGCACAACATCTTCACCGTATTGTTTGCATTAAGTTCATTTTAATATTTTGTTGTATTATCATATCAATAATTAATTCATAGTTTTGCGTTTGAAGAGAAGTCCTTGTGGCATTATAATTACGCTTCGTAGTTATGCCAATATGGCGCAAGGAATAAATTAGAGAGGGAATCAAATCGCACTAGTGTGAATTTCCATGTGGAAAAGTAATGGTACCATCAGGTGAAACAAGCACATAGAGCGTCTAAATTAAAAAATCCAGCATATCAAACGAAGATAAGCACAATCAGACGATGATGTTAGTTTCCGATATGAGGCACTTTGCAAAATAGTGACATAATCACATTTTTCTAATACGTGTTATCGTGAAGTTATCGCAAGAAGCTTTGGTTTTTCAACAAATTTGTTCCGTCAATGTTGATATTATCTTTCGATAATCGATACAAATTTGGAGAATAAATATTGCTCAATTAGGGGTAAATGTATTCAACAGCTTTATTGAGTTTATTGAGGGCATCAAGAAGCAATATCTTAACTGACCGCAAGCTTTTGATGGACGCTACGCCAAAGCTCACCAACGCTCAATAGAAACCGCTTTAACCATTTCAATTGTGAAATCATTTGTTGAAATAAATTCAGTCGGGAAACCAAACATTCAATATTCGTTTTAAAAAATGCATCGATAGTGTATCATATTCATAGCCATGTTGAGAAAAATATATCAAATATTTTCATATGAAATGTCCGATTTTTAATTGCTTACGACAAAAAATGTTGTTTTCATATGATTCGTTTTTGCTGTTTACAATATTATTAAATCATTTATTTTTTTCTTAATTAAATAAGTTTAAAAAATTTTTGGTGTATTATGTGGCTAAGATCCCGAAGAAAAAAATAACAGTTTATAACTGGTCTTAATATGAACTCTGTTGATATTTTTAAATCGTTCTCAATAACAATGTTACAGATAAACAGCCATGCAATGCCAAATAACTGAATATATAAATGAAATGTGTTTAGATGTACGGCATCAATTGATATTGCCAACAACTTGAATAACATACAGGGAAGTTTAAAAAATGTAATGGAAGGCCTATTGAATATTTATTGTTCTGCTAATTATGTAAAAAACATGCGTTGATGATGGATTATTGAAGCAGTACATTTTCTTGAAAATTAATTCAGCCATTGTGTGTTGGTATTTCATTCATAATTACAAAACTGTCTATTTGGTGAGACTGCAAGGGTATCATTCATTTTGTAACACTTAAACTTGGACAAATCATAAATGCAATAAAGCGAAAATAACGCGGGAAAAACTAAACAGCCTTGGATGGAAAACAATTCAACATCCTACTTATTTTCCTGACATCTCTCCGTCGGATTTCCATCTTTTTAGATCAATGCAGCATTACATTGACAAAAAATCAATCCTTTTTGTTTAATTTTGCTATGTAAGAATTTAAATTAAGAAATGAGCAATCATTGCCAATATTGCAATTATTTTTGAATTATTCAAAATATTATTTTAATTTGAACCTTAAATGCATTGATTATTTACACATTTTAGTATATACAAAAGCTACTGTCGACTACATAAAATTGGCAAATTACAATCCTTTATTGTAAATCGCCATTTGGATTCTTATTATTTTTGGCATTATGAATTCTCAAGATTATTATACAATAAATTATTTATTTTCTTTTATTCGAAAAAATGTTCTTTTGTGGCCTTTATAATGATAATTTAACATCAGGAACTCTGGAGCGTGCTTCGACTAAAAATTTTATTTACGCTGTCTTTCTTTGTTAGAAATGTATTGTATATGATATCTAAATAATACAATCACACACATGTTATTCTATTATTTGATTCAGGTTTATTTTGTTATAATAATGACTGAAATAACAAATATGAATCACAAATTCAAAGAAATATTTAGATCATGCTTATTCATGAAACACAAGTAGAATATCTTAGAAAGTACGACCATTTATACGTTTTCCTAAATAAATTTTGAATAAAATATAATATTATACAAATCGAAAAAAATAGTCCTAACTTGATTTATATCGTTGATAAAGTTTTATAAGATCTCTGGAATAAGACTGAAGATTTTCTTTCATGCTGGAAATCTCTTTCTTCGATATCAAGGATCCTTAATTTATAGCTATTGCAGTCTGAATGGCTTCAATAATTGTATAACTCTTTGTTCAGGTTTTATTATCCACTTTGAAGCTACATTGATCTTTTATATTTTAATAAAAATATCTTTATACATTGAAAATGATAACATATTCAAAATTTGATCAATATTATCATACGACCAGACCACTGAAGTACTATTGAAATTTGAAGAGGACCATTGAATATATTTTATCTCAAAAAATCATGCAAATCAAGCAGTAGATATTCTATATCTACACTTCAAATATGTTTAAATAATACATGTCTTAGAAGACCATCAAATAGTGCTGATCATGATATTATATTTTATGTCATAAAATGTTAATTTAGAATAAATTCAATTTGATATGCTACTTTCTACTTATCAATCCCTAATTCGGGATGTATATATAAAATATTTAAATATTTTCACTCTTAGATTGAACGTATTTATTTTTCATATTATCGCCCCTCGTTGCAAATATATCCGGTGACGTTTCATACTTCGCTGATCATTCTAAGAGAACAATTGAATTATGTTGATATGAAAGCTTCAGCGCCCATTAGCATATTGGATTTCATGCTCCGGGATTTTACTCCTAATGAACCGACCTGGAATATTTTTATGTTTCATTAAAATTAATTTCACTACAGAATACGATACACCATTGTATTAATTAGCATAACGAACAATATAAAGGCTTGTAATAATATATAAAGTTTTATTGTTTTTAATGAAATTGGGCGGTACGAATTTCCTTTGACGTCGAAATGTATGACCTTTATGGATGTACATTTTTTAATTAAAACATCCACTCGTGCGAAATGTTTTTGTGGTACATATTGCTATCTTTCTTTGGGAAGATCTTCATGAAAGATATAATTTAATTAATATGCAAATTGTACAATTCAACGAGAATTGTTCCCCAAACTTAATATTTTCATTGAATAATCTTAATTAATTTTGCCAATTTATACACAGAATATAGGGTCATTTTGAAAGCTTTAAGGTTCTTATTCTGAACGACGTCAAATAATTATATATTTTATTATTTTAGATCCCAATGTTTCATACTAAATTGCAACTTTATAAGGATTTCATTCTTGTGCATAGATTTTGATGTATTATAAAGGACAAACTTCTGAGAAATGTTATAACAATCTATGTATATGTTTAGCTTTAAGCTTAAGTTAAGTTAAGCTTCTTTTACTCCATAAAAATATTTTTTTTTTTTAGGAAAGCTTTATATAAAATGCATTTTTTTACTATTGTATTACGATTATAACTACGTCGTTTTCAGGTGTCTTTGATTACGTGGGAACGTTGTAAAAATAAAAATTAACGCAAACTGCTTAAAAACCATTCTATGATTATTAAAATGATTCTAGATAATATTTAAACAATATATAAACATTAAATAATATAAAATATTTGCTTCAAGCGAAGATTATATGCCACTTCCTACATACGTATATTCACTGCATCACATCACACAAAAGCTTGAAAACTTGTTCATTACTGAGATTTAAGGCCGCTCCCAACATGCCGTACTTCTTGCACACCCACTTGCCATACGTATGGTGGGTGGTGAAGGATGATAGAAGGAGAATGGCTTTAAATTAATTTTATATATTGTACTACCGTCATACAATGCAATATTTTATCAATTTGCTAACATAATTCGACAATTTTATTTGGGAAATAAACGAGTTTTGCGACATTTTTAGCCCCCTTCAATTTTTAAGCAATCATATATTTTTGATCGATTTAAGTTTAATGGATGTTATTTTTTTATAAAAGCTCTAAATTATACAGTTAAGGTAAAAATATCCATCTTTTAATACAAAATATTATTTTGTGTGCTTGCTGGAATTTTCTTTTAAGCTTTACAGCTAATAAAACGTAATTGAAAATTATATTGTAACTTTACACGATGCCATTGGCATGCTTGTATCAGTTGTCCATTTCAAAGGAATTTATTTTAATATTTCAACAGGTCTTAACACTTCGTCTTGGGCTTATTACGTCAACCATCAATTACTGTGAAATATTAACAATCTGATATACCCTGGGGGTATGAATTTCCCTGTCAAGGTGCAAAAGACGCCTTAGGTTATCAACCCGAATGATGGATAAGGTAATTCGATATATGATATAGGCTATATTCCGGAAAATGACCGAGAACCTTTAGAGAACACCCGTCAACCGACCGACAGATCTGCGATGGAATATTGACAGCCAAATTTAATTTTCTTTCCCGTCCAATTAAATCGCCCCGGGCGAAATTACTTCTGTGAAAAAATGTGACTAATTTTTTGTCAAACAAATTAAAAGGGGAAAATTTTTCGTGAAATCTTTTCTTGGCCGCGAGAGCCTCATCGTCAATATCCTGTCAAAGGAAGGGAAAATGATTTTATAATGGAGTATTAATTTAGTCGCGCCGGGCCAATTTAAAAGGCTTAATCCACAGGATCCATCCAGCTTTATATATTTCAGGGAAATTTTCTCGGTGGAAAATATTTTTTTAAATCACCTCTGAGGTGGAGCTTTCGGTGCATACGACAATCCATCATTTTTCCATTTTATTCTTTCCGCCTGAAGAATACCACCGGTAAGACGGTCGTGGTAATCAATCAAAAGAAACTGCCTCATGTAAGCGGAATTCATTCCATCTTTCATACAAAAAAGGCTCTTTTCACAATAAGGATCACACGTGTGTCATTGTCAGGAACAGCCTCACAATTTTGATCTGAACTAATTTACAGCAAATTTATAAAAACATATATTCAAATTGTATTCGAAACATCTAACAATTTAGCAAAGCGTCAATCATTTTTTCCCTCATCCATTTAAATTCTGTTTTATCATCATATTAAATTTAATTCAACCCCTGAAGCATCCCATCCGAAACAGCTTCAATTACATTAAAATATATCAACTAACATTACTCCAACTCTGTGTTAACTCTATATTCGCCACAGGTTACGTAGAAGCTCAAGCAAAAAATATTTTTACATCAAGTTTTCAATTGAAATATATTACTTCATGGTGGTTTAATTTCAAATTTTCCAAGATATTTAATTCTACCCTGAAAGAGGCCCTAATTAAATTATTCGTACCTTCAAAGGAGATTGAGGTCACTGCTCATAAATGCACGTTAATGAACATATGCATTAATCCCTCCCCTGTAGGATACTAATAAAGCGTCCCAGTATAGAACAATTAAGAGGCTTTTTAGAAAGCCGTTAACACAAAAGGAAGATAAATATAATATATTTTATTTTCAGAAATAAAAAATAAACGCAAAATTCTGTATAATTCATTAGTATTATTTGCGTAAAACAGATTTTTTTAGCGTGATACGTGCTAAAATGTAAATAATACTAATGCCAATGCATAATTTTATAATTCATGTTATAAAACACACCAAACCAAGTGTTACTAATTTGGAACCCAGTTGCTTTTTCAATTTTTCGCACGTGGTATATATATATTACATTGATATATTTATGAATTAAGTCATATATTTAGCCCAAAAATGTAAGAGATGACCGATACAAGTTCTCGTATTTTAAATAAGCAATAAAGCCTCGATGATGTTCTAAATATAAATCTTAAATGTCAATGATTATTTATTACGATTTAAGCATCCAAGCATCTCGAATTTTGCATTATGCATAATGTACAAATTTTTCGCTCTCGACAATAGAAGTTGGGGTCGAAATTATCCTCTCCTTAATGTGATGTCCTCATTTGAAATTCAACAAGTGAATGATATCAGAAGAATTAATCGTCCTTGACGTCAATAGAAATCCACCCGAAGCGAATGAATATTTATCAGAATTTTGCAAATTCAGAGAACGTAAAATTCCACAATGTAAAAATTGCGCCTCGTCGTACAAAATGATAATGAGGTAAAGCAAAACCAGTCAAATTAATGTAATTTGTAGAGTAAAACCACCCAATTATAATTATTGATAATCCCTTAAGCATTCCAGGTAAACGGAATATAAACTATCTAGATATTCCGTTAACTATGCCCATGGGCTAAATCAATCCGATCCAGAAGTTGCGTACACTCATGCATAGAATTCAATACATACTTGTAATTCAGATAATCTTACTAGAAAATCTATCGAGAACAAATATGCTCGAGCAAACAAACAATCTTTGTTTGCGTATCAAATCCGAAATACAAATCAAATCGTCTCATTAATACCGCTTCCAATTTACTTAAAACCTTTGAGTAATCAAAGTGAATTTCAACATAGATGTTATCATGTCAATTGCTTCCCCGTCTATAGCGAAAATCAATATTCTTTGCAACGATGAAGTCGAAAGCGCTAATTACATACTCTGTTGAAAAACTGAGAATTTTTCAATGACCATCTTCAATGTTGTTAACGACCCAAGCGCTAATTATGGTTAGAAGTTAACGCCCATACAAAGCCTTTAAATAATAAGAGCCTCTGAGAACCTAATTGCTAACACACCTTTATGAAATAGTACAGAAATATACTACCTTTGCTAAAAGCGTTACAGCTAAGAGCATCAAGTTCTTTTGAAGCATAAATCTAAATTAACGGTTTTTAAACGTGGTATATTTTATTTTCTATAAATTTATTTGGTATTTATAAATACTTAGTCATTATTGAATGGATTTAAAGATGTTCCATTATCCAAAGGCTTAACAACATCAACGGAGGGATGTGCGGCCGTAAAAAAAACATTGCTTCGGCAAAGTAATCGCGCTAAAACACAACAATTGGACAATAAAGCATCGATGTTGGACCCAAAAGAGATTGGACAAAGTCGGTCAAATAAGATTGAATTTGTGGCAGTGGTTCTGTCATGATTTGGGATTGGTTTTAAATATTTGGAGCTAAATTGACAAGATCTATTGATGGAATGAAAACAATTTAATTAAAAATATTGCAACGATTTCTTGACACTTTTAAACAATTGATATATCTACATTCAACGAGGAAAATTGATACATTTCAATTGAACTCAGATAGCTTTAGATAATGATGCTTGAACTTCACAGAGCCGTATATTTAGTACATTTTAAAATATTAAGGTGTTGAGATTAGCAATAAAAGTTCATATTGTAAGATTTATATTAATTTTGGAACATGTAGCTTAATTAACCCTCCAATTTTGTATATCAAACACTATTCATTAATTCAAAAAAATTAGGTGACAAACACCCTATAATATTATTTCAGGTATCAATAAGATTGTCGATGAAGGAAAATAGTATTATTGCAATTTTTTTCTTTGAAAATAATCTAAAATTTAAAATCTTATTAGGGTCTAAAAAGCATTCTTTAAAGGGTTATATCAAGTTTTTATAAATTTTAGACGTAAGATTCTAAAAAACCTTTATATGAAAAAATGACATCCAAATTTTATCATTTGAATTATAAAATTTAAAAAAATCAATAATTGCTTCATGTCACTTACATGCATAATTTTTATTTGTATTAAAAAATCTAAATTTGTAGAATTTAAAATTGGATTTATTACATTAAACTAGGATTTCATAGAACTAATAAGTGTATGGCTAATCGCGAAATAGTATATCCCCAACATACGAACGCCATTTAAAGTCGATATTAGAAAAATCCTCTACAAATAATCATTGCCATCCACAGATCTAGAAAATAAAAATGTTTCTTAGGGGTGGAAGAATGTGTTATTTCGCTGTCAAATATTTATATAACAACGGTTGTGCTGACACTTTGTATTATATATCTTGAGCAGATTTACAGTGACATGTTTTTTTCACATTTTTCTTCTGCAATTAATTACATCTTCTAAATCCCTATCATCATACAGGATATTTTTTGTAATATATTTCATGGCCTGTCATCCTTGCAAGTCCACATATTAATTGTATTTATAAAATTTTATATCATGACAAGCTTTCCTCCTTTTTTTAATGTATTATCATTTATTCTTAACATTTATATAGTTGATTTTTTTTTAACCTGGCATCTTTATTGTTTATCCATGTACTGTTATGCAAAGGATAATTATTATTTTTGGGATTTCTTTGGCGGGCTCATCCGCGGTCGTTTCGAGGGCTTAATTTAGGGCAAGTCCCTTCTCAAGAGCTTAACGTCCAAGAATTTATCTTTTTATGGAAACTTATCCTTTTCACTCAACCCCTGCTTTAAAAGTCACCACAACCTCTACTGCCAAAGTAAACAATAAGTTAAGCAATTACGCACCGAAATGCCCCGTGTTGTTTTTGACCCTTTAAACGAGTATCATTTATTAACCGTGAAAATATATTCTAAACTTTTTTCATTAACCATAACCAAATTAATGATCACAGAATTAAATTTAACATCATTTTTAAATATGAGTAAATATTGACATATTTAAATTAATCTGAATGCTATTAAGGCACTGATATAAGGAAAAATTAAATCTTAATTCTAACAACTACATTAACTTATTTCCCTTTAGGGACAGTATTAAAATCATGTGTATAGTAATGAAAAATGAATAAAATTGCTTCGTTCAAATGCGTGGTTTTCAATCGAAACGGATCAGGGTGGCGTATATCAGGCACGTTCAAATCCAATATGAAATCAATGAGATCCGAATATTTAATTTAATATCCTTGACAGATGGAGTGATTTATTAAATTTGATTAATTTGATTCCTTCCATTTTATGGCAGAAAGTGGATTTTACGACAAAAAAATATCGATATTTCATACGATTGAACAAATTCATAAAATTTTTGCCTCATCGTCGAAGCACCGATTGCTTCTCAAATATTTACGCAATGTTTAACATTTTTCAGAAGGTTATTTTCAAATAAATTTGAGAAAAAATCTCATTATCGAAGATTAATTTCATTCGTTTGTCTATCGAATTTGTCCATCAAAATGTAAACGAAAATCGTTATTGTAAATATTTGCAATATGTCTATATAAATTAATGTAGATTTTAAATATTATTTAAGCTTAAATATTGTTTCAATTTTATCTCTTTGCCAAATAATGTTTGATTGCTTTATTTCATCATGGATTTGTCCCTTGAAATAAATGCTGATGACTGCATTTGGCGCATCATTTGAAGAAAATCTATGCTTATCAAGGAATAAATCAAACGAGCAAAGCTGATGAAGCAAATTGTTCTTAAATTTTACCATCTTGAATGCTGAATAACGTTTTATTCTGGAATGAAATATCTTTTTGAGAAATTGTTACATTTCGTTTTTCATTATATTTTTACATTTTTTTTTTTTTGAGTTGTTCGCACATATTTGAACCATTACCTAGCCTCTTAGAAAATCATCAAAGGACAAATTTTCCAATATGTTATTCCAGAAAATGTATGTCCACAATGATGGTATTCTCTCAGATGGATTTGGTTTTTATGATCCAGAAAATTCCCTATATTATTATTGTTTTGACTATTATTGTTTTTTTTATATAAAAATAAACCAGATATTGCATTGATTAATAAAATCATTGGTATTTTTCAAAAGTTGATCCAAACAGTCTTAAACGATCTACATAAAAAATGTTAAAATTTTGTTGATAGCTTTCTCAAATATTTTAAATGACGGTATAAACTATTCATTGATATTTCTCTCAAAAACAACATTAAGCAATACATGTTAACGTTAATTATAATTGTAAAAATATGCTGTTCGTACCAGTATTAATCTGCTAATTCACATTTTTCTTTCTGTAATATATGAAAAACATTCATAAATCTCATCAGTGCAAATTGTCGACGGATTTCTTAAACAAGAATTGTGTATAACTTATATGGTTTTTATTTTCAAAATAAATTTGCTCTTTGTTTTTAAATTAGTTAAATAAAACATTGATGTATTTCAAAGGTTATATCGTCGCAGCATGAGTTTCATATTTACTTGCTTATCTTAAACATACTAATACAGTTCGTTACCCTTCGAGCGCTTAAAAACCATTAAAATGCCATTCTCATAAGTCGTAGTTTAAGTATTTATATTAAAAATAAAGTAAAAAATGATGAATTTGCAAGAGTTGTCATTCACGTGCCGTTAAGCGACCCAATTTGTAGTCATACGATGTAATAATACACCGCTACAAAAATTCACGTACACGTTACTATGCATAAGGGAGCTTCATAAATCCTCCCAACGTTAACAAATGTTAGCGTCGTTATTAAGCATAAAGCTCAAAAGTTGAGTAGTAATATATTTTACAGGTCCATAGCGCCTCAAAAATTTGTCCCCCGGGGCGATGTTTGTTGAAATTTCAATATCCAAAACGTGGGTAAAAAAAAATATCGAACAAAAATTCGACAGGTGGAGGAGGCTTATTTTCGCTTACGAATTTTCCATTCGTCGAGGATGTAAAATGCCTGTTTATAATTTTCCACGCCGACAATGACTACATCGAATACCGAGCCTTGAATTCACAATTTTCCAGTGGTGTAGCGCGAGTGGAAGATTTTCGCAGAAAATTTACCGCCAGATGCGAATATTGCTGATGGCACGTGAGTGTTGTCATGCTACATTTGTCCCGTTCTACAAAATATTTCCTAGAGGATTTTTATTTTCAGATTTTGATATATTCCACGAATATTTTACGCCTGGAATTCCAAAACAACCAACCTTACTTAACAGCTTAACGGCCGCGGACTCGTATTTGAGTCTTTGAAAAACTTTGGTTGCTGTCCGTGGACTCTTATATGAGCCTACGTCATACGTTCCATTCTATTGAAAAGTTATTGGGTTACTAAAATACCTCAAGTGGTATACGAAATATAGTGAATTTAGTGAAATGGCAGTTTTTTTTGCTTTCTTTCTGCAAAATCGCCAAAATCAGCAAAAAAAATTTAAAAAACATGCGGTCGTTAAGCTGTTAAATATTAATAATATTTAACAAAATAGCAAAAATCCGTTAGAAATTATTCAAATTCTAAATTTTATAAAGAATGTAAGTGCCCGCCCAAATTCAATATCATAAAATATTAACTTATCATTGGTATCTATATTTTAAAATATGATTTTTCACATCGATTACAGGATACTCTAGTTTTGTCATTCTATATCTTTCAATCTTTAATGATGGTTTCGAAAATATAAAATACATATTTTACTTAGGTTTTTTTCGGTAAATTTAAGAAATTTGGATGTTTAATACACAAACAAACAACCTTTCTTTGACAACAAATAACAGTTGGAGAGTAAATATGGTTTTTCTATTATCGAGCTGTCTTAGATCCATTTAATCATCAGATTGCTACTTGGGATTAAAACTTATGGTAATTTTATGCGTAAAATGATACACCCATTCAACCCCTAAATACAACTTGCCATTGAAAAAAATTCTCCCATGTATTTGAAGGGATATGCAAAAAACCATCCAGTTTCATTTATTAAAACCAAATAATATGGTTACAACATTTGCAGTTTGAAAGACTTAACAAACCCTCAGAGTAAATATGATCAATAGAAACGAAGTCATATTTCATCAAGACAATATACGTTCTATAATGCAAGAATATCCTAGAATTAAATTGATGAATTTTAATCTTGCCTCGAGAATAAATATAATTACTGAACAAAAACTTTTGATGGATGATACGCAAAAGCTTGCTAAAGCTCAATGTTTTATAAGAATGCTTTAATGATTTAATTTTTATATAAATCAATCAATAAATAGCTTATAAAATAATTAATCAATATGAAACTGTTTTAATTTGACTGTTGGATCTAAAACAAATATTTTTCACAAACATATTGCAATATACTAATTAAACCCATTTCAAGTGTAATTTTCAATAATTTTAAGGGTGTAACATAGCAAAATTAATGTAATTTTATATATTACACTTTTATTGTGATGCTAATGATATGACTAAATTTTGTTATTGTCAAACGAAAATTAACGTTTTCACAACCTAAACAAAAAATGCTATTTTGTGTACATAAATTAGAATAACAGTGTTTTTTCTCGTAGCAAAAAAATAAATGAGTAGATCTGGTGAAGCTGTATAAACAAAGTTCGGTTCGCTTTGTGAGACTGACTAAAGTTCGTGGAAATATAAACTTTTATTTAAACTAGAAGACAAAAAGAGCGAGATAATTCAACACTGCAAGAACAACATGGGAAATTTATTTTAGTAGCAAATGTCTGGATAGGAATATTTGCAGCAGCTTTGATACAGACATAATTAACAAAAATAAAGGGAGTCTCGGCTTAAAAAATAAAATCTTAATTCAGTTGCTCGAAAATGCTTGAGACAAAGCTAATTCTCTAATTTGTTCGCCTGGATTGTGTTCGTTAAATAATGTGGAAGCTGCTCCCATTTCGTCGGGCTTTTATACCTTTTAATATTAATAAATAAAATGCACAAACTGATAGCTCTTTCATAAATGTTAGCTTGCTTGGAAGAATTTCATTTAAAATATCATAACGTGAATGACATCCTTAACATTCAAAAGGATGTCAATAGGGCGCAAGAACATTCAAGGCTTCATTTAAAATTAAAATTATGTTAAAAGTTTTGTTTTCTCAGCTTAATTTGGCTATATAAACGCAAATCCTCGTATTTGAATAGAAAAATTCTCAATCTAAAAATATATTGTAATCATAAATTTCCATATTGAGACTGCGAATACATTAGTAATAAGATCTAATGAGTTGGTTAAATATTTGATTTAATTCAACTCAAATGTAAATAATAATCATATCTTCAAAATTAATCAAATAAATCTATCAATTATAGACGTTATTTATACTTTTAAATCCAAATAATCGATCATAGCAGACAAACAAATTTGTTCCCTACCGCACTGTGTGATAATTTATATTTAACCCGGTTTAATATTTTATCATCATCAGGAAACTATACATCAATCCAAACGCTTTTGTAATGTAGAATCTCGAGGATTCCTCATTTATTTATCAGTACCTTGGAGCATTATCATAGTAAAGATGGGGGAAGTTAAAATCCAAATTGTCTGAATGATAATTATAGCATAAACGTCCCAACGATCCATACAATCTCTGTTATTGCTGTTTTCTTCAAAGACGATCAACAATAATCCAACATTTTAAAGTATAGATATATAAAACGATTGTTTCCATCATAAAAAATAAAATATTTTTATATTAAGCTTATTTGTGTACATTCCCATAAATCCAACGACATTACTACCAATTCGAATCTGAATAAATCTTTTCGTCGATTTGAGAAGAAAATTGATTGAACGAATAAATAAATAACGTTACAGAGTTTGATTCTGTATAAATAAACTTGTTTACGAGATCAGGTAAACAACTCGAGAACCAAAAACGAATTGTGGTTAGCCACAAATTCTCATAAAATTTCTTGAAATGGTTTCATCGCTCGATCGTCAAATACCCCCTTAAGAATTTTGTAGCTTTCCACAACATCTCAAGTGGCAGTGGATGTATATACATCATTTAAATGACACACCGACCACTTGACCAATAAACATATCGAAAGATTTATTGAATTTCAATAGAATCGCTCAAAATGGCTCCAATTAGTGAAATACGACGGCGATCATATTTTTCAAGCGTGAATTATGAACTCGTTGATGAAGGGGGCCGTGTAAAATAAAAACAATAATTTATTTCATCCCTTTTGCTATTCTTTCCCCGGAGAAATTCAATAATCCTCCATTTATCTTCTGATTACGTTCGGCTTTTACCCGTCAATTTTTTCAACTCTCCAAAAAGGATTACCCTCAAACGAGACGAACATTTTCCAAATGGAATGCAAAACAGTTTTCGGTTCTGAATTCTTCCCCCCTAGACGCGTACTCTCTTTGTGGCCAAAGTAGTATAATTAAAGGCGGCTTTTCATGCTTTGTTGCGTAATAATGAACAATGGAAATTATCCTATCACTTTGAGGTCGCATTCTTCACATGTAGCAAAGCAAAATGTCGTGATGGTATTCAGAGCATCTGTTGAGATGTTTCAACATATTGCACATCCGTTTAGGCGCAAGCAATAAATCAACCCCCTGTAGCGAACGAATTTTCATTAAAAACATATCACGAACAAATGTGTTTTTACGTTTTAATATGTAGAATTCTTCAAAGGTATGTTGAGCATGTTCATATATAAAAACCACAACATATTATTCCATGTATATTTTATGAAAATTTATGATTTTAAATATTTTTCAAGCATACGAGTTGAGCGTAAATGAAAATTTTCTTTATAATATCGCTAGAAAAATTCCAATCATTATATACTGATTTTCCAGACAGAGGATATACCAATTTAACAACAAAAAGATATATTTAGCTTATGAATACGAATTTATTGTTTCATATATCCGCCCTTATTCCGAGTTACTAATATATAATAAATTTATACAAGTAGCAAATAATAAGTGACGTTATTTTTGTATTTGGCGGAAGAAATTGCCATTGAAACTATCCCAAATGAAGAAGAAACAAGTATAAAAAGAAAAAATATCCTACGAACTTATTGAGTGCCGCTTTAAAAGAATCTACCCTTCTTGTTTTTAACATTAACTTCACTGTGGAAATTCCCTTTTACTTTTGTATCAGTCTGATATTAAAAGATGCAAAAAGTATTGTGTTTACATTTCTTCCATTTATTCAGGTGCTTTGTAAAATAAAATTCTTAAGAACTTCGGCATCTTACATGTATTTTTTTAGACAAATCCAAAACATCATAAGACAAAAACGTTTTCAAGAATCACAAACAGGCTACAAAGACTAATTTACTGAGAATTCCATAAATGGTAAAAAAATTCAAAAGCCCATCCTTTCAATCGTACCAGATTACTTGAATCTTTGAATCATTTATTAATTAAGGCGATTTGTATATTAAAGCGATCCCCATAACAGAGCATGAGCGGACGATTTCGAGCCTTAAGTGGTGTTAAACGACGATCTGTTATGATTATTCATGAGTATTTTTATCCAAACGAGGCATTAAAGGATTAAGATGAGAACAAAAGGCTTTCAGCTGTTTTGTTATTAAGTCCATTGTTCCCAATGAAAGCGCCCGGTCTTTATTTGCGTATATTTCTGGAGTGTTTTCCGTGCTTTTGCTCTTCGCTCTTTGTGTTGGTGCTTTTTTCGCGCATAATTCCCGATTGATCTGAGACGATTGTATAATTTACTTATCGGGCAATGCTAAAAAAATACTTTGTTTTCGATTTTGTTGCTATAAAACTTCAAATTTGTGAACAAATTTTCAATGCCCACTTCTGAGATTATCTTATAAACCTGAGTTCTTTATTCCGTGTTATTTCTCTCCATTGTTTCGCGTTCCAACCCGATTTTTTCCTGACCGTAAAAAAATGGTCTGAGCTTTTATCGCTTAAAATATATGGTTTTGATGCTGTTTCTATTATTTGGCACGAAATCATTATTGTTGGAGTGGTGAAATATTTCAATTGAGGGTTGATTTATTTAAATTAGATTGCAATAACACTTTATTTTATTTATTGCGTAAACCCCGAAGGGAAAGCAGATTAACATTTAGGAAAATAGTCAATTGTTCAATTTGAATGTAGCCTTAAGCACAGCATCCGGGAAACCTTCATAACTCCGATATCTTAAGTGGCACTTTGTCTATAGCAATCTAAGCCATTGTTTTGTGGTAATGAACGACACCTATTAGTCAAAACGAGTCCTAATTTTAAACAACAGAAAACTTGTTTAATGCAAAATCATCGTTATATTTTTATACGCTCTCTATATTTTCACATATTCAGTGGATTTAAATTTTGTCAATAAGTCATAAAACTCTTATTCTATTTGCTTAAATTTGAGAGTTATGAATTAAAAAAATGACTACAGTTTGATTCTACATTATTAAATTTTAGTTCACTAAATCACTCTTATTCTAACATTTTAACACAAAAATTAAAACAAATATTGACAATAGATCGCTTTGATATATGCAGACAAATCCTAATCGTCTTTGTTCGAAAGGTTAACCATCTGAAATTGAATGAAAGGTATATAAATCATACTACTGATCATTTTTAATTAATTTCACTGACATTATTTAAAAAGCAAAAATATCTAAAAAGTGACAGAATTTATTTAATTTAGAACTTAATGACGAATATAAACACAAATACTATAATTTATAACAGCGAATTACTATTTAAAAAAAGCAATACTTGTTTATATCATGATTTATTGCACAAAATAAATATAATTAAAGTACTCCAACTATTTAAATTAGACCTTGATGATTGTATAAAATCTACATAAATCAAGATTTTCTCAAAAATAACGTGTCTGACTCAATTTTGATACTACTGTGGTCTGCGTAATCATCAAGACTGAAGCAAAGATTTAATCATTGTCGATAAATAGACAAAAATTACCCCAAAATTGCTATTGTCAAAGGTACAGAAGACTCTCACGTCAAGAACGAGACGCTAATGAATTTCTTAATCTGTAGAATTTTAACAAAATGTATTGAGAATAAAAAAAAATCATGATGATGTTATGAATTTACAGTATCATTAAATGAGATATTTTTTTTTGTGTGTGAAGGAGTGAAAGAAGGAAGTGAGAAAGTGAAGGAGAACTGATGGTCTAATTTATCCAAATATACCTAAATATACATTCAGGCTCAGAATATTATTTTTTTATTCCCAAAAGAAGACATAAATGGATACTTTTACACAAGTATCCAGAGTTTTGTCATATTTTCACTATAAAATATCAACAAAGGAAACCACTTTCACGAATTGAATAATTTTTTTCTATGATTTCATTTACGAATACGATCGGAAAAAATGTTTTCTCTCTATTCATGCAAACTTCGCATGAGAAGAAATAAATCCAAATAAAGTACCCTTTTTCACGATTTAAGAAGAAAAATCTTACCCTTTACGACTCCGAGCCTTAATCAATGTCACTCCTGACATCGAATAGAAGTCCCTAAAATTCTGATGACCTCAATATAAGCGAGGCAAAATCTAGTACAACATATGTCGCACATTTGTCACATTTTTCACAAAAAAACGGAACCCTACGACGGAATTCAACCCCTGAAAAAAAATCATTCGATACACGGAATTTCCGGTTTGATCTCAGAATTTCTAAAGTCGTGAAATGTGGAGTAATCCAATGTAAAATATATTTCAAGTGAATGTAATATCACAGGGAAGACGGTGATTGAAGCCTCATAATGGAATCAAAAGTATTTATTTATAAAAATTGCTTCTTTGGGAAATTTTGCACCACGCTCTCTCTGCCCACACAATAAATTTGCTGAATGAAAGCGCTGATGTATATAAGCCGTTATTTTTAAAATATCTACATTATCTTGAAACGAAACCATTTTAATTGAAATTTAAGATAATGAGCTTATGGCATTATTATACAAGGTATCAATTATTAGCGCACGTGTAAGGCAACAAAGAAGTAATAATTTTAATTTTGCGAAAATTGTTACAGTTATCATTTACGTTTATATAAGAAAAGTAGATTTTTTATCTCCAACAATCCAATTTTTAAATAAAATACGATTTACACGGTAGATACGTTCTTCAGAAATCCGCGTAAATAGAAACCGCGTAAAAAAAGGCAACAAATTCGTATAAAAATATAAGATAGATTCCATCGCATAGAAAACGAGTAAATCAAGTTTTTGAATTAATATTAGATTTGAATATTCGTTCCGAAAAATCTGCGTAAAAAAGATCCATAGTTTGTAGTACGTACATGTAATATTTAACATTACATATATGGTTTTTATTTAAATTGAAGGTTTATTAATCCTTACTTTCGCTATGTCTTCCATCATTCTAACCATTTTCTTCATAATTGGTTCAATTTCGTATATTATAACAATATGTTGCAAACACATTCAAAGTATTTTTGTGTAATTTTTTATAATTTATCTAATAATCAATAATCAAATATATTTAGGCGCGTCATATCAGATTGAATAGAGCATTTGAACAATTTTTAAACAACAACAATGCTCAAATTATCCGTTCAGCCTTTTTAGATCATTGAATATATGACATACAATAAAAAATAAATTCTATAATTAAAATGAACTTCATTTTCATTATCATTTTCTTAAGGGGCCAATCCCTTTAGACGCTCGAAAATTAGTCATTTTTCTTGATTTATTTTAATAGTGATAAAATATTCGCATCATTTTAAATTTTTGACATTATTTTACTACAACCTAATGTGCTAATTTATTTTATTTTTTTAAAAACAAAATGGCGTATTAAGCTACAACTGGCGAACATTTTGAAAATGCAGTTTCGAAATAAAACTATCAATTTTAGTGACTCGCCGATCAACCAATGATTTCAGGTACGTATTAGATCTTCAACTTTCTTAAAAAGGTGATTATCTTCGATAAACTGTTGTTTTCGAACTATGCGAGTTCTTTTTATCTCAGAAAGAATCTTACGGTTCTACCTCGCTAGCCGCGCTTTGTTCGGTATTTATAGCAAAGACTTTACAGTAGGTGCTAATAATTATATTTAATGAACATTCATTAGCATTTTGGGTATGGTCACCCAAGCATCTTCGAAGTAATTAATTCCTAGACATTTTTTTATAAATAGGTAAGAGGTGCTGTTTTATCTCTTGGCTAAGAAATGGAGTCAATTCTTCAAGCTTTGGATATTTTTTAAAGTAATGGTTTTCTGCCATTCGCACCAGCTTTTGCCTCCAGTCGGGTTCTCATGATAATGTCTTTTTTTTTTAATTCCTCGAACTTCTCTATATTTCGTTCTTATATTAAGATATTTTGACATTTTTGCTTCCAACCACACATGACAAACTATCGAGCTAAAGTTGACTTCGAGCAACTTCGAGCTGACTTCGAGCAACTTTAATTTCGCATAACTACAGTTAGAGATATATGAGTGCAATATAACGATAATTTTGCTTAAAATATTTTTAGGAACATCTATAATAAATCTAAAGATACTGATTTTTTTGAACATTCTAAAGGGTTTGCCCCTCTTAAGAAGAGGATATTTATTGTAAGCTAGAATAGTTGTTTAACAAAAAATATCAAATAAAAGCTTTTCCATATTATGCATATTCAAATAAAAAAGTTTTATTATCACTGCTTAAAAAATATTTTCGAATAGCATTTCATTTAAATAGAAAATATGAAATATACTCCTATGAAAGTTTACACTATAAGAACATAATAGTTGAGGTTTGGCTATTCATTTTCAAAGAACCCTATAAACACTGAAACAGCGTCTTGCTAATGAATTATCCAAGAAAAACACATTTCAACAAAACGAAAAAATAACAAAAGGTTCAAAGACAAAATAGCGGCTAATTGGCCAGTAAATAATAACGACGATATGTGTTTATTATTGAATACGTATTTCAAGCAAACCACACGCTCGTCCACGTTTCGATGGCGATAAACAAACGCGTTTTCAGGACCTGCGATCCATCAACCCGACTATCTACCAACTTGACGTTCGGTGATCAATTTCGAGTGATTTATCGACGACTTTCACCTGCCAACACCTTGATCCTCTTTTGTGCCACAATCAACAATGAATGCATATCTACTAAAAATAACCCAGCTCGTTACTCAGCAGCGCCTATTAATATATAGAGTAAACTTGTATTAGAAAACGATCGATCAATTTTATTTCTAAAATATCGGCTAAATATAAAGAAATAGAATTAGTTTTGACTCATATCTGGAGCTCCTACGCTGTGGCGATGATGATAAACATGCTACAAGACTGTGAACTTTTTCAAAAAAAGAACGCATTGTTATAATAAATATTGGAAGATTTTACTTTATGCAGTGAACATACAACATAAAATGATTATTTTTTTTAAACGCGACTTTTAACGCGAGCTCCAAAATACCAGTTATTTACGGAATATATTTATAGCGTCGCCGAATATAACTTTCCAATTACTTGCATCCTATGGATCGTTGCATGAAATTTACACAACATTGCAAACAAATCCTTTAATCTCGCATCTGATGGATAGAAGCTTTTGACGATATAATTGAATGAAAATGTATTATCCGCTCAATCGAAAAAACTTACTTTTGAATCTCAATAAATAACCAGTGCATTTAATATTCAATTTAAATATGTTATCGCGTAATAATGCAATAAAAATTTGGATTTCATTATAATATTTCATGTTTATAACGAGCTAACTATGATAAATAAGAAACATCATGGATGTGACAGACTGAAAACCAAAGACAAATACAAACATCTTTTAATCCAAATTAACAATGCTTTGAAAACCTAAGTAGAAAAATTATATCATGCGTTAGTATAGTGGGTTATTTCTTGGTGTTTTATTATAAAAGATCGTGGGGGAAAATCAACATGCAGTTATAATTTTACAATGATGATATTTTTGCTATTACAGTAAAAATCTGATATTTAAATGATATTATTACATATGTAAAATACAATGGAAATCTTAAATATACTTTTTCCTTAGAAATCTCAATTTTATCCAATGACAAATATAGCATCTTAACACATTTCTGTCAGGTAATGCATATATGCTTCTTTCGGTACTATCGATTATCTATATGATTAATTAGCTATAAAAAACTGCTCAAAATTAGAATTTACTACATTAAAGGAACTCTCAAATATATAGAAAATAATTGTATAACTTAATTATATTAATATTGCAATATTATATCCTTTTTGCTCATTTTCTTTCAAAAACTTTCAACTTGCAATTCTTGTCATTTTCAATTTTTATGAGGTTCGTATATTTTCTTTTAGATGTGAGCTTATCGTAACATTTTCTTATATCTTTATTGAAAGAAAACTCGTTCAATCTCCAATCCTCTTCTCTATCCAAAGGCGCTCTCTATTGCAACAAGTTTTATTGTATGAATCACTTGTCTACACCATACCAACTTGCGTTCCATGCTGGTTCTCAAACTATCGTAAAATATATGAAATAAGCCCTTCGATATTTATTTAATTGATTTATTTATACTTTTGCTTAAAAATCTACAAAATCGATCCGCAATTGAATCAAAATGACATGTCAAACATGACGAGAAGATGTTGAAGAATTTCAATCATATCACCATCGTTGCAAATATTAAAACTATACAGAAAAATTATCTCTTGGACACATTTCCTTCGCATTTTTAACAACGTGAAAATTCTAATATTAGCCATCAATTAAGATTACTCGACAATTCACTGAACACTGACAAAGCACTCCTCTCATAATTGCTTATTGACTTCAATAGCCCCATTATAAGAACTCTGTTTTAACACTCCCATTCTTGGATTAATAACATTTTATAATACACATTATAGTACAAGTTGATCGGTAATAAATTTTACGAGCTTATCCATTTGCGAAACGATACTAATTTTTATGCCCTTGGGTAAAAGCTGCGTCATACAAAGGTTCAAAGCAATACAGTATCAATTTATCATTTGTGTGAATTATCATAGGAATGGTTGCTTTTTCAGCTAATCTACATATTGTTTAATTTGGAGGACCAAAAATTTATGGCCCTTTAAAGGGTACAAGCCATCTGCTTCGCCATATGAAATTTTGGCCATTTGTAAGGGCTAATCAAAGATTACATGGAAAAAATCGTTTAAAATGAATTGAACTGTATATTTTAGGACCGCGCGGATATAGTAAGGGTTTTTCTTTTAAATCTGCATTAGATAAATCTATTATTTAATACAAGAATATTGGAACTCTTTTGGCATCCAATATCGTATAATTTGCGAAATAATGTTTGATTACATAAGTAATGTTTGATTAGCAAAATACGTAAACTAGCTTGAAGAAGGTAAATAAATGGGGAGTCTTTAGTAATTTCAACGCATTAATAAGTTGTATCGAAGATACATATTTACTTTGTATAATCTTGAAGTTTGTAAAATTTAGAAACATATTTTATTTGATAAATATGCGCATCTTTTTCAAGAATTAATTATGGAACAATTATGAATATTCCAAAAAATACATAAACCAAAAAGTTTGTTTGATAATCGCTTCAAGAATTTACGATAGTTTATTAAGCATTATAAATAAGGTAAGAGCTTTTTAATCATTTTGCTATATAATCATTATATTGTAAAAAAATCAAATATTATATTATGCATGAATTAAAGATGTCAAATTCAAAAAATCTTAATAGAAAGATCACATTTGATTGATGTTTCAATATCATTCTGCGAAATCGCGCCTACGTTTGTTCCACCGTCGAAAACAGGTGATTTTGATTAACGACAACTTTCCCGAAGGGTTATTTACTATCCCTAAAATAAAAGGATCCTTATAAAAATCTCAACGTCAGCCTTGAACCCATTTTTCTTAGATAAATTTCTATAAAATGGCACCGTCCCCTGGGGGCTTGATTGGGTTCGGAAGGTGCGTGATATATTGAAGATAATTTACTGAGCCAACACTGGATCAAGCGGCACATTTGAGAATCTCAGACCCTTATGTAAATGTCTTTGTCTTTTATGCTGAATCCTAATAGTATGACCCAAGATAACACCGAGGATATTCGAGTGGAATACAAATACGATGTGTCCTTTTGGTATCCAACATATCTGCTGCGAAAGAAGAAACCAGCTCCAGCTTAAATCACGTATGCTATTGCTACGAAGGCAGAATTTATAATTGATACATTTTTTTTCATAAATTAAAGAGCATTAGATTTATTTATTATTGCAATTTCAATATGTCACAGATCCATAAAAAAAAATTTGGAATGTTTCATGAAGTCACAAAGCTAGTGAATCAGATATGCTGTTAAAAATGTAATATTCTATATAAATACAAACAATTCCCTGTGTAATATATGGATAGATATATTAATTTTTTGGTGTGGACGGAAGGAAATTGATCGTTTGTCATCCCATCGGCGATATCCGCTGAAAGCTGAAATATGTTGAAAATGATAAATGGCAGTACTGAAAATTAAATTAGTTTATGTAAATCATCCATCTATTCACTAATAACCATTCCATCGATTACTAGTAATCGAAATTTGACCAGTTTAAATTTTGAAATATATTTGCTATTAAATTAAATTAATTTACGTCATAAATTCGCACCTATTTGCGTCATTGGCGTCCATAGCATTGGACTGTAAAGGATTAATCTTACAGATATATTCGAGGATGAAATCGTTTGATGTTTGAGGCATAAAAATATATATTTTCGTAATGCTCCCATTAAATGATAAACATCCATAAAAGATTGGGTTTATTAAATCTAAATATAATTTTCTATGGCGAATGCTTAAATCCTTTTTTGATATAGAGTCCTTCATATGTACAATCAGGTGCGAAAATATGGATACATAAAGCAAAATGAGGTATCATAAAATGGACGTAAAATATTTACACGCTCCCAGACCAAGCGTAGAGAATACCAATATTTGGTGTCAAAGCTATAAAAGCTTTTATGAACAACTTTTCCAGGGATTTTAATTAAACGATATTGACTGAAAAATTATGATTTTTTTCGTTCATTATCATTCGTACACGTTTACGCAGAATCAATGATTTTATCGCTATTTTGATATGGTTAAAATGTGTACATTATAAACATGGCGTACATGTGTGTGGCCAAAGTTGGCTTTATATTCATAAGCAGAATAATCGAAAGGATCCAAGAATAGCATATTATAGAAATAAGTCAAAATTGTATAACATTTTATTTTCGTGTTCACACTTCGGGACGGCGTAATCGAATCAATAGAGAAATTTGCAATGTAATTCGATAAATTTTTGTACTCCACGCAATTCGCATATTTTCATCTGCGTGAGTATGAAATATGGAATTCGATTAGGGATGAAAGAAAATTGTTGTAAAAAAGTAATAAAATTTTTTCGATCGGTATTTGCGCAAACTACCACTTTTTTTTATATAGATTACAACAAATAAACGAACCCGACGGTATTGGGAATGGAATCAATAATCCATCAGATATTCGGGATGGGTATTAGGTCTATCCCACTTTAAGGCTGTACAACTTGGCTGTGGGGGAAATGCAATATGGCAATGGGGATAAATAAATATAAGTTTGAAATAGCAATAAAAATCGAATTATTTGCAACGACGGTTGCTGCATTTGTATTGGGAGCAATGAGGGTATCGGCGAATTGACGTATGGATTCAATAAATTCCTCGAATATTCAAAATATAAGCCCCAGGCCGACATTGGTGATATTCGAATTGCCGATACGAATTTTATATCCGATAAAGTTTACCTTTATTACGAGTTTGAACGAAAATAGAGAATTATTTGGGAAAAATCTCGATTCATAACACGGTTTTTTCACTATTTTTAACTAAGCAATGAGAACAAAATGTTTTCACCTTTGAATTTTTTGTACGATTGCCAATATCGACAAGAGAAATTTTCGAGAAACGCTCAAAACAATATCTTAAAGTGTTTATTTATGTAGCGAAAATAACAAATTTCATCAATGAAATCTTTAAATCTCATATTTATATATGCAGAAAAAATGGACAGTTGCATTTAATTTCTAATTCTATGCTGTTTAATGTCACTGAAATTATTCAAAATTTTTATAATTCCCAATCTTTAAATTTATTGATATAAATGTCAATTCAACGTCTTTTTTCATCTCACACATAATATATTAAATTCTAAACAGGATGTACAAAATGTTTTTTCAAGTTTTTTTTGGCTCAAAACCAGTGTCTTTCTATAACTATGGAATTGAAAAGCTATCTGTAAAATGGCGAGAAATTGTAGATAGTAGAGGTAAATGTATCATCGATTAAAATGTTAAATTGTGTTTTATTTACACTATTTAAGCTTTAAAGTACTATTTTTCTCCATGTTAAATAATACAATATATAATCATATAAAACCTAATTCAAAGCCAATAATCTAATATCCTTAACGTATTGAAACATTTCTTTATTTTCCAATTTTATATGTAGACTCTTTAATTAGAATCCAGGATCGAATCCACAACTCCAACACTTATTCTTAATGGTTCGTTGAGAACAGTTCAATATGTTCAAATATGGCTATGCAATCAACCCACAAGATAACGGCAATCTTTTATGAATTATAACCCGTTCACGCCTCTAATTCCCTCCATTTTCGTATATTATTGAACAATTGTGTCGTCTCTTGTAACGGACAGTTTTTACAACCACTCAAACAATGTAGTGAGACTGATAGTCGAAGCCGTTGCACCATTCGCTATTCGGTCGTAAAAAATGTACGATAAAGGATGCGATACTAAAATTGTGTTGCCTGAACAACTATTCAACATTGTGATAAACTTTCGGAAAAGAGCACTTTGTTGTTCAAACAGTATCTTTCGAATCGCTGTAATGGCTAGTCAGAGATAACGTGCCCAAACGGAGAGCAAAATTATTATTTTCAATTTGTTCATTGTATAAAATATATCAAATTGTCTAGGTATTTGGATATTAAGGTAAAGTAATCAATTTTTTACATCAGTTTGCAAAATTTTAATTAAAAACCATAAATACTTCAAATCTATGAAACGTTTTAATCGTTCTTCGAACATTTTTTAAATTAAAATTAATTGACTAATTAATCAATTAATTGACCCAAAAAAAAAGCCATTTTTCACTTAAAATGATTGCACTATATCAATTCATCATCTTCATTCAATTTATCTAGTTTCCATTCTCAGACAAAGGAGATGTTCAGATTCTTCTTCGCTGATCTAATGCGATCAGCGACAATTCACAAGAGCCCAAATTCTTTATTTATTTACCTATATCATGAATACGCCTTTGAATAAACACAATTTTTCATTTATCTGAAGAAGTTTTTTTATCCTCTTGTATTCTAAAAATATTGCTACGAATTTGTATTTATTTGCATTACTTCGATTGCTTTCATTCCTTGGTTGAATAAAAACAGCATGCAATAACGTAAATGTCTTTCATTGATTGTGTTTTCCTTGACATAATTTATAAATACTGACACAAAGTAATTCAAAGCAAAAATTATAAATTCACATCTTTCACATTCTTATTGGCCAAAAAATGCGTGTTTCCTGAATCAGTGTCTTGATACAAACTGGCTTGAAAGTCTCATTTTTTTTTAATTACAAGAACTTGTGTTTTCCGCTTCCTCTAAATGCTATTTTTATAAATCATTAGTAATATTCTGCCAATTTGTAATTATTAGGCATTTGAAATCAAATAAGTTTTATTCTTAGTAAAAAAAGGAGCTTCGTTCGTTCAGTTTGCTCTAAACATTAGCTTTGATTTACATTTTAATTTAAGGTGAAACTGTCAGCAGAAAAGAATGAACGAGATGAACGAGGGAAATCTTCTTGACGAAAAAAGGACGTCTATGTAAAATAAAGAAAATTTCTTCGAGACGAGGAATTTTAATTTCGGCCACGTCATTTTATTATTTTAGCGAAGCCCCTTAAGATTGTAGGGATGACAGTTTAATTATACGCCATAACAATTAATCTATTAATTGAGGCCCCACCTAAATCATCCCCAAGCACAAATGCTTTACAAAGTATTAAGCTTCGAAACATTCAAGGGATGCATTTTATGACAATTCCGGGAATATCTAAAACTATTTAATAGCGTAATGTTTTTGTGCAGAATCCGCTTTGCATGAAACTCTGCTGCCGTTTGATGTCCTTAAACTAAAAGGCTTTATATGCTGACTCTGTATAAAATTATGCAAATTATTCTTCAAATTAAAGCTATTACTTTTATCCGCAGCTTTAATGTAAATCCAACGATGAAATGGAAACTGATTCCAATTTTGATGTACTTCTTTGTTAATAAAAACAGATCTATTGTACTTTTTATATACGGATAAAATTGTTTGATGATCAATATCAGACTTAAGACATATTCTTCGCGCGTAAGCAAACAAATCAGAGTTAAATTGAGAAAGTTATATAATAAATACATATTAAATATCAACTATTGATTTTATTTAAGGATTTTAATTTTAACCGGTAGAATGTTCATTAAACTGTGAACAGCTATAGATCTTTGGACTCTGAAAGTTGCTCAACTATTTCTTTTTATATCCGAAGAATGAAACTTTTTAAGCCTTTATCGTGCCAAGCTTAAAATTAATCTTATTTAGTTAAACGAGGAAACAAGAAGATTCTCTGGCATATTATCTCAAAATTATTATTAATTTGGATAATAAAATCACTTATATACATCTACCGAATATTATGAACATGTAATTTAAACGTAAAAAAATTATCAATAAAAAGTTATAATATTTAACTACAATTTTATTTAAGCACGTCCCGTACTCAAAGAATATCCAGGAATTTAAATTGAGAAAATTAATGGCATTTTCGGTATTAATTCAATATGATGTCTTCGGTTTATTACATGCATTGGTCTGACAGAATAGCACATTTTACAGTTGATTTCTGCACCATATTTAAAAGTCATCCATTTCATTTCTATTAAAAATTATAGCATATATCAGCGGTTTTTAAACTGGGGTCTGCAGATCCTTGGGGATCCGCGAAGCCATTACTGAGGGTTCGCGAAAATATTAAAAAAACATTTATCAAGATATTTTCGTGGAATTATTTACAAAAAACATTATAAGAAGATCTATTTTGAACAATATTTGGCCAAGAAAAAATAAAATCTCAAGAACGACGTAAAATGTTGAAATGGGATGAGGATTGGGATGGGATTCGCAAAAAAAACAATTGTTCAAGAGGGGGTCCACGAAAAAAAAATTTGCTCAAGAGAAGGTCAGCGAAGAAAATTTTTCTCAAGAGGAACTATATAAGCTTAAGAACCTCTGGCATATAAAATGACACAAAAAAAATAATCAAACTATATTTCATTTTCTTTAATATTAATTTGCCTGTTCGTTTCGTTGAAGAAAATAACGTCGCTTCCCGACTATGTTGCATTTAAAATGAAAAAAAATATATAAATTTTCTATTTGTCTGAATATTTATGCCACACCAGACGACAAAAAAAAGGTATAAACCCAAGTTTGTCATCTTGAAAGTTTATATATTTTATGTCACAACATAAGCATTTCGTGAACATGTGTTACTTGAAAAAGTTTCGATTTCATAACTAAAAAGTTTCTTGGGACTCGGGCGAGAAACTTTAGTTTCATGGCGCTTTCATATGGTTGAAAACATATATTCCTTAAATGACGTCTATGTATTTTTAATAGTTTTTGAGATATTATCGCCCATATTTCTTATAACTTTCGTATATTTTTAACGCCGCGCTTAAACGCATTAGCTCTATGAGTAATGAATTTCAGGCATTTTACGAAAAAAAAAGCTTTTAAAAATAGCAGCCAAAATGTCAGCGTGCTTAAATCAATCATCGATGTTTTATCTGTGTTAATGATATTTTTGTTCGTCATTAATGGATGTACGTATTGAAAAATGATGAATTATCTTTATATGGTCGATAAGGAAGACAACAGATCAATCATGTGCTCTAATATAATTAGTACTATTTATATTCTTATGCATTTTTAATATTCACTGCAAATTGATGGCAAAATTAGCTCGCTTATAACTGTCGGCTATATTGACTGAAATTGTCATAATTATATATTCAAAGCACACCTTAGAAATTTCTTTTTCTGACTGCTATTTAACATTTGAATCAAATATGTGTTTTTATTATTTTCTTACGACATTTAGTATGTGAGACGTATTAAATTATGCGATAAAATTGATTTATAGGGTTATATCCTCATTTTAAAATTGCGAGAAGGAATTTCGGCTACCTTCATTTTACAGCCACCCGAAAGTAACTTACTTCATATTCGAGGAAGGAAAAGGTTGCTTAAGCAATTTCCATCAAGTTTATGCGAGACACGGCACGGTTTTCAAGTTGAAATCTCTTTTGTCTTCAGACATAAATTTCGCTTAGCACAGAAAACCTACTCTCAGTCTTTTTTATGCTATGAAATACAAGCTGGAGTAAAATGTATTAAACTGAAATAGCAACATGGCTCTCTTAGTTTATCGCTGATACTAGAAAAGTCGACCTAATAAAATAATAAATATCAATAAAGGCAACATGTGCTGGGCGTATTCTGTGATGTGTTTATAGTATATTATCATATTTATTAGAAGGGTCTTAGAGGATTCATTCATCGGTGTCAATTTCATGGATTTGGTTCAAAATCAAATCTTCTAGAGATAAATTTCACATTTCAGCAAGATTATGATTTCAAATACACTTCGTAATCCTATACCATTTTTTTGGTACAGAAAAACGATCCGGTATTAAAAAATAAATTGGCCTCCACAATTTCCAGACTCTTCTCTAATCGAGCTATTGTAAGATGAGATCGATCGAATAGTGAAAAATCGTTTACATACTTATGCCAATATGCTTTAGAATAGCCTACAAGAATGATTTATCAAGTGATTGTGTGTTAAATTGTTACAGAGAATTCCAAAAATATACATCACAGTAATATATTCTAAATTTAAACATTTTAATGAAATTGCAATATAAATGAATAAATTAATGATTCAACCACTATTTTTGAATGAGCTCTTCTTAATCCGGTCCACTCTCTAATGTTACGCAGCCAGCTCATTTGCTTCCTACCAACTCCTCGTCTTCCCTCTACCTTGTGTTGGTGATCATTTCGATCTAGGGTATACGAAGCATTCTTCCGTGTATCCACATTTCGAATGCTTCTAGCCGATTCATAATATTCACTTTCAGATTCCATGTTTCACAGCCATACAGAAGAGCTGACCATATGTAGCATTTGACCATTCTTTGTCGGAGTTAGAGGTTCTCATTTTATTAAATGCAGCACGTGTAACTTTTATTCGGCACCTTACTTTTATATCTGGGTCGAGCGCCTTTGTTAAGATGCTGTCAAGGTATTTGAATCGATCAACCATTTCGACATCCACTCCATTTAGTTGCAAAGATGCTCCAGAATAATCAAGTCTACCAAATGTCATCCATTTGGTTTTAGAGACGTTGATTGTCAAACCTAACCCTTCTCCGGCAACATTAATCATATCTAGGAAGTTTTGAGGATCATATAAACTTTCAGCCAATATGACTGTATTGTCAGCATATCTGATATTATGTATTACGACTCCATTGATCTTTATTCCCAGATTCGAGTTTTCAGAGTCTTTTGGAAAACTTTATTGGAATACAGGTTAAATTACTAGGGGTAATAAAATAAAACCTTGTCGAACTCCTCTTTGTATAGCTTATAGCCTCTGTATTTCCACTTCCATGTCTGATCTCTGCCGTTTGATGCCAGTAAAGATTTCTAATAAAGTTCTGGTCTTTAGAGTCAATATTGCATTCTCTAAGCATCTCCATTAATATCATGTACCCTATCAAATGCTTTTTCGTAATCTATAAAGTATGCAAAATTCTTTGCGTTGGTCCCGACACTTCTGAAGCAAAACATTGACTCCTAGCAATGCTTCTCTGGTTCCGAAAGCATTTCGGAAACCGAATTGCGTATCATCCAGATCATATTCTCACTTGTTTCTTATTCTGGAATGTATAATTTTATGAAATCATTCGGTACGTGGCTCATTAGGCTAATCATGCGATAGTCGTTGCAACTCATTGAGTGTTGCTTCTTAGGTAAAGTGATAAATGTCGATTTCAACCAATCTTGGGGTAAAATCCCTGAGTCATAAATCTTATTAAAAAACCTTAACAGGAGATGAATATTTTCTTCGTTAATTAATTTTAATACTTCCACTGGGATTTCATCCGGATCACATGATTTTCTGTTGGCTGAAGTTGCAATGGCATGAAAAATTTCAAACTTGAGAGTAGGCGGACCTTCCAATTTACAATCTTTGAACAGCTTTTCAACGTGTTTTTCCCATATTTTAATAATTTATTTTTCATCCAATATTAGTTTATTAGAATCGTCCATCAGGCATGCTGGTGTAGTTTTCCTTGTAGTCCCAGACATTGACTTCATATTTTGTGAAGCTCAAATTCATTGTAGGCTTGATTAAATCTTTCGAGTTCATCACACTGTTGCTTCATCCATTCCTCCTTGACCTTTTTGATTTTTCGTTTTATATTACGTTGAAGATTTTTATATTGCATCTCGTTATTATTAAGCTTCCTTCGTTCTTCCATGAGAAAGAGAATATGGTTTGTCATCCAATCTTTCTTTTTAACAGTTCTCTCAGTCTTTAAATTATTAGTACAGACATCTGTGAATAACGACTTCAACTTATCACATTGTACATGAACTGATTTGTCTGCGTCTACTTGCAGTTTCCGTAATTGAGAGTTTAGCTCCTGTGTTATTTTATCTTTTTAAATAGGATTTTTAAATAGAAATGTTCCAAAATATCATAACTTTTAAAAGATATTTTAATACCTTATAAATCATTCATAGGCACTTGAATTTATCAATTATCTAAGTATGCACTATTTAGAATTCCCATACCTAAATTTGTCGGTACGGTGAACATTTTTTTCCAAAATCTTTTATAATAAGAGTCCAGAAACCAGCCCACTTTACCAACACTTAGTAAAATTTATTTTATTTATCATATACTTCGTCGAATACATATTTTAAAATTGTTTAACGTAACACATACTTTTTAAGTCGTTCCTCAAACGATAAAAAAACATAATTTTCTTCGGTAAGCAATATATTTTCTTTTTTATATAAAAACAATAATTTTGCTAAACGTCTGGTGATGAAAAAGCCATTTAACATTTCATATTCACAAGCGTGTTTCATGTATATTAGATGCATTGCAATGCATCACTTTATCTTACGATGTAAGGATAATCGAATTTTGACACGAACTCTTCCCATCATGTGTTACAAGCATAATTAATATTATATTTGCTTAATGAACTAGTTCTCTCAAAATCACAATAGGAGCTCCGTAATAAATTATTACGTTCAAAATCAATATTTCCTAGTTTTATATATTGAAGTAATCAGGAGAGTATTTTATAAAAGCAAAATCACACGTCAATTATTGAAACGCTTGATTGAACAAATTTAAGGACTAATTCGCACAAATATTGATCTGCAGTCTATTGAGGCTTAAATTTTAAGCTGCTCAAAATACGATCATGAAGCTGTTTCACTAATTTTAATTTGCACAAGAATATAAATATTTAATACCATCAACGCGAGCCCAATCAGATAATTATTCATGCCGGAAAATACTGTCACATAAATACTCCATAATTTCTCCCCGAGCCGTAATAAATCTCATAAATACGAACATGGAGACTCTAAAACGTTTCACATTTTCATATTTCTTTTCATTAAAATCTCATATTGCTCCCACGGTTACACACTCGAGCCCTACTGAAAGAAATCGTGTATTATTTTTATTGTGTAAGCTTTATTTGTGTTGATTTATGTCCGTACACGCTGTGAAATACGTTAAGTCCTTGCGGGAATGGAAAACAAGGATACGCCAAGACGGAAAAGCTCAAATATTTATATAAGAGAGTAATAGAGTGACTCTATTTAATTAAATTCAACGGCTGCTAATAAAAATGTGGAACTTAAATATTTTCACTGCCGGAAAACAATTTTATTGTTTCCCAAAAGGGGCCGCTCCTGTGGGAAATGAACGAATTTAATTAGCAAGAACCCGAAGCAAATATAAAAAGAGTGTATTTAATCCTCAAGTGGATTTAAATTAAATTCCTCTTGGACATTAAGCAAAATCTCGACAGCTTTTAGGTTCAGCGACGTTTATGCGGATAAAGGGTTGATCGTGGCATTTCAACAACACATTAAGCAGCTAATTTGCCAATCTTCGATATTGATGAATGATGTCGTTCTGTTTTATAAAAATAGAACGCTGAAGGGGTTGGATTTATTTATTTAAGGAAACAGGCGCACATTTAGGGGACTTCCGGCACGAGATTCGTAGGTTTTCTTACTGACGGAAGTAAAAAAGTCAATCTCGAGGAAGGCTTTTACTCGGATATTGCTCGACTTTGGTACCTGTAGAAAGTATTTTCCACTTCAGATTAATATGTAAAAAATATATTTAATATTTTATAACACATTTGAAAATTGGCTTAAATAAAAGCAACATAAAATAATATTGATATAAGGAAAATGCGCTAAAAGTATTGATTTTTTTATAAAAATTAATTGACTTGAAACTGGAACATATTGTAAAATAAACGAAAAAAGACGGCAGATAAATATGAATGCATGATGTTTAGTCGATATAAGTACAAACAACGTCAAAGATGAATCTTTCAAAATTATTTAATTATCATTAATAATATTTAATTATCATTAAAATTTTTTTTTTTCAAAAAATGCGCACGAACTTTTGGACTGACCTGATATATACCAGATTAATAATATCATAGGTAATCTTGAATCAAGGAAGATTTTAAAAATGATTCATTTGTATATAAAATATTTTGATTTATATTGCATATACAAAATATTTTGATATACTCAAATCCGCCGCTTCATAAATTATAATTTTGTCTACTCGATAAAGGATTTAGACGTGAATTTATGAGTTGGTAATTTTATATACAGGAAATTTATTCCATCTATGAAATTCATGGTCCTTGAACTTTATAAAAGGATCGTCATGGCATATTCTTTGCGTTTAATATTCAGAAATATGTATATTTTAATATCAACCTTGACTTTCTTAGATGAATTGAGCACTGTTTGGGTTTGCTAATTTTGATTGCCGAATTGGCTCGGATTTAAATCGAACAGGATGTCAAGTTGTAGATATTTGAAATCTGCAAAATTTCAAAATAAATTCGCGTTTACCAAAATGTACAATGTTACATTTTAACGATTGACGGGAATTGACAGCTTGGCGATGAGCATTTAAATTGGTAAGCATTACGAGTACGGCGGAGTAGATTTGAACGACAGGGTTACAAAAAAATGCTTCATGACATCGACGTGTCGTCGAATCTGATAATTTCCGCATTACGAATAAGACAGATTTTAAATCTAAATTTTGCGCTATTAACATATATCATGTATCTTGGCGGGATGAACATAAACAAGCGCCGAATTTGATACGTGTTTTCTTTGATAACACTGCAAAATTAATTACGAGTACGAAAGTTTTAATAGAACACGCCAAAAGTTATATACACAAAGTCGAATCGGAGGCAGAATACGATAATTTAAGCTGCGAAAGCCAAAAACTCGATCGTGGTATCAAATTAAAAAATCGTTACTTCGGGTGCAAAAAGAACGACGAAAACCCTCCCTCGTTAAATTTTGCTGCCGCTACTCGATGAATTAAGCCGGGAGATTTCGGGTGTTTTCATAGTAAAATTTAGTTATTCCGAGAAGATTTCTAAAGCTTAAAAGCTCTTAATTACAATTAATCCGATGAACTGCGGGTTACCTAGAATTCGATCAGCACTGTTGAGAACAAAGCTCCAAGACAGTTTGCCCGACTATCATAAATTTCCGAGATGATAAATAGCGGAATTCGATGCTCCGTTACATACGCATGGGGTTTCATCTCTGGAGATAGGGAGGAAATATAATATAATACGAATAATAAGGATCCAACATTACAACGCTAAAAACGATTTATAACTATTTATCTTTATGAGATAAAATTTCGAATAAAATCGTATTTACGTTCAATTTGAACACCCTTGGGTCATTACAATAATTCTAATGAGATATAAACGCAATGTTTATCGTAATCTAAAAATATTTTACTATTTGAAACGCGCAAGTATTGTTATTAAAGAGGTGTAGGATGGGTTTTATCACTTTTGGCAGAAAATATGCTATTGTAGTTTACAACACACCCAATTTACCATCGTCGTATTTCAAACGAATTATTGCATTGCTAAATTTACCAAAATTACAATACAATCGAATGACTCAACTCATCTACATTTTTGTATGACGTATCGACCAAAAATACGCTATAGTAGAACTATTCCGAGAACAAATTCATTGATTATCGATAGATATGAATGTTGTGGCTGGTCGAAATACAAAATATACATATACATTATTTATAATTTTCGAAATGCAATCAGCATCAAATCGAACGATATCATCATTTTGATACCAAACCTAATTACTTTAATATCTTCATTTACACTTAAATGACTACTTTGCTATCCCATTGAGTCTTGCCATAGCTACATTTGAACCGATGATAACCCTGGGACTAATTTCATTACATAAAATAAAAGTTATTGATATTGGACTTCGAAATTCGAATGTTATATTAAAATTTTATTTATTGTTTAAGTGCTTATATGTGAAAAAATGGCAAAAATTAAATAATGGAAAAAGTGGCGGTGCACGAATTATAGAGTCGAAAAAAATATGTGGACATAATTTTTATTACATACTTTCCCTAAAAACAATTTTATGTTTATACGTCTTTTATTAAAAATATTTGTATTAACATTTGAAAGCTCTTTTTAGGTGGCAAATCTAGGTAGGGGAGGAGGATTTTTCTCCTTTTAACCACCCAAAATAGATTTTATATGATCAATCTAAAAACAACTAATGTGATACCTGAGCTTGTTGGCCTTTGCAGATATTTTTGCAGAAATATTAGGACGAATATTTGATATAGCTACCCTCAATTCTTCGTCTAAATTCGTAAGCCTTTCTCGTTTTTTAGTTTTCATATTAGTTATTGGTGAAAAACCAAGCTCACACAAATTTGATGTGCCTTCGTGTGAAAAGCTAGATATTTTTCTTGGATAGAAATCAAAAAGTCCTCCATGGTCATTTCGGAAAATTTAGTTTTTAGAGTACGATCAGTCGACAATGAGACTAATTCTTCTTCTTCTGCGTATGAAAATTCACAATACAATGTATTAATTATAACAAATCGATTTCGTATCTAGTCATAATTTTCTACATTTAAGGAAGGAAAATAATGTGCAATCCTTTCTTCTTATAATGAAAAATGGTCTATTATTGCGGAAATAATTCCCTCAGGAATGTTTTCGTTAAGTAAAGGAAACATATCTAATATTTTTTTCTATTATTCGATCTCTCCGAAGTCATTTTGTCATTGGATGGCCACTTTATTTAAGTAATTAAAAATATCTGCTAAAAATGCCACTTTAGCACACCAATCATTATTCTGAAGAAGTTTTACAAAATTATCCATACCTTCATTTCGAAAAAAGATTAACAATTCATTCATAAGTTCTATGAATCGACATAAAATTTTACCCTTAGATAACCACCTGACTTCAGTGAGAAAAAGCAAACACTCATACTTAGCTTCCATAGAAATGCAAAGATTTTTAAAAGTGTATGTTTTTAAAGGTCTTGATTTTATGAAATTCACCATATTTACAACTCGATCTAATACAGGTTTTAGTACTGTTGGTAATGTTTTCGAAACTAAAGATTCTCTATGCAAAAAACATAGAGAATTAGGGTTTTTAGTCTTTGCAAGGGTAGCAAATCCTTTGATTGAGCTTACCATTGAAGGAGCACCATCTCTACAAATTCCTACACATAACTCTCATAATATTTTAAATTATTCTAAATATGAAGGAATATAATCAAAAACATCTTATCCTGTCGTATGCTCGATAAGTTCTTTGCAGCACAGATATTGATTAATTCTTTCTTTGACTTTCATAATTTTTTCAACGATGAATTAAAGGCAACACGATGAATACCAAAAAATTTGATAACCGGTTATACGTTTGATTTTGATGATTTCAGCAGGATTTTAAAGGAAATAAAATTGCTGTTGAATAGTGGCGGTAAGATTATCGGAGTTATTCGCAAGCTCAATTTCCTGCAGATTCGTATTGCAATTACATAGGATTATGCTCTACTTCGTATGGAAGTCTCGTTCCACTATCAAAGCTTTGATTGCATTAGTATTATACGAAGGGTATATTACATTTAATGAATTGAACCACGTAATTAAATTTCAAAAATGCAATTATATATAAATATATTCGCTAAAATACACATTGAATAAACTTAAAAATATATATAAAGGAGAAAATATGCAAAGTGAATCCAGATACAGCTGTTCAAATTCTCACTTCTGTTTTAATTAGAGCTTTTTTGCAATATTATTTTTAATACAAAACGATCATTAATACCGCTAATGTTCGTGAATTGAATGAAATCATTTAAAGCAAATTTTAATCAGAGGTTCTATCTACATTTTCAATATTATTGTTATAAAAGAAAATATGTTAAATTGGAATGAAAATGAATTATTCCTTTTTGAAACATTATTTTTTTAAGATTATCAATTACAATTTAGCTTTATATATATATATATATATATATATATATATTCGCATAATAATATATTCTGCTACCAAATATCTAAATTTTTAAGCTCTTTTTAACACAATTTCTGTAACTGATTTTGCTGCAATTTTTGCCACCATTTTGACGCAAATGTATTTTATGAATGATATCAAGTTTGTGGCTTATCACAATAATATTTTTGCAAAACACCTTATCGCATATTTTACAAAACACAAATTTCATGCAGGCATTTCAGATAGTTTTACCTTTTAAAAATGGTGGAAACGACATTCATCATCTATAAATTCCCTAAAAAATAGAATCAGAATTATTTGCAAATCTTGTAAGATACCATTTTTAAATCTTTCTACAATTGTATGTTTTGTGATGACCGAATGATACTCAAACAAATATATAGTTGTTATATCTTTGAAAAACTTATTCTCTTGGATCTTCAGGATTTTGCAACTTGTTCTAGTTTCTTCAATTTTTGCACCATTAAGGAATCGAGCAAAGGGTGAATTCTCAACATTTTAAAATCATCAAAATTTGCTTCGTATATCGAAATCTTTCAACAACTCTCCAAATTTGTAATAAATCTCGGTTTTTATCAACATCAATTTGTAAGAAAAAAGATTAAGAAAATATCTATCTTTATTTCAATAGAAAGTGATTTTTGGTCCATCTTAATTCTGCAATCAAAATGTTTATGCTTTATATCTGTTAAAATAAATATTTTATTAATGTATTTATCATATAGAAGCATAAACAATAATTCCGTTTTATGCTTAATCCATTTTTGTACCAATATAAATAACGAGGGGTCTATATAAAAGATTTATGGTCCATCTGAAGCATAAAGAATGAGTTTTATCTAGGTTTCAATTAATTTATGAGCTTTTTTCCGTATTTTTATAGATAAAATCCTACATCTTAGGAGATATGTACGTAAACTGGCACATAAATTAATATCGCAGGATATTAGATTTCGCTCATCGTATTTTATATAATATCTATTACAGTTTAAGATATAAATCTGATCCCTTTGAGCACTCTCAACACGTACACTCGTATTTCGCAGCACGTATTTATTTTCTAAAAAAATCAATATATCCCTTTTATTATAGCATTTGCCTCGTTACACTCGAGCGAAAATTTGCTATATTAAATATTCCACACCACAAAATGTGAATTTGAGCATTTCGTGATATTAGTCCCAAACCCTGCTTAGCGCACAACGTTCAGAGTAAGCTTTTTTACACACAAGTGTGTGATTGATATCCTGTTACGAAATTTCCCATAAAGAGGATTTTCGCATTAACGGGATTTTTCCAGTTACATTCAATTCCCAACGATCCGATCGTTCGTCCCTATAAACTCGTTAAGGGGAACAAAATACCAACATTTTATACGATTTTTAAAATGTGATCAAAATGACCCTTGGATGGCGAGAATGTGTGCCAAAACGTACGCCAATAAATTCGACCGTCACAAATTGAATTATTTTCAATCCTCTCATACGCAACGAAAGTCTCATCCATTAATGTATATAAAAAAAATTGACATTGAAGCATATGATATTTATATAGAAAACAACTTCGTTCAAATGTTTACTAATATATAGCAATATTTAAGTATCGATCGACCCATATTTTGGAAAACGGCTATGAAATACATATTGTCTTGTAATATAAAATACGTCACAATATTATCTAAATAACATCTATTGTATTTTCACAAGTTGCATTTATTGATTATTAGCATCCTTTCCGAATAAATAGAAAGAAAACTTATTAAATATTATACATAACATATTCTTTAACATGTCAATTTAATTAGTTCGATAAACTACTTATCTAACCAGGGCCATAACAAGGGGGTGGTAAAGCAGGTGCCCGCCACGGGCGCAACTGGGTTTGAGGCGCAAAGCGTAGAATACCAACCCAGTCAAGAGTTGTACATAGTTTTTATTTTACTTGACCATTCTATTTTATATGAATCAACAATGATTGACTATCCGTTTTTATAATACATACTAAGTTGTCTAATCCCTTTTTTCTTCGTTATCGCTTAAATATTGTGTCGACCCAGCCGGCATAAGCCCACAATAAAATAAAGACAACAATATTTTTGACAAAAATTTAAACAATCCACCCAGTCAGTTTTTTGCTGACAAATTCATTTTGTAATGAGTGTTCATAATCGTTTTGTAGATATGTTCAGATATGGCGTCTGAACGCAAGGCATGTCATGTCAGCGGTCCGAAAAGCGGACCGTTTGGATACACAGATCTTGTGGCCACTCCATCCCTCTTTTAGGACATTGCGGCATTTTCGGAGATCTTCTATGATCTATACGATCATCAACATTTTTTGGATTTTTTCGACATTTTTATGTGGTTACCTCATTTGGTCGACCATTTAAGGCAGACATTAGGTCGGGTATTTTTGGGACTATCTTCGTATATTTTTTTTAAAATACACATTATAAAAAGACTATATATCCAAGGGGGAAGGGCTCAAGTTAGATACTTACCCCGGGGCTTCATATCCTTGTTGCGGCTCAGAATCTAAAACATATTTTTGCCTGTAATTTTACGATATCTAGCATTATGTAACTTGCATAAACATAATAAAAATATATACTTAGACCCATTTAATCACCTTTTTAACACGTTAAATATAGAAGATCCTCCAGATTATGTGTTACCAGTTTTATTCTGTTTTTAAATTGTATTTTGTTAAACAACTTAATATTATTATAATTTTAAATTAAAATAAAAATTCATATTTGAGATTAGCTGAATTATTAAAAAATGTATTTCAGCTAAAATTCTATGAGATTCAAAACGTATACAATTTAAAATATGACTTTAAGAAATAAGAGGAATCTTCTCGAAAATTACATCTAAAAAAATTGAAAAACTATCAATCGTTTGAAACGGTGAGTGATCAAATGACTGCAAGAAGCTAATCAGATCATAATTTAAATTCACTTGAATAATGATAACATATCTCTCAATGAGTCCGTGGGATATTTTTTACGCAATTGCGAATAAATTACTCCAAATAATAAAAAAATGGTTTAAAGTAAAAAAAAAAAAATCCTACGAACTTATTGAGTGATGTGTTAAAATTTTATGTTTTAGCTGAGCTTTGTTTAATACTCGTATTATATTAGACCGCCAAAAAATCCTATACAAATATACAAAAACCTAAATGTAATCTAGAACGATATGAATATGAGAATGTTTTCAGCTGAAAAGTCTTCTAAAATTATTGAACTGAAATTCAATTTCATACGCATTTAAATGACGAAGGGGATAGTTGGGGAGTTGGGTGGAGCGAAGAGAATATATTTCTTCAGGGCTTTAGACTGCAACTAAGCAAGATTTCAAACGAATGACATTCAATATAATTACTATCTTTGTACGTTCTTTATATTGAAGAACAAGTCTTTTTAAGTTCATTATTTTTTATTTATAAACGACAACTTTTTAAATCTATTTCTATATAATTAATACTATACAAGAAATACATTTTTTTATGAATTCTGTTCAATACTTCTAATAGTCAAACCTTTCCATGCATAAAAAACGAGTACATAACAATATTCTTAATATCTCAAACACCATATTTATTTTTACCAAAAAATATTGGTATAATAAATATATATCAGTATACATAAAATATACAGACATATTTATTTACGTATAAATAATATTTTATCGATCCATTTCTGATATTGTCCAGAATTCCGACTTAAATATAAACTAAAACAATTTATAATACTTTTATGCATAGAAAAGACTAAAAATCTAAAAGGGGAATATTATATTTCCAAATGGAACTAAAGTGCAAATAAGCAAAATTCAGAAAATGGGCAACATAGTCAAATCCAATAGAGAAAATGTGCAAATTTCGCTTCAAATTTATCAAAGGATACATTTATGCATGGAAGACACGCTTGCTTATTATATTATATTCGAATAGTTATTTTGCTGAGTAATTGAATATAATAAACATTCTATTTCTGAGAAAGTGCCTTTATGCTCATTTCACATATGGCATAAGCTTTGATCAAACATTTTGCCCAAGAATTAGACACCGGTTTCAAGTTATTATATCTCTCTGCGAATCAGTTGACCATAAAGTAAGAAATAAGCTTGGGTTACCATTTATTTGCCATATGTAAGCTCATGCTTTTCGGTTTAAATTTACGATATGAATGTGTACGGCTCAGATATTATTTCAGGATTGTATCCTTACGGATTCCTTCTTAACCCAAACGTTCCTGTGTACATCGCGATCTCGCATGCCTTCGTGTATAATATAATAATCTGCAAATATTTGCTGTAATATTTGCTTAGTAACATTGTGGTTGTACTGGATTTTAAGAAGAAAATTCTCCCTTATTCTGAATTATCATTTGAAATTGATGCATACGTAAAAGGAAAGCTAATATGTGTATTGTATTATTGATATTGAGTAATTTATCGATTCAATCAATGATATCTTAATTCATTCAGCCACTTATTTGAAAAGTGGCTGAATGAGTTAACTTACATTTTTCGAAAGCTGCTGTTATGCGTATTCAAAATTTTGCAAAATTATTAATTTATATATTTTTTAGATGTTTGAAATCTGTATTTGAGCGTGAATCTTTATGATAAAAGTCCAGAAACTAACCCTTCGTCTATTAATAGTTTTGTACATTTTATATATTTTTTTATATAACGTTGATTTAGTTTATCCTCGATGGGACTATATTTAAAGACAGATGTCCAATATTCATAAAAAAATCAAATTGGAGCATGAATTTCCAAATGACGGTCGTACATTGTGGAAAATCAACAGGCGGAAAATTCGGCAAACCGTCAAATTGCTCTTTTACAATCCATCGTAAAAAAAGGGGTTGACTGTTGCTGCTGGCTCAAGTAAAAATCCCAGCATACGAGTTATGAATATTGATACTGTTCAAAGGCCACTCATGAAAAGCTACTGAAAAACTCTTGTCCCTCCTAGGGAAAACATATCGCCGTCTAATGGATAAGGGAAATGGAAAAAGGTTGAGGCATTGAAAATGTATTACTTCACCCCATCCCCCAAGCACCCCCTGCGAGGACCGCTTCTGACTTCCATCTTTGTGGATTGTTCAGCAAACGAACCCATTGTGAAGATTTTGCGACTTTTGCCATTCTCTTCCTTGTCGCTCTTGTATCCAACATTCGATAATAAATTACGTGTACGCCTAATAAATACAAATAACGAATATCTTCAAGGAATGCTTCGAATTAAATATTGATCCTAATGTGCTTTAAAGTTTCAGGCGACAAGCAATTTATGGAGATCCTGTTTATATTTATAAGAACAATTAAGAACGCTTGTGCGCCAATTTTTATGAACACAATCCAAACCCACTATTTATGCTTTCGAAAATATTTAGTTTCTAATATGATGATTAATGAAGTCGGCTATAAAACCTCTCGTTATATTAAACGCGATGATTACAGATTAAAACTTGATAATCAATTTTAATTGTTTGTAGGAAATTTGTTTCGGCAGTTCCTCTCTTATAAAATCAAATAATCGAAATGGGGCTAATAACAGGCTTATCATGAAATCAATTTTAACGAACCTCTGCAGACTTTCTCAAGATTATATAAAATTTGATCAGAATTTCCGATAGTTATTAAGCACTTAGAAATGGCCGATAAAGCTGAAGTGGCCATTACCGGTATATCGGCCATTGGTATTAAACCATTTCGAATTTCGTTATTATTTTTAAATTGCTTCATTAAATAAGATTATTTATTAATTATTTAACTGCCACGCATAAAAAACCGATACTGACCAAAAATAATATGATCTTGCCAAAATTATTTAAAAAATAATATTGCGATAAACACTATATAAATTATTCATTTGGACAAAATCACTTTTTTTAAGAAGAATCGATTTCAAATTAGCTATAGTTATCACTTTTTATTTAGCGAGTGCCAAATAAAAATACATAAACTATAAACCGTCAACAAGAAAGATCCATAGGGCATTAAATTTTAGCGTAAAGTGCTCTTTATAAATATAAACCTCGAAAGATGCCAATTGAGCAATCATATTTTCTGGATGTATTTCAAGATGTCACTAACAAATAAAATTTCAGAATATAGCAACAAGAAGTGAAATATGACGTTTGCGTCTATAGACGCTTTTGGCACTCAAACAAATAATCAATTATTTTTTATATAATAATTCGGATCCAATTCCGCTCAGGATTTTTTTAAATGTACATACTTAAATTAATCTGTTTTTCTACCAATTTATATTGAATTGGTCCGTTTTCAATTTCAATTGACGCTTTTATTTTTTAAATAATACTATACGCATCAAATAAATTAAATTTTCTCATATACAATATGATAGTCGTAGTTTTCAGTTGGTATTAATACAAATAGGATTTTTTCTCCAGTAGAGTTTTAATTAAATCTTAATTGCAATAGAAACCGGTTGAGAGGAAAATCTCATATAATTTTCCACTTAGGTCATGGGCGAGGACAACCAAACAGAATAAAACCCCCCCTTTATCCGAGTTGACCCCACTTTTACACCCCCTCAAATCGATGTTGATATTTCTTTTGTGTCCACTAGCGAGAATGGAAAATTTACTCAAAGGATAAATATTTCATCTATGAAAGGCTTTCAAGGAAAATGAATTCAGGTAGTTCAGCACATCTTATATTTGATATATTTTAAATGGTCGACAGCCGCAATAATACATTGCGGTATCATTTGTAAGACCTTAATGCTATGTGATCTCCGGTTACCGACGCTACATGTATTCTATATCGTAATAGGAATTAATTAGTCTTGTCATGAGCAGGTAAATAACCATAAATGCCTTCCTATTCAAGTCTCATGTAATAATGACACATCAAATGTTTTGATTTCCTTTGCTTGAACCCTCTGGGATATGATACGTCAACAAGGATTGACTTTGAACGATTTATATTTGGACTGTTCTCATAAAGCGAGATGTTCCCATTGAAAATTTCTTAGAAAAACAACTAAACATATAATATGAAAATGTTGCTTATTATTACATCTTCTATCGATTGTCTTAAGGCAAATATATTTTTCAATGTCTATATCCATACTATTAAAGTATTTTGTTATTGGAACACACAATATAAACATACTTATATATTGATAATCAACTCCATGAGGTAGAATTTCGGCAAACAAACATTTTGTTTATGAGTTCTTATATACTTGAAGGCAGGGCTACAAATTTCTGATGAACAACATCGATATTGTGACAAAAAAATCTTGTTCAATATTACTACTCAAAACAATGCGTTTTTTATAATTTATTGCTCTCATTTACGACTTTGATTAACAAGCTCAAACAACCAAAACTTATGATAAAATTTTCTATCAATATTTGTATCAAATTGCTTATTGATGAGCTACCAACGTCATACACGATTGGAATAAAAGGACCATAGAAGGATTATGGTCAGTTTGCGAATCGTTTGAAAAATAAGTAGACTCCTTTTGATATGATAATCATCATTTTAGCTACATCCATGTTTAGCCTCAAATTCATTCTCTTCTGTTATATTGGTTGTTTTATTATCTATATTTCAGTTGGTATTAATTAATATTTCTTAATTTAAAGACAATCAACTAAATTTGATTGTAATACAGATGAGATAACAAGCGAATGCATAAATCAATACATTGGTGTGTTCAGATTGATTGTATGTACATTATGCGCGATCATCAATAGATGCGTCGGATACTGAAAGGATTTCATTTAGTAAAAATAATTATAAGAACTTCGATAGGTTTGTCTAAAAAAGGGATACCCTTAAAAGTTCATAACGATATCCTGCTAGTGAAATCGGATCCTTGCTAAATGATCAAAGAATTGTTAATGAAGCGACATGTACAGGTATTTTCATCGGCTTGCAAGAATTCATTATCAAGAATTTTATATCATCAACTGATAAACTTCTACGGGAATATTTTCTATATGATCTAAATATGATTTCCATTCCAATGCCTTTCATTAGACGATGAACAATTGGTTGTTACGGATGTTGGCAGATCTATTTTTTGGCAAAAACGTAATTAATTTATTTTTCTTTGACATTAAAAATTATTTTACAAAACTATTCAGCTAAAAATTTCAATTTAAAACTTCCCATCAAAGCAGATTGTATTTTCAAATACAATCGTTACTGTGTGAATCAAGCGTTATTCAATTTAACAGCTTCCAATCAGGTATTATCGAATCATTCGAATGCAAATCTTTCAAACTGTCCGTCCACATTGTTTTATACTTTATATTATACTTTCGGAATTATCAATTGAATTTGGATAAATTCGCAATACATTCAAATATGTGAACATCTAAAAATGCTTAGAGATACCTTAAAAATGTCCCTGGAATCCTCTAGAGATAATCTGAATTTGGGAATAATACACGTATGTTAACAAAGTTCGCAAAAACTTTTCCAACCCTCTTTTTCCGTGTTGTAATATTTTATTACTTTCGTGGAAAATATTTATTTTATTACATTTCCTCGTATGTTTCAGAGAGAAAATCTTTTTCATTTCAAATATACGTTGTAATTTGTAGCCTTTTTAATATTAAATTTAAAGCTTTTATAATATTAGGGGTTAAAACGAACGCTTTCCATAAATAGTCCTGTAAGTCAGGGATAATTTCGATTAATTCGAATTATAATGGATCAAAGTAATGTCACACGGTTGAATACCGATCATCTGTACGTCCAAACATGGAAGCTGTTCTCTCATCTCGCATCTTAGTAATTAGTCAATATTGGATGAAGCATCAACAGGAGTACCTCATCTTCTAATTAAGGTATGATACATAACAAGGAGAGGAATAATAATTGAGCTTATCGCAAGAATAACCATTCGCTTTATAATCCGACTGTTTATTAATTACTTCATTATATATCGAGAGGCCCTCCTATATTACGTGAATGCGTATTAAAACCATGAAAAATGCTAAAAACAAGAAGAGCTTTTAAACTTTCGACGAAAATCTGAAGTTAATATTCATAGGATTTTATACGAAAATACAGTGGAAGGCTTTAAGTAGCGAATAGTGCCTTCAATTCAAAAGATAAGAGCGTAAAGCCGAAAATGTAATGTAGCCTAACTAGTTTGGTAGCAGCTTTGGAAACTTTTCCATTTTGGTTTAAGTATGATATGGAAATATATTTTAAATTCAAATTCCCAATCCAATATTTCCAAATCTTCAATAAGTTCATTTTTATTCAATATGATGGATCAAATCGAGAGCTTCTTTAACATCGGTCTTTAAATAATCATTACAAATAGTTCTATATTAATATCATATTGTATCAGCTTTGCTTCAAAATTTAATTCATGTTCAGATCATATTTATTATATATAAGAATTTCTCATCAAAATTTTGTTCTTAGTTTACTTTATTTCATGCAACATTTGCTTGTAAATTTAAGATGAAGAGAAGGACAGGTGGTATCAAATTCTCTCGCAAGATGAAACCAATAAAATTCTATTTAATGATGATTACTATGAGACAAACAAAGAGCCCTTTTTGTATAATAATCATGAATTTTACGAATAGTTTCTCACTGTCTCTCCAAGAAAGGCTATACAATCGTTAAAAGCTTTCATCCGTACAATCGAGAACTTGTGGCTCATAAGATGAGTCTCATTACAAATAAGAATTACTGAAGTTAAATGACTTTAGTATTGAATGCATCCATATAATATAATACATTTAAAGATGTAAGATTAGATTAGATCTAGATAAGGTGCTTTTAATTTATTTTTTTCAAGTATATCAAATGGGATGAATTTTAAAAAATATTATATTATTGAGTGAATTGCATAATTGTGATAAATCTCTAAATATTGCTGTTTTGTCTAAATTATTAACTAATATATTATTTTTAATCAATAGGCTTCAAGGTAGGCTGATACCGGATAGTTTTATAAAAGATTAAATCGAGGTATTCGATAATGTTGGTGTCGTTAAGTGATTAAAATGATTGAAGGATGGATCGTATTGGGAATCGTCTCATTTTGCTAAAATATTATATGAACATCATTTCCCCAGACATTAAATTTTTTAAAGTGCCTCAGTCAACCTATGCGAATCCAAAAAAATCCATTTGCAAAATTAACTGATTTATACGTCAAGCGTGCTTTTTTAATAATCTTATACGATATTGGGATAGGCAAATAAAAATTATGTTTTTGTACAATTTTTTATTGTTAAATAACTTCAATTAAATATTTTGATTAATTGAAAATTTTGAAAAACATTGAAAAATCAGCCACTAGTCCTGGATTCGTGATACAATTGTTAAATAAAAGGGTTGTACAAATGCTATATCTGTAACTATCTATTTTTTTTAAATATGTTAGTGATGTGATCCATATTAATTGTTTAAAATAAATTATGGTTTCACTATAATTTAAATAATTTATATACAATTCGTTAGAAGAAAAATCATTATGAATTAAAAATAAATATTTAATAATAAATTAGCCAATCAAATGCTTAACTGATGCATAATTTGATCAATTTTTAAATTCATTAATACATGCTAAAAATCCTACATTCATATTCAGTTCAGCATATGAAGGACTAAAGTGTGCGTTAACTTCGCAAATAAAAAAAAAATACCTTGCTCAGATGTGCGTGATTTGAAAGTTTGCAATCAGCAAGCTTACATCTTCCCGGAAGTTGGAAGCGCAATTTTCGGGAACCAACTCTAAATGTGCCCAATCAACAAGTACACGTCTAAATTATGCATTCTCCCATTGAACAGGACCAACTGCGACGAAAATTCAATACTATCTCTATTAAATTGACCGATTAATCACAGGTACGTTTCCACCCTTATTATTATTTTTTTTTGGCAAAACACTTAACACACTTGCACAACTGCAGCTGCAATAAATTGTTCAAGTCGAATTGAATTTTTTGATATTTTTTCCGGCGTGATTTGTGTAGGGTTTGGTGTGCGGTTTGAAGTGTTGGGTTTTAAGTGTGTTGGTGATGCACCTCGGTGTGCATATGTTTATTGGCGCGACGTTTGTTTCAGAACGGGAGGCGTCAGGAGCGCGCACGCATCTAGCCGCGACTGAGCCACAGGTCTCCCGGCGGGGCTGGACGGGGCCTCCGGGGGCAATGGGGCGCAGGCGCGAACCCGGCCGCCCCACCACCCCCACGACGCCTTCCTCCTCTGGATGCACCCGGACCAGCTACATGACACCGTTTCAACTGGACAACGTACAAACCACCAAACAAAGCACCGATCGAAAGCGTCAACTGTCTAATCTTGGATAATCCTGATGACGCTTCGTTTGATTTCATCATTTTTTTACTTTAGCAGATTGTATAATTAAGCTGTACCTAATTATATACATATCCGTTTATTATATTTATTACCAAATGCACATCATTGCAGCATTTCAATCAACTCCTAAGTGTCTAATATTAGGTTATCCCGAAAGAAATCCATTATTATTACGTTCAACTAAAAATTTTACTTATTCAATAATTTAACGCAAGTCAATATTAAAAACAACCACTTTCATTATTAACAACTAATTCGCACCTCTTCTGCAAGGTGTATATTATAGTGGTCTTTATTTTTCAACTCTTAAATATAAATCCGGCTTGTTGATTCTGGTATGTTTATTAGTCTATTTTAAAGTGAAATGACATGCAAAAAGATTCACTACATTATTATAGTTAATCATCCTCCCTTTTCCCAATACTTTCCTGCGGGTATGCATTGAAATTGAGCCATGCCTCGCATCTAATTCATTAGCGAGAGCACGCGATTTTTGTTTCCCCAATTATACGTACTTGTTTCAACTTATCATGACGTCCACAAGCAATGATGGGAATTTATTAACTAGAAATAAAACCAATATTTGGCTTATTGGACAATCAACACCACACCCTCATCAGTCAAAGTTATCTTCTATTAGTAAAGTACTACTTCATGTTTAGCTACCACAGCTGTAAACACCGGCTTAAGAAATAGAGCTTGTGTTATTTTGGAGCAAAAAATGAACATAAGGTATACTTTTCCTGGTTTGTGAAATTATAGTAGAAGCTGTAGTGAATCAATCACTCAGTCCATCTAGTGCTCCTGATATCCAATTGTTTAAAAGGTTTAAGGATTATTATAAAGAGCTATTGAATATTTGCATCATTTACTTCGGAGGAATTTCTGAAAAAATAATTTCATTTAGGAAACCTGCTGGTCTTCGCCATGTTAAATGGATGATTCAAGCTTATTAGAGCATTGCTTGAAGATTTTTCAATTTAAACATCAGTTTAAATTTAAAAAAGGAAGAGAAAGCAGTGCACGATATATATATTTTCAGTCATAATTTATATAAAATACTGGTTTTAAGCCCCTATCCGATATTCAGCACCGAGAAACGACTTGCATTTATTAAAAGACCTCGCATCCTTTGAAATAATGATATAAAGCAAACAATTACCAAAGTCAAAAAGATACTAAACCTTTAATATACTTATCGGAAGATTTGATGTCTTTTGCATTTTTTGACGACGAACTTTCCGTTCAAAATACGAAAAATATGATAGATGCACTATGAATCGAAGATGTATAAGGACTGTGATGAGATATCCAGTCTAGTGATAATACATTGTCAATTTTTTAATTTTTTTGACGCAAATACTGACCACCACTGTATATCCATTTTTTATAGGAACTAGATGAGTTTGACTGAAAATTGAACTCCAAATTATTTTCATCAATTTCATGTCGAAAATGTTCTTCGTTGATTTCGGACTTCACCATGTTCGATCGACACAAGTGGAGAAGTTCATTGGTTTCAGAAACTTTGGTCCAGATCATGAACGCGCATCTGAATGCAGATCTTTTATTTTTAATGGATACTAAACGGTCCAAATAATCACCAAACTTCGCCTTCAAATAAATTTAGTTGTTTCAAGTTCGTGGTTTATAGATGAAAGTTAAATGATCTGACTCATTGAATACACATAAAAATCTCGAATAGTATAATAAAATAAGATAACCAATGGGCTGATTTTATATTAACATTATTACTTTGCAATAGTGAAAAATTATGAAATAGCTTATTTTTATCCAATAAATTTAAAAATTGTACAAACTTGTATTATAATACAAACTTTTTTGAGATTAAACGAGGAGAAGTCAAACATTTCTCTTGTTTGAAAGAAAAGTTAAAAAAATATTAAGACCTACAAAGAGGTAAATTAAATTTAAATACATTCGAGCTGGCGAAAATAGTTTGATCATCAGTTACAGCATCAAAAACATAAGCTGTTTGCAAAATTTGTTTCAGCACCTTTTCAAAAATTGCAAAAATATTCAGTGTTAAGAACAATGTTAAAGGTTTATTCAGAACCAGAACTAATAAATTTAAAACGGGTTTTGTCCCTGTATTATCATAAATGCAGAATATGTACTTTCTTGTATCTAATCAAAATACAGGAAATAAAATGAAAAATAAACACAGTAATAGATTGCATTGATAATTTTTATATGAAAGTCATCTACGTGCGATATTGGTTTGCTTTGGCATCAATTCCGATTAAATCTGACAGAATAAATCTTAATCAAGGCTAATTTATAGACATGACATCCACTGTTGGCTTATATGTATGCAATAGCAATCAAATATCATAGCTAAATAATCACCTAAGCATTTGAAATAAAAAAAGAACATGACATAATGCTGTTTTTAACCTATTTTTAATCTAGTGATGAACGAATCACATACTGCAAATATGGTTCTGTGAAATTCACTTACGGCTTTCTTGGTATCCAAATTATGACTTAAACAGGTCCTTATTTTCTCAGGGCTACTTACTGTTTCAAATTATCGGATTTACTGTCTATTAACATGATGCCAAACAATTAACAAACTGATGCTAAAACAAAATGTTTCTGAAAAACTGACACTGAATATAAAAACGATATAAAATAGAATTTCATGGAAAATTTAAAGTCATATTTTTAGACTATCTGCAAAATATTTAGCATAATATCAGAAGATCTATAAAGAATTACATTACAAAAGTAAGCAATCTTTCATCAAGCACGTTATAAAACATATGATTGTGATGATTTCCAGTTGTAGAGAGATGCATCCAACTAAGAATATAATTTGACTGATAGCTTGTGGAACTTATTATATTTAGATATTTTAAACAGCATAGTTAAGAAGATCCATTAAAAATATGATTAATCAATTATATTATGGTGAGCTTTGATAGTATGCTCGACAGTCTTATGGATAACTGTTAATTGAACCACCCACTTCCATTTATCCCATCTCAAAACTCAAGCAAATCATTTTTGTTTATTTTAATAAAGTTATATAATCATACTTTAAAAAAATGATAATTCCTTCCAAAAAAAATTACATATTCAAATATTTTTGTAATTTTCTAATTACTCAGTGAAAAATTATATACATTTTGGATCCAATTCAGATGCTTATACATTAATGAGCTCCTTCTGCAAATATTTTCATAGTCCTATATATATAAGTAATATTTCAGAAACATCTCTATAATGATGATGGTACTTTTTATAACATAACGACTAAACAGTAACTCGTCGCGCATATAAAGCATAACCATGGCCATATAAATTTTCCGGATTATAACAAAATCTTATATTCTATGAAAATGCCTCTGGTGTTTAATGGTATGAATAATTAAGCAAAAAGTGAGATTCTAGATGATTCTATTAAATAATAGATGAACTATTTGAAATAGGTATGTAGATAATAAATTTTTATTTATGCACTCAAACATTTTTTTCTTCCTAAAACATTCGACGATCATATAAACGTGAGTACTCAACAGTTGCCAATAAAGCAACAATTGCAACAGAAAATGATTTTTATACAAATCTGGTGTATTCCTGGCTGTTTTGGTTTCATTTGCCAACTGTGCAGCGACAATCGTTCCAAGAAATGGACTCATTAATACTAACCAGCTTGCCAGATTCAACATGGAAGCTACTTTAGATTTATTATTGATTTTAACCAAATATTACAAATTTATGAAGAATATTTTAATGTAAATTCGCCACAATAAATGTTACTAATTTGACACCATTAAAACTATCAAACTGCTGATTTGAGCATGCTCAATTATTATTAAACTCGTAAAATGTTCTACATGCTGAAGTCATGCTCTGATTATCTTTATAGATCTCACAAAAAAACCAGATGAAGATAGAAAAAGCAAATATACTATAACATTCATGATTAATAAAGGAGAATTAATTGAAAATTTGGAGCATTGACTGTTTATAAAATATCGAGAATATACTTGGGCCTTAATTGGGGCCACAATGTTCCAAAAAAATTTAATTTTTATGAAGGACAAATCATTTTTTGGCTTAAAAAATTCACATGTACTGATTTTGAATAGTTTTCCAGATGTGAAACTTTTATAAGCGCAGTAGAGCAAATTAGCTTGAACGTCACGAAAAGTGAAACTACAACCAGTAGTTGACCGAAAAGAGAGAAAGAATCGTTTGTAGGGTCTCCATGTTCATCGCATATATCAGTTTGTGCTATTCGTAGCATAAGGCAACCGCTAGACCAGTAGCGCGCCTGTTTATTATATATTACACAAACACAGCTTCATCTTTTAGCAAACAATTTCTGTTAACAAATGATGTATTTTGTAACGTATTTTAAAATGTCAAAACATTGGAAAAGTGCAAAAAAACTATAAATATTTTTTTCAAAAATCCTAACCATAATAAAAGGCGTGTAATTCAACGATAGTAGATGCAATATGATTTACACAGTCCCAAGTTATTTTTTTTTTTTTCCAAATTTTGGTTGGTATTGATGAGTTATTTCCCATTTTATCCAAAATATCTCGATACGTACTCTTTATGAAATTTAAAAAACCGCATAACTTCGAAATCGCACAAAAAGAGGTTTGAATGTTTGAACAAAAACAGGCTCAATTTTTCTCCTCAAATGAGAACAAATCGTTGAACAAATCCTCTATTTTTCGTTTTTTTTATAATATGACAATAGACTGATTTTTGCATGTTTTTTTGCAATTTTTCTACAAAATATAATAAATTATAAGGCCTTTAAAAAATAACTTTTTTTTTCAAATGAGAATTTATTTACTATGAAACAATATGTTAGTAAACAAAACAGGCGTGTTTGATTGACAATTTGGAGCAGCAAGTAGTCATAAAAAAGCAATGATTTGCTCAGGTCATAATGACAATTGCAGTGATTAGGTTACTCTGTGATAATTATGCACAAATATACAATATTATCAAAACGTAAAAAAAAACTTCAGTTTTTATCTGTAATGATGACTCTATTTATATTTTCAATAAATATAAATAATTAAGAAAGAATATTGATATTGTGGTGATGCAATTTGTCTATATGTATCAATAAAACCGTTTATTGAAAACCAACCATGCCTGTTCTATTCTCTCTCAAATCAACGTTAACCCATAACTATTGTCTAAAAATAAAAAAGCACATTTCTATATATGAACAACGACAATTTTAAATTGATATTAATTGACATTTGTCGGATATTCACAAATTAAAAGACACATTTCTAGATTCCGAGCGTAGATTTGCCTGTCAAATATCTTTTGCCTCCATCGAGCTTTGAACACTTCAAAGCCAACAGCGCCATTGTGGATATTAATATTTTTTTATTTCAGTGTCAAAAACATACGACATTTTTAAGTGTCAATCGCTTTAAGGATCTAGCTGTCATCTACAAATACAGAGAGCGTTTTTGAAAGATCTGAAATCTGTAAAAGTTCCAATGAAACCTATTAAATCCCGCTCTATTATGGGATTAGCTCTCGACGATTTCATATTTCGATGAATTGACGGACCCTTTGTAAATGTCTTGAAATGTTGATGTCAAAAACTTTACCTAAGGACTCTATCTTGCTCGATAAAGCTGAGATTTTTATGGAATGTAATACGATTTCACGTTCTCAAATAGTATTATCATTAGATTTCCAAATTATGATATTTTGGTACATCTTCATATAGATTAAAGAAACGTCATGTGTTATTCGATAATTGATTAATCTCATTCATAAATAATAATTTCTTAATATTGCTCAGAAATTTTTATCGTATTTTTATTAACCTTATTACAAAACTGTCCCTGATATGAGAGCTTATGTTTTCTTTTTACGCTTTATTGCTTATATTATGCTTACCGACTTGGATATAAATACGCTGAGAAGCTTAAAGATTCATATTGGAAGCTATTTACTGATAAAAATTTTCAGAGCATATTATCAATACATAGCAATAATACGAATGGACGGATTTAAAAAATGCGTACTTGTTAAATATTTTATAGTTTGGTCTCTTAATCTTGTTTATTTTATTTAAAAAATATTTTCGTGCACTTTCATTGATGAATTTGATGAAAATAATTTTCAATATCTGTAATTTACTATTCTAATTGATATATTAAATGAAATAAAGCAAAATCTGAATCAGAGAGCATTTCTAAAAATCAATAACTTTGTAGATAAATTCGAGCTTGATATCGAAATCAAATGATTGAATAGCTTTTCAAAAATTACATTTTCCGAGGGTGAATGCGCGGATCTTACAAACGTATTTTATATTATGTGATTCAGATTTTTAAAAAAAAAAACCTAATGTAATCACATGAGATTGAAGAAAATCACATTTAACATGTGAAAACCACAAAGGAACTTTCACAGAGCCCGAAGCTAAATTTTAAAGTGAATATGTATTGTAAGTGATTTCATAAAGGAAATATTAGAGAAAATCCATGAATAGCAAACAAAATGAGGAGCTTTAAACTCCGCCAGTTTACACGGATTCGTTGAACTTACAATCATCCAGACGATAAGTTTAACGACTTTTTCGCAGACACTTGAAAATTTTAACATATGAACAACTTCGACTCTTGTTATATAAATAGGTAGACAAAGATGCGACCACTGAACCAAAGTTTAGAGATAACTTCTTAAAGATTTCGTTTTGCGACTTATCTACAATAGTTATTCGTTGGACATTCGACTTATGGCTTTGACAATTCGGGGCGATATTTACGATTTAACTTTTATATCGTTTCTCTTTGTTTTTTCTTTCAATTCATACACAAAGTTATAAACTATTCATTATGATTAAAAAACTAGATTATGCAGACGAAGTGTTCGAGTGGAACTACTCGAATTCTAGAATTTTAAGCAGAAAATTTGCATCTGAAAAGCTCCATCTCGAAATGTTTTCACTAACATTAACATATTTACTCCAGTCCTTGTGAATAATTTTCATTAAAACATGACAAAAATTAAGTATTATTAACACCGACTACTTCGTAGTACATTCTTCCTCTTAGAGCATTTCAGTGATGCCATTAAATCCTTTACATAACGTATCGCCGTAAAAATGCTGAAAAGCCAACAACAGGACGCTGTCAAGTCAAAGAGGAAACGTTTTTTGCTCAACTTGTAGAAAAGAATAGAAATTCTTATAAAAAAACCCATTTAAAATCCAGGAAAACCGGCAATCCTTATTTATGTTCCAAGCTTGCCGTATAATAGATACCACACTCAAACGCTTTTTATTTACCGTTCTGAACGTCTCGGCTTTGAATATACTAAGTTTTTCAGATATATCTGGCTATTTGGGTATCGCTTCTCAAACTGTGTGTTCATATTTGGATTTTCTGTCCCGGAGTTCTAGTAAATATTTAATGTTTATATCTTTTACACTACTAAACATTGTGTTCAATCTACAATTTATCAACTTCGTGCAGCCACATGAAATTCACTGTCTTTTTAATATTCAATTTACAGAAAAGGATCAAATCCATATGATGTATGCTTTATGATGTATGTCATACATCCGCAAAACAAAGCTCAAAGTCATTCGCAAAAGACTACACAAGTACACCACAATTTAAAACCTTAAGCAATGTAATGAACACAAACCCCTCGGCTTGCTATCACTCTCTTTCTCGAACATATTTGATTTCACACAATAATATACAACATAATAAACCTTACCGATTCAGGACCAAGAAGATTTAGAATCAGAGCAAGGACAAGAAGAACAACAAGCAAACGACCTGGTGAAATGACAGACGAAGAATTCCGTCTAGAACAGCTTTCCATGGTATTTCGAGGACAAATTCTCAGTCTTTACAAATCCCATCCACATTTCCTTATCAAAACGGTCGCAAAAACGTCCTTCGATACGTTCATCCAGGAGACCTACTGGATGAGCTTTCCAAATTAAACTCAAAAGTGATGCTACATTTAATATCGAGCGAATTAGGGGGTGAATGAATCATATAGATAGTATGGATGTAACCCTTTCCTATGAATGGATATTGAAGAGACTCATAGTTCTGCAGTGGACTGTTTGTGGCTGCACTATGATGATGATGATGATGTATGTCATATTTTAGATAATTCGACTTATTTATAAAAACTCACCCAACGAATTACCTATACGAACATATCAATTTCCAAAGCTTTTCGTTGAAGGCTGCTTTCGTGATCTTTACGATAGAGAAACCAAGAGATTATCAAGACAAAAAACGTTCCTTGGAAAGTAGTGAAAGAATACTTGAAACAACCATGGTAATTTTAGTATAAAAGGTTATCTGAAGGACTTGAAATTCTTACTAAAGCCTATTTGAAGCACATTGATAATTGTTTGTCTTCAACATCTTTCATTACTTTTCTATCTACGACTTCTGATTAGCATTTCAATAGAAAGAATTTATATATTCAAGATTTCCGATATAATATTTAATTCATAAAAGGTTGTTTGTTTTATTTTGTACTAAAATGTACTATTTTTCTGGTACAGAAAATCAACAATTTCTTAAATGATATCAAAGTTGCGATCTGACACACTGTTGTACAACATTCATTAACCTTTCCCTTTTTGTGCTAAAAACACCCGCGCGCTCCGATGATGTGTATTTGGTACTCAATATGAAAAAGTGGCTTAAAACCACAAAATTATTAGAGTTAAGTTGTAGTTAATACATCACAAGGAAGGAAAAGGTTAATAAAGACTTTTTTGATCCTCACTTTCAAAATTCTCTAAAAAGGTTTTTTCCAGGTAGACAAGGATTTTTTTATTCGACGTGTGTCAATGTCTCATGCGCTTGTCATAGTTTTTCGTAGCTACTATAGATCTTTAGAAGATAAATATGCGTCTTCGTGTATGTTCAATATGTTTTGGATAACTCATTATATTATAGCGTGGGGCAAATTTATTCAGGCATCCTCTTGCGCGCGCAACTACGAATATGTATGACGTAGGCATGCAAAACTTTAGATCTGACGCTTTCGGGATCGTCAGAGTGAGCCTTAAATAAGAGAAGATATCTTCACCTGCGCTACTCTTGAACCGACCTTAATTGTACTTAAAAAGGGGTTCATCGAGACAGAACCTAATAGCTGAAATGTGAAAAATGTAAAAATATAAATTTTAAAAATAATCATTTTTTAATTAAGCTTAATCGAAAAAGTCGTTAATTTTTGACATTGGAAAACTTGTCATTCATATATTACGTAAATAAACCAAATACAGTTAATCTGAGCTACTGGCTGGATGTAATTATATTAACATGCGATCGATCTTTAAAGGGGTGAATTCACCCTTATCGGTTAGCACCAACGGTCCATCTCCGCACCGAATACGTTGGATAGCAATAACTCAAATTAAAACCGCCTAAATCAATAATTTACCTGAAACAAAACGATGTTTCTCTGTTTCTGCTGTTTTAATGCTATAACACATTTTAAAATCCACTGAACTACCCGATCATAAACATTCGTAACTATTGACAGCTTATGATAACAAAAAAAAATGAAACAACCAAAATAATTAGCTGTTGAATATTATAATGAGCTTAAATTTAAATTATGTAAAAATTTTGATTCTAAATATATCGTCTGTTATGCCATGCAATAACTTCTTAATTCATAAGCGCTTTATAAATAGATTTATTGCTTTTGCAACACGTAAGCAAAGCGATTTTGTTTCTTGGAATATCAATTTTATTTTGGAAATATCGAAATTATTTCCGTTCGGTTCAATCTATTTTGGAATTAGAATATTATACCGCCGGGTCATCATGTAAGATCTCGAAATTCAAGCACGAGGACACTATTGACTGTCGAATACTTTGTATTTAATGAAAAAGAAAATCCTCCATGTCACTGATTTTGCACGTGATTCATTCATATGTATTCATCCTGCTCGGAATTAATTAAATTCTTTGATTCAATAGGAAATGTGTTGTAATTGAAAATGAAGCCAGCATAATATTATTTAGAGACGGATGAAAATCTTGTTTTCCTTGTAATTTCAATCAAGTCTAATGGCACAGGGGATGACTTCTGTTCAAATTTTATCCAATAATATTTTATATAAAAGAATATTTCGAGTGAGAAATTCCCCCTGTCCGCCATGGGAATTTTACTGAAATTTTATAGGCGTACATAGAATCCAATTACTTTTTTGGTTGAGAGTAATTTTAACTTTCATGTTATTATTAGAATCAAACTAACTTGTTAAAATTGTATGCTTTAATCAAAATCGCTCTATAACTACAATACAACATATGATTGTATAATACATTCGAATTTTGATACCAACCCTTTTACAGTAAGTTTGTATCGAGACACGATTCATGAAACACATACCCTCTACTACGAATATAAAGTGAGAATTTAAAATATAATTTTTCTGTTTTTTTTTATATATCGTTATTTATAAATAATATCAAGACCAATATGCAACTAATAACATAAGCTTAATTTCATGCTGTTATTATTCAACCAGGGAATGAAACGAAGCAATATAAAATATTATAGATATACAGGGTACATGGAACAGCATTTTTTTAAGGAATTAAGGGAGCTATTTGTTACGTTTCACACATAAGCCCTATATCATTTATCCTATCAATATTTAGAAAAAAATATCTAAAATTTCATTTGCCCATTTTATGTGACTTTAAAAGCTCAGAAGTAGTTTTATTTAAACATATTGCATAAAAAAATGATTTATTTATATAAAAAATATATTGCAAAACACAAAAACAGTTATTTTGTGCTATTACGACTTTTGCACGTTCCAAGACAAAAAATTCACTGGTGTCAGGTCTGGAGACCGTGCGAGTCACGGAATACGGTACGTCCCCAGACAAATAAATCAAATAGTGTCAGGTCTGCAGATCATGCGAGCTACAGAATAGGGTACGTTCTCAGACAACGAAATCCAATGGTGTCAGATCTGGTGACCGTGAGAGCCACGGAATAGGGCACGTATAGGGCATAAAATAATTATTTATTTTAATACATTGCGAATAATATATTAATATAAATAGTACATCGAAAATTATTTTGTGCTATTATGACCCCAGATTAAAAAGTTATAACGATTTAAAGGTAAAACTTGGGATATTTTTTCAAAATGTTGAAAAAAAATCTATTTCGACAACCCTGACAATTAAGACACACGGCCTATGTGTGAAACGTAGCAAGTGACCCCCTTAAGTCCCAAAAAAATTTTGTCGATCCATGTGCAAAACACCCTGTATACAGAGATTTTCAAAACTTAATAACAACCATGAAGTACAAAACATTGCAAAAGGTAACCACAAGGACATTCTTAGAATTTTAAAGCCTAAAAACTGCTGTTACATGGGAGCAAGGGTGCTCTCTGGGCAATCCCCAGGCGGCTCCCTGCTCCCACGCGCTCGTCAGTATGGCCGCACTAACGCACGGGTTCGTTCTTCTTTCGGATCATGTGTAACCGACTGGATGGATGGGGATAGACGGGCGTCGGACAAAAACTCACTTATCTAGATAACTTTATATCCAGCATGAGAGAATGAGAGATCTGGCTGCGAGAAGGACGTCCTCCCGCAGTCAAGGTCAACCGATGCCTCTTCTCGACTGCGCGTCACCTCCCATCCGATGGCGCTGTTAAAATAACACATTGCACCTAAGCAGAGACGGAAGATGTCGCTGTTAATCTGCGAAATTAAATCTGCTCAGATCAATAGGGCTATTGTATGGAGATGTTAAATCTCTCACGCTACACTGCATTATCATGTTTTGGCTTAAGATGGCTTTTGGATTTTTTTATAGTATTACCAACCATTTTATATGGTTTTTCATAGCGAATATATGTTTTAAAAATGTGGTCATCAACCAAACTTGTAGATTTGAACCCAAGATGAGTTCAACCGCTTAATTGCGAGACTACCTGCAGGTCAAAATTCTAAAGCGTTAAAGATTCAATTGAAGCGAAAATATGGATATTCTTAATTTATTCTACTAAAAAATATATTAAAATACATGCGAATCGTTTTTATGCAATAAATTCGTTATCATAAGAATGATCGAGTTCGACATTATGCTTATCAAATTTATTTCACTTTCGCATCGATATATTTTTATAAAGACACACGAAGTATTCAAATAATAGTTCCTCACCTTATTCTTTATATTTCACAAATTGGAATATAGAATGTTTCGATATAGACAGAGGTGATATTAATGAAGAGCGCCACTAACATGGCATCCCTTTTATTGATATTGTCATAAAACCACCCCTTATCGCTACCAAATGATGAACATTGACTTCGCATTACCACAGTCATTACCTGAAATATTTTTCATCTCCAATATTATATAACGTAACATTGAAAATATGATGGAAAAATATATTATTTTGCGATCGCCCGGGAGAAATTGCTACGTCAGATCGAATAAACAGCATTTATGTAATACGATTGAATTTATTTTTTCAAATGAAAATAGATACAATACGACGAATATTTTGGAGCATTAAAAATTATGGAAATGCTCCGGAGGCTTTTTCTTCGGTGCTTCTTTTGATGTCACTAGACATTTTCAATCTCAGGGTAGCGGTAACAAAGCGGCCCAGATCTGAAGATCCTTTTAATAATGGCTTCCGTCATTTATCCTTTCACCCAATCTTTTAGCAGACATATAATATGATTATTCGTGCGTGCTGAGATTATTTCAATACAATCGCGAGCACATGTGTATTTGACTTTTGGAGATTAAACCGACACTCGCGCTCTCGCTTATCCCAATTAGACAGACGAACTTATCGATTCTTGAACACTAGAAATTTTACTATTTTCAACTATACTTATAGGTAACCACAGACCACAAAATGTACGCAGAAGAACACTAAATACGAAGGATTATATGTGTTGAGACTACATAAATGATAATATTTGAACTACTCATAGCCTTCTTAGATTCAATTTATAACACTCGACGTGTACACAATATATTTTTTAAAAACATCTATTGTACTTATAAAATACATCAATTTATATTTTTTCTCATGAAAATCTTGTATCTTGACTTGTAATGTAACATCAATCCCATTTTTAATCTGTATGGTAGGATAGTTAACCCAAATGTATCGACTAATAATGATATGTGAATAATATAATGAATCAATTTCAAATGTATTGTTTATATTTACTTGAAGAAATGATCGAATGTTTGTTCTATCGACAGTGTTTATTTATTTAACTCGTTCGTCGCTGCGTCCACCAAATATGCGCATCTCCGAAAAGCGAATCCAGCGTCTCATTATTACATATTTCTATAACGACTTACAAATGTTAACTTTACAAACGTTTTTCTATAATGTCTTCCAGATGACAATTGTCTAAATATCTTTCGAGAACGACCTCGAAACTTGCATTCCTACTCTTGTCTGCTTGCACTTGCTTATCTTCACTTTTTTTTTGTTAATTTGACTAATGACAGAGTCAAGTTTATCGATCTAAGATAAAACAACACCTGATAGAAGATGCACCACATGTCGTTCGTGTTTATCCCGTGCGACTATCAAATTTGTGCCCTATGAGAAACAACATCGATTCACGTTGGGCGACAAGAGTGTTAAATATAAGCTTCATACGCGCTGCTGCGTTCCTGATAAATAAGTGGATACGTGGCAATATAGCATCTAAAACTATGAAGATTTTCAATTAGCTCACTATTCAAAGGGTTAAAAAAAACATCGCTCGAATATAAGTATTGATTTTTATTAAAATAAAATGATCTATTTAATTAAATAAAGTTAACTAATTCTTGGATCTTTATTATTCAAATGGATCTTCAGATTTACCATAATTTCTTAGATCTGAAAAATAAATTATCAGACGATTAATGAAGTCAGACAATGATTATTTTTGATGTTTTTATCACTATTTTCAAATTTTTATCCATTAATGAAACCATTGTTAAGCCGTTATTTTCATTTTTTGGAAAACTATAATAGTATTACATAAGTTTATTAGAACAAGAGTATTTTTGAAGCGAAACTTTAATAGGCGCAGTAGAGTAAATTGGCCTGTGCGTCACAAAAAGTGAAACACTTCCCCTTCTTAACAATGCCAACTGGCAGTCGAAAAGAGGGAGAATCGTTTGTATTGTCGCATGCATCGCCTCTACTGTATGTAGTATAAAGCGACCACTAGACCAGTAGCTTGCCTATTTTATTATATATTACACAAATACAACTTGATCTTTCAGCTAGAAATTTCCATTAACAAACAAAAATAAAAGCAATGCATAAAACCATTTTTTTTCCTCGCGAGAGTCTCGCGCATTTTGTTATTGTAATTTATAATTTTACAAGAATTAAGTGTTCAGTTGATCACGTCATAGCTGTTCACAAAAATTCTGATTTTTTTGTGATACGTAATGAAAATATCCCCGGCTGATCTCAAACTTCCGACCCACTCCAGACTATAACCTTTGAGATTTCAACAAGGTTGAACCGACCATGTTTTTCTCACTAGATAGAGATACATTTCCACAACATGCGAATGTTATTGTAGAATAAAAAATGTCATTTCAATGCCGTTTACATAATCTTATTCTCCACGTATAGGAGACGAGAATAAAGAAAACCCGTGTTCGTGTAAGAGATTTCACGAATAAAATATCCTTTAATATCCTCCCGTGCCGTTTTTAATGGAGGCGGATATTAAAGAACGCTATCTTTATTTTCGGCTCAGTCCCACATGCACATATCATAACTCTTTTTGTGCCTCGTTTTAACGAAGCACACATTACGGCGGCTCTGAACCTGGATTTCCATTTGTGCTGGGAATATTTCACATGTTCTTGAGAAGGGTCCTCCTCACTGTGATTTTGACAACTGAAGGAAGGAAGGAAGGAGGGACTCACGGTTGAAATGTGGCCCGCCCACATAAATACTTGAACGTTTACCCTTTCAGCACGGCCGTCTGTGATTGATCGGTTGACGACATCTCAAATTAAGGCCTAGATCGGTGACGTGTTCGACATGATTTTCACTATGTCGGTGCTTTCCACTGGACATAATTTCGCGTGTTAAACCTTCGAAAAGGCCAATCGGTCCTTCGATCTTTGCTTGGATTAAGTCTTAGTTTTTTGTATCAAAGGCATATTTTTTTATATACACTATTAAGCGTGAAAGAAACAGTATTAACTCTCTCTAATTTCTTCATTTAGGAAAAAATATTTACACTACATATTTGCAAAATATTAAACAAAATTAACTCAGCATTAGGTCTGATACTTAATATAAGAAATAAGTAAAAAAAAACACTTGGGTAATAAGCAGGATGCGACACAAGCTCCCAAAAAATTCACTACTTTTTTTTGCAGCGTTGTTTGAGTCGTATGTAGTCTAGCGTTATCATGATGAAAAAACACTTTCTTTGCGGGCGTTTTTAATAATTCTAAGTCTAAACAGCACTCTAAACATCTGTAATAATGGTTTGATTTGGTTCTAACAGTTCATAATAAATCACACCATACATATTCCACCAAACACTTAAAAATTTCTTTTTAGGATTTAAAGAACTCTTTGCTGTTAGAATTGGCTGCTTATCTTTATCTGTCCACTATTTTTTGCTTTGCTTTTGGTGATTGATTGGAGTAAGGACTTGATCCTCTTACTCCGTGTCTAACTGTCTTTTTCGGATAGTTCATGCGGTACCAACTTTCCAAGCTTAGATACTTTCCCAATCTTCTTTAAATTATGAAAGACTGTTCCATGAGATGAATCGATCCTTTCTGTGATCTGATTTGCTATTAATTGTCGCTCTGACTTCATAAGATATTTAAGACCGTCGTTATCAAAAATAACAGGATGTCCTAAACGGGGTTCATCATAGATGCTGCTTTCTCCAACTACAAAATTTTTAAACCATATCTGGGCAGTCCTTACACTGATAATATCTTCACCATGTACACTATTGCCATTCTTACTTACATTACTACTATTCTTCTTAATGTGCCATATCCGAACCATCGGACGTAGGCGATCTCCATAGGAGATTTTACTAGGGAAAGGACTTAATGTGGTGGTTTCCCGTTGCCTTCCACACGTGGTAAAGTAAGGATAGGATTATTTGGAAAGGTAGGAGAGGAGAGAATCTATGAGTGAGTAGCGAAATTATCATTATATATAAATGATAATTTAATTATTGTTGCAAATTCAATCACTCACTAATGGGCGTCCCTGCACGACTTCATTAATCGCCTCAGCATTTACTTTTTCTAATCCAGGAAATCAGGGTAAACCTGGATCGAGACGATCGATCAGAAATATTAATATTTCCGATCTCCCAAATGTGTTGGTACGGTGAAAATTTTTTCCACAATCTGGATTTGAACCCGAACCTTTGTAATAAGAGTCCAGGATCTTATCCACTACACCAACACTTGGTTACTACTATTGACCAAGTATTAATATAGATTAGGGACTCCCAATCTTCCTGTAGCGCGGGTTCTTGCGTGAGTGCAAAAAATATTGACGGACGCAAATCGGACTTTTAAAAAATATATATATTCTTTATTATATAATACATTTTATGAAATAATTATATATTTATTCTACTCATATATCTCTAGTTCTAGGTATGCGAAATTAAAGTTGCTCGAAGTCAGCTCGAAGTTGCTCGAAGTCAAGTTTAGCTCGATAGTGTATCGTGTGTGTTTGAATTTTCGAAGCAAAAATGTCAAAATATCTTAATATAGGAACGAAATATAGAGAAGTTTGAGGAATTTAAAAAAAAACATTATAATGAGAACCCGACTGGAATCAAAAGCTGGTGTAAATGGCAGAAAACCATTGTTTTAAAAAATATCCAAAGCTTGAAACACTGACTCCATTTCTTGGCCAAGAGATAAAACAGCATCTCTTACCAATTTATAAAGATTTGTTCAGGGATGAATTACTTCAAAGATGCTTGAGTGGCCATACCCAAAATGCTAATGAATGTTTTAGCTCGACGGTTTGGCGACTGGCTCCAAAGCACCTTTATTCTGGTGTAAAAATCATTGAAATATTAACATTGGAATATTTAATAACGACTACAGCTTCATTTTGAAGATGATGAATACATTAAATATAATTATTGGTGCCTACTGTAAAGTCATCGCTGAAAATACTGATGAAGCGCGGGTAGCGAGGTAGAACCGTAAGAGTCTTTCTGGGACAAAAGCAGCTCGTATAGCTCAAAGTCAACGGTTAGTCGAAGATAATCAACTTTTTGAGAAAGCTGAAGATCAATTATATGCACTTGGAATCATTGGTTGATCGGTAAGTCACTAAAATTGATAGTTTTATCGCATTGAAACTTTAAACGAGATTATCTCGAAACTGTATTTTCAAAATATTTGCTAGTTGTAGCTTGTAAAATAAATTAGCACTTTAAGATTCTAAGGCTTAAGAGTGTAAAATAATAATCCCAATTGTGATCTATTTTTTTAAATTTGTATGATTATATTTTGATTTTGTGGGAACAAATTTGGGCAGTAAGTATTAATATTTCCAATCGATCACCTTGATTCGGGTTAACCCTGATTTCCTAAATCAAAAAATGTAAATACTGAGGTGATCAATAATTTTATGCGCCAATGAGTGACTGAATTTACTACAATAATTAAAATCAATTCCAAAAAAATAAAGATAATTGTGAAAATATTCTTATTCAAATTCAAAGTGCGTCTTTGTCACGCGTGGAAGGCAAATTGAAAGCCAAATCATGAAAAATATTCCCCTATGAAAACCTCTTATGGTGATCGCTTATGTTCGATAACGGATATGGCACTCTAAAAAGAAGAAAATGTACTTATAAAGTGTTGATATATTGGGTTAGTTCCTGAATTTTTATTACTACTGAATTTTCTGTTTCTGAAAAAATAAAAACTGAGATGATAGACAAAAATAAATTAACCACTTTTCCATATATCCTGTTCTATCTACAACTTCTATACAAATAAACATATTTTAATTTAGTTATATGGGAAAGGTGATATACAAAATGATCACATCAAAATTCTTAAATATATCGTGTTAATAAACATTAATTTGCTCTTCGTGATTAATATATTTTTTAAATCAAAATAATGATTTGTTATACATGGAAAAACAAAATATTAGATAATTGAGAGTTTAATTATAATCACACTTATCCTATAATTTTTGCTCATAACAAATCCTGAAATATTAAAAGACTAATAAAATATTGCTTAACATCTTGAAACTTGTTATATAGATGTCTCTTTGGTTTGAAAAGCATTGCATTGCGGCGCTAAAGCTTTTTAAACATCCATTCATAGATCAAAGACATGATTCATCTCACTACACACTCCACGTTGGAAAGGTTTTCTCTCCAAGCACTTGTACTTTTTAATAACAGGGATTTTGTTAGATATTTTTAAAATCAAGATAATGGATAAAAATGAATTTGTGTTTAGGTATTTAAATCATATTGAATATTTATATGCAATACAATTCTGATTTTGACTTAAAATTTGCATACTTTTATTAGCATGAATTAAAATAATCAAATGACAGCTCATTTTTTTGCGAAAAAAGACACTTGAAAGACATTTTTTTTATTTTCTCTCCTCCAGCTACGTCTAAAAAGTTTCAATAGCCGTCACGCGTCTTCATAAATATCTATGCAAATGTGATGTGGCCACATTCTGAGATGAGAAGCCTTATAGGGACGGCTTTTCAAAGGACTAGGATATTGATTACCAGGATTGAAGGTAGGGGATGAAATGGTCCATACAATATACACATAGACACCACATATATCGACGTTCAGGAAGCGTTAATACGCTTTTTCCTATGCATATAAATTGTTCACGGACGCGAACAAGCCGTCAATGCGAATTTATAAAATATAGCATTACAATATTCGCACTATCTCAATTCATTGTTCGATAAAGAGTAAATTTACCGGCATTCCGGATAAATGCCAATCAAATAGTAATGCCATTAATGGCAATTAAGCATTAACTGTATGACGTCGAAGCTCAGGTCGCTATATTGTATTATAAATTCCAATTTGGTGTAATTGGTTTTAGCATATCAATATCTTCTCGCCGTGGAGCTATTTACGTATTAAAATTGTTTCTGAATTTCCTGGAAGATTGAAGATTATTTCATACTTGAATTTTAGTAGGCGTAAGATGATTCAACAAGTTACATCACGATCAAGGAGCAAAATTGACTGATTATACACGTTTCACACAAATTGACTTTGGCACCACAGTTCAAATGTTGGCTCAACTGAATTACATAAAAACATCTTAAAATACACAAGGAACAGAATGTATAATTGCTGAAGTAATTAAATAGCTATAAATAATTTATGCACGCGTTATGATAAATCACCTCTGATGTTTTTCTGCTCTCGCTGGGGGTAGTTTCTTAGCAAGTCGTTGACCTATTTAACTAACTGTAATATAGAAGGGAACAAAACCATTCTTCGCCCCTTTTTTCGCTCCTATTCTTCACATTTTGACGCAATTACATCCATTTCTTGCAGACGGGATGCTTTCTACCAACTTCCGTTTTCACGATGAGCATTTACGCTGATCGTTCCTCGAAGGATATTTGAGATCTTAATTCAAATGGTGCATGATGGTATGTATTGGATTTGAAATGTGAAAATATTTTCCAAAAGATATTATACAAGGGCTCATTTTTACCGGCTTAAAAAGTAAGATCTTATATTTATCATTAAATATATTATAAAAGAGTGACAAAAACAACAGCTAAATGGAATGCTGTTATAATCGTAATGTTCTATTGCTTGAGATTTTTAAATATTACTTCATGACAATCTTCTTTCGTCTTTCATCCAATAGCTTTGATCAATTGTAGTTCTCTGGTTATTTAGACGATTTTATTTTTTAGGGAAACAATATAAAATTAGAGGTTTTTACTTCATTTTCACATATAGAATTTTAGGTAGGAGAAGATCAATGAGTGTATAAATAAATCATCATTTCTTTTAACTTGTATGTTAATTATTGTTACAAATTTAGGCCCTCATTGACAGCCCTGACGTAATAAAGTGATGAAAATTTTACTCAGATTTATATGCAATAAATTAATCGATCATACAAATTCAAATCTGTCAATGAATTTAAAGAAAATGGCAAATTAAGCAAAAACCACTTCTAGAAATACATATGGTCGATGTAGATATTAGACAAAACTAAATCTTGATTCGAATATGAATAATCCAAGCAATCGAATAATAGGGTGAATTCATTGACCTACAACATGAAACAATTAAGGCTTTGATTGACGGATCTTGTTCCTTATTCATGAATAAGGAAGAACATGAAAGGTGATGAATATCAATCAAAATGTATTAGCGCAATTAATTCCCTCTTGATATATCAAATAACAGTGGGAAAATAAATTGTACTATTATTTTTTAAATGCGAAAAAACATATCTTAAGCTAGCCTAATTTAACAATCTTTGCAACTATACAATAAGAAAATTTAATATTAATTTCTATTATTGTGGATAGCACTCATGTGTCTTATGTTGTTAAAATAAAAATTTATATATGAAAGCTATAAAAAATAGCTTTCATAACTAAAATCAGTATGACAGATTTTAAAAAAAAACACATTTAAAATTTATTCGTTTGACACCAATGGTATTTTAGATTATTAACAAAACTTCTGAATAAATTGGATAGACTTTGAAAAGTTTTAATGGTGTCTAATTAAAAGTTGAACAACCATTACAATAAAATTCTCCAACTGATGAAATTTGATCATAATAACAAATTTCGGCTTCGTGTGTACAACTAATGATGCCATTTAATGAAATGATAATTGCTATGAAATGGAAATAATATTGAAATCATCGATCGATATAATCGCGTTTGAATATTTTCTGATGAGTCTCCGAGGATATTGTTTTTTGCGAAGTTAAGCAAATCAACCGATTTGAAGAACACTGATTATGTTTGAAAATTCAGGAACATGCTGAATCCGCAAACGGAACAATCCGCGCAATTTGATTTGGGAATTGAAATTGAAATTACTGAAGCTTTCGACTGATTAAAGTCAAATAAGTTAACAAGCTTACATTCTAAATTTGTATGTGATTGTTATAAAAATAATTGATACGTAGACCTCCTGATGGATCCCTCTTAGGATATTCCAAATATATGCCATTAAATGATTCAAAATGTCGATCTCATAGATATACCATCCTCCGGCACAATCAATTTCCATAAGATTAATTTTAAGTGGTAGAAGTTTTTTAAATAGAAAGTTATGTGTAAGTAAAAATCGCAACGAAAATTATCATACAGCAATGATAATTTGTAATCAAAATAATTAGTATTTCTCTATTAGATTTCTGGCATTTGAGATATCAGATGTCAGACATCCTTAAAAATTTACCAATGATGCAATACGTCCTTTAAATGTTACCAAAAATGTTATATTTTAATTGCCTTATTATTTTCCTGTTTTTTTATGCGATTTGGGATATATTTTATAAAGCTATTTCAAAGTTATGCAGTTTTAAAATCCATGGAACGCATCATCACTTGTTCTATGTAAGCTATAGCTTTTTTTGAGCAATTTCCTTTTGTGCGATTTTCCGCGAAAGACAACTACCGCACAATAAAAGGTTTAAGTGTACTATATTTTTTTAAATTCATTCGCAAACATTCGCAACAATAATCAATCAAATTCGTTTAACAATATACATTTTTCAAACTACAATTTGCTTTAAAATTATCCTCGCTTTAGCAATTTGCCTGAATGCAAATAAAACTACATGATCATAAAAACAAATAAGTGAGCTTTCCACAGGGCTTTCATATAAATGCCCATTGTAACGTAAAACGCATTCAAAAGAACAACATGGAACTTGTGTTTTAACTGTTATTTTTATCGATATTGCAAACAGTGCTTTAATAGAATGATGTTGAATACTTTTGCTTATTTAAACATCTCTGTGTAAATATTCAATAAAATAATTCAACATTAATATAATTATACTAGATCCCTAAAATTTTTTATATAATGTTTATTAGAAAATAGTCAAATTTAGATATAAAACTTATCAAAACTGGCATCATGCTAGTCTACCATATTTGAAGATAATGAAAACATACATTATTTCCTAAATTACCAAAAAATATTTTTATATAATATTATAAATTTCTTATTTAACGGAATTTTATTATCAAAAAATCACTTCGATGAAATTTCAGATTATGTTGTATATTTTGTTATACAAATAAAATTAAAATGTATTAGAATCATTTTGATTGGCAAACATATAAAACATAAAGACTTAAGATAGAATAGATTTCTAATAATTGTATTCGAAAGAATGTAATTATTCGAATTGTTTGACATTTAATCAATTATTGAAAAATAAGTCCATATTGAACAGGATTATTATTTTTATTTTTTAATTAATTTTTATTTGATTTTGAAGCGCTTGGTTTAACATCTTGTTGGAAGCCAATTAAATTGATTGCATAAATAGTTTAACAAGACCGACAAAACGCCCCAGAATGGACTGCAATTTTTTGACAAATGGTCAAACAAAGGAATTAATTTGATATTGAATAAATAATAGCTGCAAAAATTTGCCTTACTTCATTCTTATTTGATTTAAATCTTACTGATAATTAATGCTTTTTAATGGCAAGGATAAACTGAATTTGACAAAAAATGTACTTGAGTCCCATAATTTATGCAAAATGTTGCTCGGCGAGCTACGTTCGAATTCAAGGGCCTAGAGCTATTTTCACAAAATATCAATTCAATTCTTAATTTATTGTTAATCGATAATTAAAAATGGAAAGCTTTTTTACACTCTTGTGCGTCATGGGATATTCCCCTCTGATAAATCGAGATGTCGATCACATCGGGAGACTTCCCGCTGAAATCGCCTGTATGATATTCAGGTAAGCATTTTTTAATATTATGGAAAAAAATAATTTTATCTCCATATTTTTTGGTGACAATTTAATTGATTCGTCGATCTAATTGTATGCTTATTTTGTTACAGGATGCTGAACGGACGATCTCTCTACTCCGCATCGAAGGTGAGCTCCAAATGGGAGAGCATCATCAAAGGAGACAAGGTCTTGAGGATGAGACTTCGACAACATACAAGGATTGCCAGGATGGACGAACTGAACCTCAGACGATTGGGTGCAAACAAACCAACCGAACTGAAGAAACAAGTGACATTTTCTGGAAAGACATTTAAAATGCCCAGCACTAACGATTCCACCAGGCCGACAAAACGCCCGAGAATGGACGACAACTTTGTGAATAATGTACAAAAAAATAAATTAACCAGATATTGACTAAGTAATAGCTGTAAAAATTTGACTTTAATAAAAAAAATTGACTTACAATTTATGCTTTTTATTGAAAAATAAGTCCATATTGAACAGGAATATTATTATTTTTTAATTAATTTTTATTTGATTTTGAAGCGCTTGATTTAATATCTTATTGGAAGCCATTTAAATTGATTGCATAAATAGTTTAACAAGACCGACAAAACGCCCCAGAATGGACTGCAATTTTTTGACAAACGGTCAAACAAAGGAATTAATTTGATATTGAATAAATAATAGCTGCAAAAATTTGCCTTACTTCATTCTTGTTTGATTTAAATCTTACTGAAAAATTAATGCTTTTTAATGGCAAGGATAAACTGAATTTGACAAAAAATGTACTTGAGTCCCATAATTTATGCAAAATGTTGCTCGGCGAGCTACGTTCGAATTCAAGGGCCTAGAGCTATTTTCACAAAATATCAATTCAATTCTTAATTTATTGTTAATCGATAATTAAAAATGGAAAGCTTTTTTACACTCTTGTGCGTCATGGGATATTCCCCTCTGATAAATCGAGATGTCGATCACATCGGGAGACTTCCCGCTGAAATCGCCTGTATGATATTCAGGTAAGCATTTTTTAATATTATGGAAAAAAATAATTTTATCTCCATATTTTTTGGTGACAATTTAATTGATTCGTCGATCTAATTGTATGCTTATTTTGTTACAGGATGCTGAACGGACGATCTCTCTACTCCGCATCGAAGGTGAGCTCCAAATGGGAGAGCATCATCAAAGGAGACAAGGTCTTGAGGATGAGACTTCGACAACATACAAGGATTGCCAGGATGGACGAACTGAACCTCAGACGATTGGGTGCAAACAAACCAACCGAACTGAAGAAACAAGTGACATTTTCTGGAAAGACATTTAAAATGCCCAGCACTAACGATTCCACCAGGCCGACAAAACGCCCGAGAATGGACGACAACTTTGTGAATAATGTACAAAAAAATAAATTAACCAGATATTGACTAAGTAATAGCTGTAAAAATTTGACTTTAATAAAAAAAATTGACTTACAATTTATGCTTTTTATTGAAAAATAAGTCCATATTGAACAGGAATATTATTATTTTTTAATTAATTTTTATTTGATTTTGAAGCGCTTGATTTAATATCTTATTGGAAGCCATTTAAATTGATTGCATAAATAGTTTAACAAGACCGACAAAACGCCCCAGAATGGACTGCAATTTTTTGACAAACGGTCAAACAAAGGAATTAATTTGATATTGAATAAATAATAGCTGCAAAAATTTGCCTTACTTCATTCTTGTTTGATTTAAATCTTACTGAATAATTAATGCTTTTTAATGGCAAGGATAAACTGAATTTGACAAAAAATGTACTTGAGTCCCATAATTTATGCAAAATGTTGCTCGGCGAGCTACGTTCGAATTCAAGGGCCTAGAGCTATTTTCACAAAATATCAATTCAATTCTTAATTTATTGTTAATCGATAATTAAAAATGGAAAGCTTTTTTACACTCTTGTGCGTCATGGGATATTCCCCTCTGATAAATCGAGATGTCGATCACATCGGGAGACTTCCCGCTGAAATCGCCTGTATGATATTCAGGTAAGCATTTTTTAATATTATGGAAAAAAATAATTTTATCTCCATATTTTTTGGTGACAATTTAATTGATTCGTCGATCTAATTGTATGCTTATTTTGTTACAGGATGCTGAACGGACGATCTCTCTACTCCGCATCGAAGGTGAGCTCCAAATGGGAGAGCATCATCAAAGGAGACAAGGTCTTGAGGATGAGACTTCGACAACATACAAGGATTGCCAGGATGGACGAACTGAACCTCAGACGATTGGGTGCAAACAAACCAACCGAACTGAAGAAACAAGTGACATTTTCTGGAAAGACATTTAAAATGCCCAGCACTAACGATTCCACCAGGCCGACAAAACGCCCGAGAATGGACGACAACTTTGTGAATAATGTACAAAAAAATAAATTAACCAGATATTGACTAAGTAATAGCTGTAAAAATTTGACTTTAATAAAAAAAATTGACTTACAATTTATGCTTTTTATTGAAAAATAAGTCCATATTGAACAGGAATATTATTATTTTTTAATTAATTTTTATTTGATTTTGAAGCGCTTGATTTAATATCTTATTGGAAGCCATTTAAATTGATTGCATAAATAGTTTAACAAGACCGACAAAACGCCCCAGAATGGACTGCAATTTTTTGACAAACGGTCAAACAAAGGAATTAATTTGATATTGAATAAATAATAGCTGCAAAAATTTGCCTTACTTCATTCTTGTTTGATTTAAATCTTACTGATAAATTAATGCTTTTTAATGGCAAGGATAAACTGAATTTGACAAAAAATGTACTTGAGTCCCATAATTTATGCAAAATGTTGCTCGGCGAGCTACGTTCGAATTCAAGGGCCTAGAGCTATTTTCACAAAATATCAATTCAATTCTTAATTTATTGTTAATCGATAATTAAAAATGGAAAGCTTTTTTACACTCTTGTGCGTCATGGGATATTCCCCTCTGATAAATCGAGATGTCGATCACATCGGGAGACTTCCCGCTGAAATCGCCTGTATGATATTCAGGTAAGCATTTTTTAATATTATGGAAAAAAATAATTTTATCTCCATATTTTTTGGTGACAATTTAATTGATTCGTCGATCTAATTGTATGCTTATTTTGTTACAGGATGCTGAACGGACGATCTCTCTACTCCGCATCGAAGGTGAGCTCCAAATGGGAGAGCATCATCAAAGGAGACAAGGTCTTGAGGATGAGACTTCGACAACATACAAGGATTGCCAGGATGGACGAACTGAACCTCAGACGATTGGGTGCAAACAAACCAACCGAACTGAAGAAACAAGTGACATTTTCTGGAAAGACATTTAAAATGCCCAGCACTAACGATTCCACCAGGCCGACAAAACGCCCGAGAATGGACGACAACTTTGTGAATAATGTACAAAAAAATAAATTAACCAGATATTGACTAAGTAATAGCTGTAAAAATTTGACTTTAATAAAAAAAATTGACTTACAATTTATGCTTTTTATTGAAAAATAAGTCCATATTGAACAGGAATATTATTATTTTTTAATTAATTTTTATTTGATTTTGAAGCGCTTGATTTAATATCTTATTGGAAGCCATTTAAATTGATTGCATAAATAGTTTAACAAGACCGACAAAACGCCCCAGAATGGACTGCAATTTTTTGACAAACTGGTCAAACAAAGGAATTAATTTGATATTGAATAAATAATAGCTGCAAAAATTTGCCTTACTTCATTCTTGTTTGATTTAAATCTTACTGATAAATTAATGCTTTTTAATGGCAAGGATAAACTGAATTTGACAAAAAATGTACTTGAGTCCCATAATTTATGCAAAATGTTGCTCGGCGAGCTACGTTCGAATTCAAGGGCCTAGAGCTATTTTCACAAAATATCAATTCAATTCTTAATTTATTGTTAATCGATAATTAAAAATGGAAAGCTTTTTTACACTCTTGTGCGTCATGGGATATTCCCCTCTGATAAATCGAGATGTCGATCACATCGGGAGACTTCCCGCTGAAATCGCCTGTATGATATTCAGGTAAGCATTTTTTAATATTATGGAAAAAAATAATTTTATCTCCATATTTTTTGGTGACAATTTAATTGATTCGTCGATCTAATTGTATGCTTATTTTGTTACAGGATGCTGAACGGACGATCTCTCTACTCCGCATCGAAGGTGAGCTCCAAATGGGAGAGCATCATCAAAGGAGACAAGGTCTTGAGGATGAGACTTCGACAACATACAAGGATTGCCAGGATGGACGAACTGAACCTCAGACGATTGGGTGCAAACAAACCAACCGAACTGAAGAAACAAGTGACATTTTCTGGAAAGACATTTAAAATGCCCAGCACTAACGATTCCACCAGGCCGACAAAACGCCCGAGAATGGACGACAACTTTGTGAATAATGTACAAAAAAATAAATTAACCAGATATTGACTAAGTAATAGCTGTAAAAATTTGACTTTAATAAAAAAAATTGACTTACAATTTATGCTTTTTATTGAAAAATAAGTCCATATTGAACAGGAATATTATTATTTTTTAATTAATTTTTATTTGATTTTGAAGCGCTTGATTTAATATCTTATTGGAAGCCATTTAAATTGATTGCATAAATAGTTTAACAAGACCGACAAAACGCCCCAGAATGGACTGCAATTTTTTGACAAACTGGTCAAACAAAGGAATTAATTTGATATTGAATAAATAATAGCTGCAAAAATTTGCCTTACTTCATTCTTATTTGATTTAAATCTTACTGATAATTAATGCTTTTTAATGGCAAGGATAAACTGAATTTGACAAAAAATGTACTTGAGTCCCATAATTTATGCAAAATGTTGCTCGGCGAGCTACGTTCGAATTCAAGGGCCTAGAGCTATTTTCACAAAATATCAATTCAATTCTTAATTTATTGTTAATCGATAATTAAAAATGGAAAGCTTTTTTACACTCTTGTGCGTCATGGGATATTCCCCTCTGATAAATCGAGATGTCGATCACATCGGGAGACTTCCCGCTGAAATCGCCTGTATGATATTCAGGTAAGCATTTTTTAATATTATGGAAAAAAATAATTTTATCTCCATATTTTTTGGTGACAATTTAATTGATTCGTCGATCTAATTGTATGCTTATTTTGTTACAGGATGCTGAACGGACGATCTCTCTACTCCGCATCGAAGGTGAGCTCCAAATGGGAGAGCATCATCAAAGGAGACAAGGTCTTGAGGATGAGACTTCGACAACATACAAGGATTGCCAGGATGGACGAACTGAACCTCAGACGATTGGGTGCAAACAAACCAACCGAACTGAAGAAACAAGTGACATTTTCTGGAAAGACATTTAAAATGCCCAGCACTAACGATTCCACCAGGCCGACAAAACGCCCGAGAATGGACGACAACTTTGTGAATAATGTACAAAAAATAAATTAACCAGATATTGACTAAGTAATAGCTGTAAAAATTTGACTTTAATAAAAAAAATTGACTTACAATTTATGCTTTTTATTGAAAAATAAGTCCATATTGAACAGGAATATTATTATTTTTTAATTAATTTTTATTTGATTTTGAAGCGCTTGATTTAATATCTTATTGGAAGCCATTTAAACTGATTGCATAAATAGTTTAACAAGACCGACAAAACGCCCCAGAATGGACTGCAATTTTTTGACAAACGGTCAAACAAAGGAATTAATTTGATATTGAATAAATAATAGCTGCAAAAATTTGCCTTACTTCATTCTTGTTTGATTTAAATCTTACTGAAAAATTAATGCTTTTTAATGGCAAGGATAAACTGAACGGACGATCTCTCTACTCCGCATCGAAGGTGAGCTCCAAATGGGAGAGCATCATCAAAGGAGACAAGGTCTTGAGGATGAGACTTCGACAACATACAAGGATTGCCAGGATGGACGAACTGAACCTCAGACGATTGGGTGCAAACAAACCAACCGAACTGAAGAAACAAGTGACATTTTCTGGAAAGACATTTAAAATGCCCAGCACTAACGATTCCACCAGGCCGACAAAACGCCCGAGAATGGACGACAACTTTGTGAATAATGTACAAAAAAATAAATTAACCAGATATTGACTAAGTAATAGCTGTAAAAATTTGACTTTAATAAAAAAAATTGACTTACAATTTATGCTTTTTATTGAAAAATAAGTCCATATTGAACAGGAATATTATTATTTTTTAATTAATTTTTATTTGATTTTGAAGCGCTTGATTTAATATCTTGTTGGAAGCCAATTAAATTGATTGCATAAATAGTTTAACAAGACCGACAAAACGCCCCAGAATGGACTGCAATTTTTTGACAAATGGTCAAACAAAGGAATTAATTTGATATTGAATAAATAATAGCTGCAAAAATTTGCCTTACTTCATTCTTATTTGATTTAAATCTTACTGATAATTAATGCTTTTTAATGGCAAGGATAAACTGAATTTGACAAAAAATGTACTTGAGTCCCATAATTTATGCAAAATGTTGCTCGGCGAGCTACGTTCGAATTCAAGGGCCTAGAGCTATTTTCACAAAATATCAATTCAATTCTTAATTTATTGTTAATCGATAATTAAAAATGGAAAGCTTTTTTACACTCTTGTGCGTCATGGGATATTCCCCTCTGATAAATCGAGATGTCGATCACATCGGGAGACTTCCCGCTGAAATCGCCTGTATGATATTCAGGTAAGCATTTTTTAATATTATGGAAAAAAATAATTTTATCTCCATATTTTTTGGTGACAATTTAATTGATTCGTCGATCTAATTGTATGCTTATTTTGTTACAGGATGCTGAACGGACGATCTCTCTACTCCGCATCGAAGGTGAGCTCCAAATGGGAGAGCATCATCAAAGGAGACAAGGTCTTGAGGATGAGACTTCGACAACATACAAGGATTGCCAGGATGGACGAACTGAACCTCAGACGATTGGGTGCAAACAAACCAACCGAACTGAAGAAACAAGTGACATTTTCTGGAAAGACATTTAAAATGCCCAGCACTAACGATTCCACCAGGCCGACAAAACGCCCGAGAATGGACGACAACTTTGTGAATAATGTACAAAAAAATAAATTAACCAGATATTGACTAAGTAATAGCTGTAAAAATTTGACTTTAATAAAAAAAATTGACTTACAATTTATGCTTTTTATTGAAAAATAAGTCCATATAGAACAGGAATATTATTATTTTTTAATTAATTTTTATTTGATTTTGAAGCGCTTGATTTAATATCCTATTGGAAGCCATTTAAATTGATTGCATAAATAGTTTAACAAGACCGACAAAACGCCCCAGAATGGACTGCAATTTTTTGACAAATGGTCAAACAAAGGAATTATTTGATATTGAATAAATAATAGCTGCAAAAGTTTGCCTTACTTCATTCTTGTTTGATTTAAATCTTACTGATAATTAATGCTTTTTAATGGCAAGGATAAACTGAATTTGACAAAAAATGTACTTGAGTCCCATAATTTATGCAAAATGTTGCTCGGCGAGCTACGTTCGAATTCAAGGGCCTAGAGCTATTTTCACAAAATATCAATTCAATTCTTAATTTATTGTTAATCGATAATTAAAAATGGAAAGCTTTTTTACACTCTTGTGCGTCATGGGATATTCCCCTCTGATAAATCGAGATGTCGATCACATCGGGAGACTTCCCGCTGAAATCGCCTGTATGATATTCAGGTAAGCATTTTTTAATATTATGGAAAAAAATAATTTTATCTCCATATTTTTTGGTGACAATTTAATTGATTCGTCGATCTAATTGTATGCTTATTTTGTTACAGGATGCTGAACGGACGATCTCTCTACTCCGCATCGAAGGTGAGCTCCAAATGGGAGAGCATCATCAAAGGAGACAAGGTCTTGAGGATGAGACTTCGACAACATACAAGGATTGCCAGGATGGACGAACTGAACCTCAGACGATTGGGTGCAAACAAACCAACCGAACTGAAGAAACAAGTGACATTTTCTGGAAAGACATTTAAAATGCCCAGCACTAACGATTCCACCAGGCCGACAAAACGCCCGAGAATGGACGACAACTTTGTGAATAATGTACAAAAAAATAAATTAACCAGATATTGACTAAGTAATAGCTGTAAAAATTTGACTTTAATAAAAAAAATTGACTTACAATTTATGCTTTTTATTGAAAAATAAGTCCATATAGAACAGGAATATTATTATTTTTTAATTAATTTTTATTTGATTTTGAAGCGCTTGATTTAATATCTTATTGGAAGCCATTTAAATTGATTGCATAAATAGTTTAACAAGACCGACAAAACGCCCCAGAATGGACTGCAATTTTTTGACAAATGGTCAAACAAAGGAATTATTTGATATTGAATAAATAATAGCTGCAAAAGTTTGCCTTACTTCATTCTTGTTTGATTTAAATCTTACTGATAATTAATGCTTTTTAATGGCAAGGATAAACTGAATTTGACAAAAAATGTACTTGAGTCCCATAATTTATGCAAAATGTTGCTCGGCGAGCTACGTTCGAATTCAAGGGCCTAGAGCTATTTTCACAAAATATCAATTCAATTCTTAATTTATTGTTAATCGATAATTAAAAATGGAAAGCTTTTTTACACTCTTGTGCGTCATGGGATATTCCCCTCTGATAAATCGAGATGTCGATCACATCGGGAGACTTCCCGCTGAAATCGCCTGTATGATATTCAGGTAAGCATTTTTTAATATTATGGAAAAAAATAATTTTATCTCCATATTTTTTGGTGACAATTTAATTGATTCGTCGATCTAATTGTATGCTTATTTTGTTACAGGATGCTGAACGGACGATCTCTCTACTCCGCATCGAAGGTGAGCTCCAAATGGGAGAGCATCATCAAAGGAGACAAGGTCTTGAGGATGAGACTTCGACAACATACAAGGATTGCCAGGATGGACGAACTGAACCTCAGACGATTGGGTGCAAACAAACCAACCGAACTGAAGAAACAAGTGACATTTTCTGGAAAGACATTTAAAATGCCCAGCACTAACGATTCCACCAGGCCGACAAAACGCCCGAGAATGGACGACAACTTTGTGAATAATGTACAAAAAAATAAATTAACCAGATATTGACTAAGTAATAGCTGTAAAAATTTGACTTTAATAAAAAAAATTGACTTACAATTTATGCTTTTTATTGAAAAATAAGTCCATATAGAACAGGAATATTATTATTTTTTAATTAATTTTTATTTGATTTTGAAGCGCTTGGTTTAATATCCTATTGGACGCCATTTAAATTGATTGCATAAATAGTTTAACAAGACCGACAAAACGCCCCAGAATGGACTGCAATTTTTTGACAAATGGTCAAACAAAGGAATTATTTGATATTGAATAAATAATAGCTGCAAAAAGTTTGCCTTACTTCATTCTTGTTTGATTTAAATCTTACTGATAATTAATGCTTTTTAATGGCAAGGATAAACTGAATTTGACAAAAAATGTACTTGAGTCCCATAATTTATGCAAAATGTTGCTCGGCGAGCTACGTTCGAATTCAAGGGCCTAGAGCTATTTTCACAAAATATCAATTCAATTCTTAATTTATTGTTAATCGATAATTAAAAATGGAAAGCTTTTTTACACTCTTGTGCGTCATGGGATATTCCCCTCTGATAAATCGAGATGTCGATCACATCGGGAGACTTCCCGCTGAAATCGCCTGTATGATATTCAGGTAAGCATTTTTTAATATTATGGAAAAAATAATTTTATCTCCATATTTTTTGGTGACAATTTAATTGATTCGTCGATCTAATTGTATGCTTATTTTGTTACAGGATGCTGAACGGACGATCTCTCTACTCCGCATCGAAGGTGAGCTCCAAATGGGAGAGCATCATCAAAGGAGACAAGGTCTTGAGGATGAGACTTCGACAACATACAAGGATTGCCAGGATGGACGAACTGAACCTCAGACGATTGGGTGCAAACAAACCAACCGAACTGAAGAAACAAGTGACATTTTCTGGAAAGACATTTAAAATGCCCAGCACTAACGATTCCACCAGGCCGACAAAACGCCCGAGAATGGACGACAACTTTGTGAATAATGTACAAAAAAATAAATTAACCAGATATTGACTAAGTAATAGCTGTAAAAATTTGACTTTAATAAAAAAATTGACTTACAATTTATGCTTTTTATTGAAAAATAAGTCCATATTGAACAGGAATATTATTATTTTTTAATTAATTTTTATTTGATTTTGAAGCGCTTGATTTAATATCCTTATTGGAAGCCATTTAAATTGATTGCATAAATAGTTTAACAAGACCGACAAAACGCCCCAGAATGGATTGCAATTTTTTGACAAATGGTCAAACAAAGGAATTAATTTGATATTGAATAAATAATAGCTGCAAAAATTTGCCTTACTTCATTCTTGTTTGATTTAAATCTTACTGATAATTAATGCTTTTTAATGGCAAGGATAAACTGAATTTGACAAAAAATGTACTTGAGTCCCATAATTTATGCAAAATGTTGCTCGGCGAGCTACGTTCGAATTCAAGGGCCTAGAGCTATTTTCACAAAATATCAATTCAATTCTTAATTTATTGTTAATCGATAATTAAAAATGGAAAGCTTTTTTACACTCTTGTGCGTCATGGGATATTCCCCTCTGATAAATCGAGATGTCGATCACATCGGGAGACTTCCCGCTGAAATCGCCTGTATGATATTCAGGTAAGCATTTTTTAATATTATGGAAAAAAATAATTTTATCTCCATATTTTTTGGTGACAATTTAATTGATTCGTCGATCTAATTGTATGCTTATTTTGTTACAGGATGCTGAACGGACGATCTCTCTACTCCGCATCGAAGGTGAGCTCCAAATGGGAGAGCATCATCAAAGGAGACAAGGTCTTGAGGATGAGACTTCGACAACATACAAGGATTGCCAGGATGGACGAACTGAACCTCAGACGATTGGGTGCAAACAAACCAACCGAACTGAAGAAACAAGTGACATTTTCTGGAAAGACATTTAAAATGCCCAGCACTAACGATTCCACCAGGCCGACAAAACGCCCGAGAATGGACGACAACTTTGTGAATAATGTACAAAAAAATAAATTAACCAGATATTGACTAAGTAATAGCTGTAAAAATTTGACTTTAATAAAAAAAATTGACTTACAATTTATGCTTTTTATTGAAAAATAAGTCCATATTGAACAGGAATATTATTATTTTTTAATTAATTTTTATTTGATTTTGAAGCGCTTGATTTAATATCTTATTGGAAGCCATTTAAATTGATTGCATAAATAGTTTAACAAGACCGACAAAACGCCCCAGAATGGACTGCAATTTTTTGACAAATCGGTCAAACAAAGGAATTAATTTGATATTGAATAAATAATAGCTGCAAAAATTTGCCTTACTTCATTCTTGTTTGATTTAAATCTTACTGAAAATTAATGCTTTTTAGTTTACAAAGCTATAAAAAATAATAATATAGGTCATAAGATTGCGAAATAATTTTATAAATTTACAATTTACAAAAGAAAAATCCTAAAAAAAAAATAGTATCTATAAAAAAATTATTGATGAAAATAAATAAAGCAATTTCCACTACATAGAGCAGGATTTTTATTGCAGGTTTGGCATCTCCATGTAGTGTTGGCACGTTTATTATTTTTCAAAAACCACCTGCAGCTCAAATAAGTTTATAAAATTTAATGCCATATTTAGCTTTCTTCCCTTTCATGTATTGCCATAACCACAGTCGCCCTCGACGAAGAAGAAGATATTCATCTAAAGAAATTTCTTCCGATGGAGAATATATATTTTGAAAATTCGAAACAACGATGTCAATAAGTGGGCTTATTTTTGACATTCCGTCATTATTGTTTAATGTACAATTCAAACATCTCAATATTTTTTCGAATCTTCTACCCGAAATTATATAAGAAAATATTGGATGATAATACAACGGAGCTCGTGAAAACATTTTTCTTAATGTTGGAAAACCTATTTGCCCACCGAGCAGACACAGCTCCAAAAAATTATCCAATTCCATATCATTTATTTCATTGAATTTGGTCACCGTGTAATGTCTTGTTTTTGGTAATTTGTTTTTCAAAAACTTTTTTCCATAAGCATTCGTAAACTTTATCAACAGTTTTTTAACTTCCTCAGTCCAAACACTTCTAAAAAATTCTATAGGTGTATCTCCAATATCTTTTTTAATTCCTGAAGATGCAGAATCAAAACCAAAATCTGATATTGTTTTATGGCTCTTTGTCCAATTATCATTTCCTTGTGAAGCATGATTATTTTTACCAACATTAGACTCATCACCTGGTGAATCTACGTTTGTTGTTTCAACTCCATTATTATTTATTATTGAATCTTCACTGGAGTAATCATCAGACTCAACATAAGAATGAAGAGCATATTCATCATCAGAAGAAGCCATCTGTTTTAAAAAATTATATTTACAGTTACATCATAACCAAAATGTAATTGTAATAAATAATTGGTACAATCGATCAATTATCTTACTTGATTATCACTGTCAACATTCAAACGCAAGCTCGGTCCAGGCATTATCCAAACTTCACGATCAACAAAATCACTTTGATAGTTACTAAAAGCGGAATGCGAAATAATCCAAATACAAAACGAAAATGTTATACACAATTGAACTCAACGAAAGGCGAGAGCGAGTATCATATATATATATGCAAAATGTTTAGAAGCTCATAAATGACAAAAATGAGTATTTATAGATAACGAAATTGCTCTGCTTGCTTGAGTCATTGTAACGGCGATCTTCGGCGAAACTAGAAAAGAAAGTCTAAACAAAGAGACCAGCTGCTAAATTTACGATGCTTTTAAGATTTCGTCAATGGATCGTAAAATGCTTGATAAAAAGACTACAACAAATAGCACCGATCCTATTGTTCATAAGAGGGATAATATACGTGCATAATACGATGGTTCCACATTTTTCAATTTAAAAATCTTCTATTAAAAATAACTATTCTGTTGACAAAATACATTATTTTATGTGATTTTATTTTATTTTGGCGAAATTGTCGAATACGCGATAGTGAGCGATGTTTATAATATGTATTATAGTTTGTGCATCACAAAAATCGAATGATTCACCAAAATTAATTTATCTTATTCGGGAAAGTTTGAGAGTCTTTGAGCAATGTTTTGAAAATGGTTTGTTTTTTTGTCTTGTTTTTTTGTGTCCCCAAAGGCGGTATACAAAAGACTAATCCGGCACGAGAGTTTTAGCCGAGCAAGTTTTGTCACCAGATGCAGTTAGAACGATCGTAAGACTTACGATCGACACGCCGCAAAGCGTTAATGGCAAGGATAAACTGAATTTGACAAAAAATGTACTTGAGTCCCATAATTTATGCAAAATGTTGCTCGGCGAGCTACGTTCGAATTCAAGGGCCTAGAGCTATTTTCACAAAATATCAATTCAATTCTTAATTTATTGTTAATCGATAATTAAAAATGGAAAGCTTTTTTACACTCTTGTGCGTCATGGGATATTCCCCTCTGATAAATCGAGATGTCGATCACATCGGGAGACTTCCCGCTGAAATCGCCTGTATGATATTCAGGTAAGCATTTTTTAATATTATGGAAAAAAATAATTTTATCTCCATATTTTTTGGTGACAATTTAATTGATTCGTCGATCTAATTGTATGCTTATTTTGTTACAGGATGCTGAACGGACGATCTCTCTACTCCGCATCGAAGGTGAGCTCCAAATGGGAGAGCATCATCAAAGGAGACAAGGTCTTGAGGATGAGAATTCGACAACATACAAGGATTGCCAGGATGGACGAACTGAACCTCAGACGATTGGGTGCAAACAAACCAACCGAACTGAAGAAACAAGTGACATTTTCTGGAAAGACATTTAAAATGCCCAGCACTAACGATTCCACCAGGCCGACAAAACGCCCGAGAACGGACGACAACTTTGTGAATAATGTACAAAAAAATAAACTAACCAGATATTGACTAAGTAATAGCTGTAAAAATTTGACTTTAATAAAAAAAATTGACTTACAATTTATGCTTTTTATTGAAAAATAAGTCCATATAGAACAGGAATATTATTATTTTTTAATTAATTTTTATTTGATTTTGAAGCGCTTGGTTTAATATCCTATTGGACGCCATTTAAATTGATTGCATAAATAGTTTAACAAGACCGACAAAACGCCCCAGAATGGACTGCAATTTTTTGACAAATGGTCAAACAAAGGAATTATTTGATATTGAATAAATAATAGCTGCAAAAGTTTGCCTTACTTCATTCTTGTTTGATTTAAATCTTACTGATAATTAATGCTTTTTAATGGCAAGGATAAACTGAATTTGACAAAAAATGTACTTGAGTCCCATAATTTATGCAAAATGTTGCTCGGCGAGCTACGTTCGAATTCAAGGGCCTAGAGCTATTTTCACAAAATATCAATTCAATTCTTAATTTATTGTTAATCGATAATTAAAAATGGAAAGCTTTTTTACACTCTTGTGCGTCATGGGATATTCCCCTCTGATAAATCGAGATGTCGATCACATCGGGAGACTTCCCGCTGAAATCGCCTGTATGATATTCAGGTAAGCATTTTTTAATATTATGGAAAAAAATAATTTTATCTCCATATTTTTTGGTGACAATTTAATTGATTCGTCGATCTAATTGTATGCTTATTTTGTTACAGGATGCTGAACGGACGATCTCTCTACTCCGCATCGAAGGTGAGCTCCAAATGGGAGAGCATCATCAAAGGAGACAAGGTCTTGAGGATGAGACTTCGACAACATACAAGGATTGCCAGGATGGACGAACTGAACCTCAGACGATTGGGTGCAAACAAACCAACCGAACTGAAGAAACAAGTGACATTTTCTGGAAAGACATTTAAAATGCCCAGCACTAACGATTCCACCAGGCCGACAAAACGCCCGAGAATGGACGACAACTTTGTGAATAATGTACAAAAAAATAAATTAACCAGATATTGACTAAGTAATAGCTGTAAAAATTTGACTTTAATAAAAAAATTGACTTACAATTTATGCTTTTTATTGAAAAATAAGTCCATATTGAACAGGAATATTATTATTTTTTAATTAATTTTTATTTGATTTTGAAGCGCTTGATTTAATATCTTGTTGGAAGCCAATTAAATTGATTGCATAAATAGTTTAACAAGACCGACAAAACGCCCCAGAATGGACTGCAATTTTTTGACAAATGGTCAAACAAAGGAATTAATTTGATATTGAATAAATAATAGCTGCAAAAATTTGCCTTACTTCATTCTTATTTGATTTAAATCTTACTGATAATTAATGCTTTTTAATGGCAAGGATAAACTGAATTTGACAAAAAATGTACTTGAGTCCCATAATTTATGCAAAATGTTGCTCGGCGAGCTACGTTCGAATTCAAGGGCCTAGAGCTATTTTCACAAAATATCAATTCAATTCTTAATTTATTGTTAATCGATAATTAAAAATGGAAAGCTTTTTTACACTCTTGTGCGTCATGGGATATTCCCCTCTGATAAATCGAGATGTCGATCACATCGGGAGACTTCCCGCTGAAATCGCCTGTATGATATTCAGGTAAGCATTTTTTAATATTATGGAAAAAAATAATTTTATCTCCATATTTTTTGGTGACAATTTAATTGATTCGTCGATCTAATTGTATGCTTATTTTGTTACAGGATGCTGAACGGACGATCTCTCTACTCCGCATCGAAGGTGAGCTCCAAATGGGAGAGCATCATCAAAGGAGACAAGGTCTTGAGGATGAGACTTCGACAACATACAAGGATTGCCAGGATGGACGAACTGAACCTCAGACGATTGGGTGCAAACAAACCAACCGAACTGAAGAAACAAGTGACATTTTCTGGAAAGACATTTAAAATGCCCAGCACTAACGATTCCACCAGGCCGACAAAACGCCCGAGAATGGACGACAACTTTGTGAATAATGTACAAAAAAATAAATTAACCAGATATTGACTAAGTAATAGCTGTAAAAAATTGACTTTAATAAAAAAAATTGACTTACAATTTATGCTTTTTATTGAAAAATAAGTCCATATAGAACAGGAATATTATTATTTTTTAATTAATTTTTATTTGATTTTGAAGCGCTTGGTTTAATATCCTATTGGACGCCATTTAAATTGATTGCATAAATAGTTTAACAAGACCGACAAAACGCCCCAGAATGGACTGCAATTTTTTGACAAATGGTCAAACAAAGGAATTATTTGATATTGAATAGCTGCAAAAGTTTGCCTTACTTCATTCTTGTTTGATTTAAATCTTACTGATAATTAATGCTTTTTAATGGCAAGGATAAACTGAATTTGACAAAAAATGTACTTGAGTCCCATAATTTATGCAAAATGTTGCTCGGCGAGCTACGTTCGAATTCAAGGGCCTAGAGCTATTTTCACAAAATATCAATTCAATTCTTAATTTATTGTTAATCGATAATTAAAAATGGAAAGCTTTTTTACACTCTTGTGCGTCATGGGATATTCCCCTCTGATAAATCGAGATGTCGATCACATCGGGAGACTTCCCGCTGAAATCGCCTGTATGATATTCAGGTAAGCATTTTTTAATATTATGGAAAAAAATAATTTTATCTCCATATTTTTTGGTGACAATTTAATTGATTCGTCGATCTAATTGTATGCTTATTTTGTTACAGGATGCTGAACGGACGATCTCTCTACTCCGCATCGAAGGTGAGCTCCAAATGGGAGAGCATCATCAAAGGAGACAAGGTCTTGAGGATGAGACTTCGACAACATACAAGGATTGCCAGGATGGACGAACTGAACCTCAGACGATTGGGTGCAAACAAACCAACCGAACTGAAGAAACAAGTGACATTTTCTGGAAAGACATTTAAAATGCCCAGCACTAACGATTCCACCAGGCCGACAAAACGCCCGAGAATGGACGACAACTTTGTGAATAATGTACAAAAAAATAAATTAACCAGATATTGACTAAGTAATAGCTGTAAAAATTTGACTTTAATAAAAAAAATTGACTTACAATTTATGCTTTTTATTGAAAAATAAGTCCATATTGAACAGGAATATTATTATTTTTTAATTAATTTTTATTTGATTTTGAAGCGCTTGATTTAATATCTTGTTGGAAGCCAATTAAATTGATTGCATAAATAGTTTAACAAGACCGACAAAACGCCCCAGAATGGACTGCAATTTTTTGACAAATGGTCAAACAAAGGAATTAATTTGATATTGAATAAATAATAGCTGCAAAAATTTGCCTTACTTCATTCTTGTTTGATTTAAATCTTACTGATAATTAATGCTTTTTAATGGCAAGGATAAACTGAATTTGACAAAAAATGTACTTGAGTCCCATAATTTCTGTAAAATGTCGCTGAAACTTCTCTTTGAAATTGCAAAATTTTAATGTATGAATATTAATTAGGAGTGCGCCGAATCGATATATCATCATAATGCTACCGACTCAAATTCTTAATACTGTTTATAAAGGCGATTTTGGCATCAACTTTCCCACTCCCAATCCCGACCCATGATGTATAAAAGGGCCTCCACCTTGGCTCTCATCCTCTTTTCTTTTTCTATTTCTTCATTTTATACTCTGGGGCTCTGCTCCCCAAGCCTTTGACGGAATCCATTTCTCTCTTTTCTCTTGATATTTGTTTAACTGTTTATCTTCTGCATTTTTATCCGAAGTCATATTTCTGCTCTTCTGCTCTTATCTTCTCTTTTCTTTTCTTTGGAGCTCTGCTCTTTAAGTCTTTCGATGAAAACTATATCTCGTATCGCGTATATCAGGACTGTCTGTAGACATTAAAGAGTAGGTTTTGAATGAAATCAAGGTTTTCCTATTGATATCTTTTCCAGTTGTTAAATCAACAGACGTAAGCTCGTGTGCTCAATTTCTTGTCTTTATGAAATTTCAGATATATATAAGTAATTATTCAGATGATATCAAAGAAGAGTTCCTATTTTGTAGTGAACCTTAAACCACTACAAAAAATGAAAATATTAAATAGGTTTTGGAGACTGGAGGATTAAAGTGGAAAAAACGTTTGTGGGGTTGTACGAATGGTGCATCATCTACACTTGGGTCAAAATCAAGCTTTCAGAAAAAGTAAATGAACTAGCTTCCCAAACAAGGGGAATCCATTGCATGGTTCACCGGTATACCCTTGTCATTAAAACTTCTCCAACTCCTGCAAGAGCTACTTGATTTGCTGATAAAAATCGTAAATTACATCAAATCTGATGCTCTCAAGCCCCTTATATTTAAAGAACTGTACAAAGACATGGATTCTAATCACGAGGTTCTTCTTTTCTACACTGCACTACGTTTGCTACAATTGAAACATCTAAATGTTTTGTTTATTTGTATAACTTATGGTTAAGAATAGTATTACTGATGCTTTTAAACTTTTAGCAATGAATAATCAAGCTTAGCTGACATCTTCCCAATTGTTTAACAAGGATCTGATTCCACTAATGACGTATGCATATCTTGGTCATTTAAATTTCATGACCCATCTTGACCTTGACGTTGATTATTATATTACTTGATTTTTGCTCTTGACACTGCTTATAAATAATCATTCAAAACAAAGCAATAAAAACCAACTGTTTCTTAAACCGTATCTCGACACAAACTGGTTGTAAACAAGTAAACCAGAGCAGGTGTTTTAAAGTCGAGTTAATTTTTTAATCTCATAAGTTTAATCTCATTATGTTCCCGAATAGAAATCATCAATCATTAACAAAATGATTTCTGAAATGTTTCAAAAAATATATATTTATACTCTCCGTTCCAACCTTTATTATACAAAGTATTTTAATGATCAGTGACATCTGTGGCCGTCCGATTGAATTGATATTGGTAACATGTCGTGAACATTCATTCCACAAAGCATGACTGTACAAAATTAGTTAGCTTGTCAATAGTAAAATCATAGATGACTTATATTTCTATATTAAACATACATAATTCTTTATTAAATTATGTCTAGAGCGTACACTTTATAACGGTACATACATTTGGATTTAGTCGTAAAAATGATAATTTCTGATGAATATATTAGAAATGGCCTCGTATATATTATTACGTTTTTATATGTTAAATATTCTGTACCACTTTCCCCGATGACTCAAAAGACAAAACGATTTACATCACCAATAATAGCAGAACAATGTCGTTTTTTGCTGTAAAAAATTTAAAAGCGAATGCTGATATTTTGTGATAAATGCAAACAAACAATTAAACAAATATTAAACAATTTGTAAACTTCGTAATATACAATCCATCACGTACGTGAATTAAAGTGGATATAATTCTCTACGTGCAAATCAGCAAATTATAATTTTATTTTGAACAATCCGAAGAATCGAAAATCGGTGTAATCGAGGCTCGGATAATCGAGGTTCTACTGTATAGTATAATACTAATCGATTTATAAAATCAGACAGCATCGCTTATAAGTGACTGATTTTCAATAATAACTGAAAGATAATTTAAAAATAATGATAATTTTGATACTTACTCATAGATCCTCTCTCATCTAAAAATTCGTTTATAAAATAATTTTATACTAACTTAATCACACGTGGAAAACAATAAAATCCCATCACAAAAATCTCTAATTATGAAAGTCTAATATATATTTGACCTCTTAAAATGCAAGTTTGCCTCTCTGATTGCATCAACGATCGATATTTCAAATTAAAACTTATTTTGAAACATTAATAAGAAAAAATACTTTGACATATAGACAGCCATAAATCAATTTTCTTAATCAGATGGACCATCTGGTGTATAAATAAGCCGTTTAGCACCCTAACATAACATATCAATAACGAAAAATCGATTCATATCTGTCGTTAGTATAATCAATTCTTCAAACAGTGATACTCAGCGAACTGGTAAACCAAAGCATTATCAGTCACATTCAGGCTTTCTGCGTGATACGACGGACTATTTTTGACTCATTGATTTTTTACAAAATAAAAATGGATCGTTGGATAGGAAAAGTGGCCGTCGTTACAGGAGCAAGCTCTGGAATCGGACATGATATAGCTCGTGGTTTGGCCGAAAAGGGAATAATCGTAGTCGGATTGGCAAGAAGACACGAAAGAATCGAGGTATTATTAAATCACGAAGATAATTTATCCCGACGATTTCAATCCACATTTTTATTATCATTTTCAGGAGCTTGCTAAAACCGTAAAAGGTAAAATTCACGCCATCAAATGTGATGTCTCAATCGAAAAAGACATAATCGATGCATTCAAATGGGTTGAGGACACATACGGGGGTGTTGATATTCTGGTCAACAATTCAGGACTTTCCAAAATTACATCCCTCAACTGTAAGTTTTATGAAATTATTCATCTATTTCAAGATTTCTTTGTTAATTTTGATTTTTTAAAAGCTGGAAACACTGAGCAATGGAAGACCATGATGGACGTTAATGTAATGGGGCTTTGTATATGTACTAAAGAGGCCCTAAAAACAATGCGGAAAAGAGAAGATGATGGTCATATAATACACATCAATAGGTAATTAAATTGTCATTCTAATAATTAATCAAAATAATATGCATGTACTTTAAATTTATATTTAACAGCATTGCAGGACATTATGTTTTCCAATATGACAAATTTCCACTCGGAATGTACACTGCGACTAAATTTGCAGTGACGTCACTTACTGAATCGTTAAGGGTTGAATTGAGGGGATTGGATAGCAAAATTAAAGTCACTGTAAGCGCAAAATGTTGCATTATGTTTTATGTTAATCTTATTGCCAATGATCATATTCATCTTATACATATATAGAGTATCAGTCCTGGGGGTGTTATGACTGAAGGTGCAATGAAAGCTATGGAAGGTGTTGATCTATCCACTGTTTCTTTCCCTGATTTTGGTGAAACACCAAGCATGTTAGATTGTCAAGACGTGACTGATGCTGTAATCTACGTCCTTGGTACAAGACCCGGAGTCCAGGTATTCTTTGACATAAGTAATAAATTATTTTATTGTGCATTTCTTTCAAAAATGTATTTTTTCCAGGTGCATGAACTCATAATTCAACCCATAGGACAACGACTTGCTTAATATAATATATTTTAAAACGTATGGTTCTTTATATAATATAATGATTGCAATTTTTATAAATTAATATAACAATATAAATGTCAAATAAACGAAGCACTTGACATATGTAATCTAAAAAAAATTGCTTTGGAAATCGATTAATTAATAAAAGGAACTCTGATCTTAAGTGGCATTTGTTTATGGATGGAATGGAATGGAAATGAAAAATTAAGATATGATTCAAGCAACTTTTATCGTAGTATTTGGTTTCATATAAATTAAACTGTTAATCATGATTTTGCTTATCTGTTGACGTAAACTTTACTTGTCATTTATTTTTTTCTTATCTGTAGGAACTAACAAAATTGCTCAATGGCAAGTTATATGCCGTGAAATGCAATGTCACCATCGAAAAGGAAATAATTAATGTCTTCAAACGGATTTTACTAAAATCATCAAAACATTTAACCCAGCCATGAAATCCATTCTAGTAGAAAATACTTGTTATATGATGGTGATTTGTAATGCATATGATAAATGATTCACGCTTTATTTTCTTCTCTTCTTCTTTTTCTTTTAATTGTATTTCATTTACAATATTTAAAAAAAATCCAAAAACGCGCACGAACTTTTGGACTAACCTAATATAAATGTAAAAATACAAAATTCATATTTTTACATTACTCACGTTCATTTGGTCACGGATAGCTTGCTATAGTCATTATTAGAAATTAAGAATGACATTGACCATAAGTTTAGCTCAATTATCACAACCACTTGATAAACTCGTCTAAATAAATAATTGTGTTATCAGTTAAGCCAACTCTTTCGAAAGAAAAGGTCGCGTCTTCAATTATTAAGAAATATTCATTTCGTAAAAATAAAAAAATGGAACGTTGGGTTGGAAAAGTGGCCGTAGTAACAGGAGCAAGTTCTGGCATCGGGAGAGATATAGCCCGTGCTTTTGCAGAAAAGGGCATCATCGTTGTTGGATTGGCAAGAAGACTTGACCTAATGGAGGTTTGATTTTATCTATTTTTATAGACAGTATGAAATCAATAATTGGCATCTTGGACTCTAAATATACGGATTATTCCACCCATATTAGTCTTTGAGTTTAACACCTCTGATGTAAGGTATGATTATTACGAAAATATACAAAAGAAACTTTAATTTATCTTAATGATCTATTTCAGATTTGTTGTCAATTGTACCTGATAGATGATAATTATCATTGCAGTACAAAGTATACAATTTTTTTAAAATAAAGGGTCCACCAAATTATAATTTTAATCAATGTATTTTAATAATTTGAAACTAAACCGAATATTTAAAAAAAAATACTAAAAAACACAAAAATTAATTATATTTAAATGTTTTTTTTTTAAATTAAAACCATCCCAAATATTTCATTATATTCACATCTATTATGTAATATAAAGGAGCTCTTAGCCGACTTTACGACTTAATACTTACTGAATTATGTGTTGCCTTCACCGCTGCCGCGTTTGTCGCATTGTTCGGCTGCAGAAATTACACCAGAGGGTTACTCGGGAACGAAACAATTCCATAAGTTTCAGTGATTCTTCGGCGACTCGTCTCCTTTATGTGACGTCTAAAAGGAGGACTCAAAAGAGGAAAAATGATTGCGTTTTCTAGTATATTATTCATTTACTCTTTCCATACTCAAAAACGATCACGATTAAAACAACGATACTAAAATAAAATGACATTCCCCTAAAACACTTCTAAAAAACAGATATAATTCATAAGTTCAAAGATCATCTGTAAATAGAAACCCGCATGAAAAATATGATCTCACTGTATATATTATTTATACCGTAGATACCAAATTTATATGGTACGGCAGAAAACATTATATTATAAATATGCATCGATATGTCCGTATGGGCACATCTGTTTTCTTCTAATTTTCTCTTTTATCGCTGATTTTTCTTAGAAATCATTAATATTCTATTCAGAACAACTCTTTTTTCCCATGCGGATACGACGCGCATTAAATATCTGAACAGCATAATATTCAAAAATGTGTCGACAGGAGCTCGCAAATTCGGTCAATGGGACGATGTACCCCAAAAAATGCGATGTTACCATAGAAGAAGAGATTGTCGACACTTTCAAATGGATCGAAGAAACTTTAGGCGGAGTCGATATCCTTGTTAATAATTCGGGGGTCTTAAAATTAGCAACATTACATTGTAAGTCTCAAAAAATGACATTTATTTAAAACGATATTTTATAAATGGCTTTAATAATGCATATGATATAGCTGGCGATGCTGGATCATGGAAAAAGACATTGGATGTCAATGTGATGGGATTGTGCATTTGCACTAAAGAAGCTCTAAAAACTATGAGAAATAGAGGTGATGATGGTCATATAATCCACATTAACAGGTATTTTATGATTTTAAATTGAATTAAATTCGCAATTTAAATTAGATAAAAATTGAATTAATTTTTAGTGTTGCTGGTCATTGTGTTCCTCAGTATGATAATTTTTCTTTTGGGATGTATGTAGCTAGCAAACATGCAGTAACAGCCCTTACCGAATCGCTCAGGGTTGAATTGAGAGGATTGAAAAGCAACATCAAAATCACTGTAAATATAAATCATGATTTTAAATAATAGTCATAGCTTACACAACTGTGCAGTTAAAGAGGTTCACAAAAAATTGTATATATATATTTGTTTAATTTCAGAGCGTTAGTCCAGGTGCCGTGAAAACAGAGATCGTGGAAATTGCGAGAAACAACATAGATCTCTCCAATTTTTCTTTAACAGATGAAATGAAAGAAGCGCCTTTTTTGGACGTCAAAGATATCACTGAAGCTGTTATGTATGTCATAAGCACAGGACCTGGTGTTCAGGTATTAATAAATAAAATCTTATAATAGGAACTATCTATTTATCTATAATTAATCTACTGATATTTCAGGTCCATGAGCTTACAATTCAACCGATTGGACAAAGAATTGGTTGATCAAATTTTACTTCAAGAAATTAATAATAAACAACACAATTATTAGTTTGACTTTTATATTTCCTAGGGACACTCAAACTCCTCCATGTTTTTTATTTCTTTTGAAAAATCCTTGTTTCCTTTATTCCTCATTCACTTTATTCGCGAGACGTTTCAGTATTTTCCCATCAGCGATGCACGACCGCGTTGACTTGCAGCTGCAGGTCCAAGGGGAGCACGCCCGCCAGGTTCTGGAGTACGTGGCCGTCGTTCGATACGTTGCTGTCAGTCTGAGAATCGATTGCCTCTGCGCCGAGTTAAGTCTACCTCTGCTCGTAGAGCTCCCGCCGCCATCTGGAAACAATCTGTTAGCCTACGCTCTTGCCCCGTAAATAGCCTCGTGTGCAACTCTCATGCTCCTGGAGGATAGTCCCCATTCAGACCCGCAGAGTCTTGACATCTTGGCTCTCGCGGCTTTATCAGTAGCCGAACGTGAGTAATGTAAAGATACGAATTTTGTATTTTTACATTTGTATTAGGTTAGTCCAAAAGTTCGTGCGCATTTTTGGAAAAAAATTAAATAGTGTAAATAAAACACAATTTAACGTTAAATTTCAAATTTGTCGTCGCTTGACAAATGTATTAGTCAGCTTGTCACCAATGTTTGTAAACATCAGACGTATATTAGTACCCATAGAAAATTATTATCGATACAATCGTGCTATGTTATTTTCGTGTAGCGAATAGGGAATCCAATCCCGAGCCAAAATTTCGATCCCGGGATTTCGGGATTTCATTAGACAATCCCGGGATTGGGATTATCAATATATTAAGAAATTACCTTGATGAATTTGATCAAAAATTACTAATAAGTCCATTTGTTCAATATAAAAAAATCACTTGAAAGCCAAAGAATTTTATTTATTTAAGAAAAGATGAAAATACAATTCAAAAATAGATTAAAAAAAAACACTAAAAAAATCCTAATATTATTTTTAAAATATGCCCGAAGTAACATTAACATTAAACATTAGTGTTTCGTCATTTAGTCTGGATCTGATTTTGGAAGTCAGACAACTTGCTGCTGAAAATGCACGCTCAGCTTCCACACTCGTTTGAGATATCGTCATCAGATATTTAAATGCTAGTTCGAGTTGATGACCGCGTGAGCCCCCATTTTCGTATAACACCATCAATGTGACTGATAAAATTCCGTTCTGCTGAGAGACAAACTAAAACTCGCAAAATTCCCGATTTCCCGACAAATTATTTATTTCCGTCGCTGCAAATGAATACTTATATACTATAATACTTTGATGTGGTTTGTAATTATATTACGAAGGATTACAAAAATTCTGAACCCCGTATCTATTATATTTCATATCGATATTCCCATTATTAGAGTCGAGGTGTAGTAAATACATCACCGGTGGGGAAGGTCAATATAAAAATTTGAAAAACATACATGTACGCTATATATGTATACATAGATTAGACAGTCACTGCTCCTATGCGTCGCCTAAGTTCGCCAATTAGTAATTACGCCACTGTTTCCAAGCGTCTAGATTTCGTCAGGAATGTCTCGATTTAGTAGCCTTCATAGTGTTGGTGAGGTGTACGATTTCTGCTAGATAAAAATTTCAATCCCGGGATTTTCGGGACTACGTTTCTAATCCCGGGATTCTTAAGTACCTAAAACTGTTCGGGATCCTGGGATCCGGGATCCGGGATCCCGGGATTGGATTCCCTAGTAGCGAAGCTGCTAGATCTGCAGCGATACAAATTAATAGGGTATATGGCAAACATACTATCATTGTAAGAACTGCCCAGAAATGGTTTAAAACATTTAAAGTTGGAGAAAGTAGCATTTATGATGAACCTCGTTCAGAGCGTCCTGTTAATTTTGATAAGACGTTCTTAAAAACCTTATAGAGTCAATGCCACAATTAGCAGTGGATCAGATTGCAGAAAGAATGGATTCATCTCATGGAACAGTTTTTCGTTATTAAAAGGAGATTGGGAAAGTGGGTACCGCATAAGCTATCCGAATCCAATTGTTAGCAACGAATAAACATCTGCACTTCCCTTTTATCGCGGATTGAAAGAGAGCCATTTTTTGACTGTTTGGTAACAGGTGACGAAAAATGGATTATTTTTCATAACGTCATAAGAATAAAACAGCGGACAGATAAAGATAAGGAGCTATTTCCTACAGCAAAAGTGTCATTACATCCTAAAAACAAACTTAAGTGTTTGGTGGGATATGTATGATGTGATTTATTAGGAACTGTTATAACAAAATCAAATTATTAATGCAGATGCTTACATTGTTGTTTTAACTTAGAATTTATTAAAATACGCCCGAAATTGGTGAACATCAAGAAAGTGTTGTTTTATCATGATAAAGCTAGACCGCATACGGCTTAAACAACGCTGCAAAAAATTAATGAATTTAATTGGAAGCTTATACCGTATCCTGCTTATTCTCTGAATATTGTCTCAAGTGTTATCACTTATTTCATATCTTATAATTTTTTTACTAGGGAAAAAGTTGAATTCTTAACAGGATGTACAAAAAATGGATTTTCAAGTTTTTTTGACTCAAAAACAGCGTCTTTCTACAGCAATGAAATGACGAACTTATGAACTGACATGATATATGTATAACAAATAAAAATGCCAAAATAATGTGTGAAAAAATAAATGCATTACAAATCACCATCATATAATAAGTATTTTCAACTAGAAAGAATTTAATAACTGGGTTAAATGTTTTGATGATTTTGGTAAAAATATTACAATTTAAATTTTAAAATAAATGTAGGCGCTGTGATTTTGATACCCTTTTGAAGACATTGATTATTATTGGCTTTCAAAAACTTCGGAGTGTCCATGTGAAGATCCGGTCATGGACGGAGACCATGTTCTGTGGACATGGCGTCCAATCGTGAGGCGCTCTTTCGTTGTGTCAGTGGTCCGAAATTCGGACCGGTTGGACACGGAAACCTTATGGCCACTCCCTCTAATTTCAGGGCATTTAGAGCTTTTTGTAAAAGTTTTAGGGGAAAATGCATCCCTCGAACAATATTTAAAATTACCCATTTTAATATTTAGCATAAAAAATTTGTTGATTAAATTTATACCACGAATATTTCATTACCTTATGATGCAACATTATATTTTGCTCCATTCAAGTCATGTTTTATAAAGCGACCACTTAAGCAAATAAATATCTCTTGTAATCCAGAATCTCTTCGATTGATTGAATTATCAGCGTGTATCCATCCTCAAAATGATACTTAAATTGTTTACAAAATATAAGTTTACAGGACTCACTTAGCAAGGCTATCACTTCGCCCAGCACCGAGTGACTTATCAAAATTGATAAAACAGCAATTTTATTATTGGTATCGTCTTATGTTAAGATATTGCTATCAATAACTATAGATCGCTGTTCATAAAACTGTCTTGATCGTTGAATATTGTTAGATTTGATTAAAAAAAATTATCAGTTGAGTGAAACGTTCTATTAGGATAACACGACTTTATTGAATCTTAGAAAAATACATAATGGATCGTTGGGTTGGGAAAATAGCCGTAGTGACGGGGGCGAGTTCTGGAATTGGCAAAGATATAGCCCGTGGTTTGGCTGAAAAGGGCATTATTGTCGTTGGATTGGCAAGAAGAGTGGAAAATATTGAGGTATGAAAATAGTTATTTAAAGAGCTGAAAGAATTATATTTCTTCCGCTTCTTATTAAGCAATTGAATTAAATTGTCATTATTTTGCTATTATTGATCTATGATATTACGATGATGATGATTAGTGTCTAATAATGGCAAAATAATATAGATTTAAGGTTTTAATCACAAAATAAACTTCACGATGACTTTCATGATTGTGTCCAAGGCTACAAAATTATGTCATCGTATCGTTATGATTAAAACAACTTTAATTGTACTACTTTGTTTCATATAAATTCAACTGTTTATTGGGCTTATCTGCTGACATAAACTTTGCTCGTCATATTTTTTTTTCTTTTATCTTTAGGAACTAGCAAAATCAGTCAATGGAAAATTATATGCCAAAAAATGTGATGTTACCGTCGAAAAGGAAATAATCGATGTCTTCAAATGGGTGGAAGATACATTTGGCGGGGTGGATATTTTAGTAAATAATTCTGGAGTTTGTAAATTCTCATTTCTTAACTGTAAGTTCATCTAAATACATATGATAATCAATTTAAGTGTTGTAATTTTTAATGGATTAATTTAATTATAGCTGGTGAGCCAGAACATTGGAGGAAGATGATGGACGTCAATGTAATGGGATTGAGTATTTGCACTAAAGAAGCTTTAAAGACTATGAGGAAGAGAGGAGACAACGGCCACATAATTCACATCAATAGGTTTTAATATATACAATAAAATTTAATTTCATAAAAAATATTTATATCAACATGATACAAATTATATCTCATTAGTATTACAGGACATTACATCACACAATACGACAAATTTCCATTGGGGATGTATACAGCCACCAAGCATGCAGTGACAGCGCTTACCGAATCTCTAAGGGTTGAATTGAGGGGATTGGATAGTGGAATCAAAGTCACTGTATATACATTTATTTTTAAATTAAATTATTACAACTTTATTAAAGCCATTAAAGCATTTAACCCAATTATGAAATGCAGTCAAATTAAAATAATTTATATTATTTTTAATGCATATGATCGAGCAATTTAAGATCATATTTTAAAGTTAATTGTCTAAATATTTCTGCTATCAAATAGAACCCAGGTCAAATTAAATAGAATTCGTACTCGCATATTATGTTTAGCTCATTCATTAAAATACAGCGAAATTGATTAAAAAATACTATTTTTTTCATTTTTTTAATAAAATAGAGTATAAGTCCCGGTGCTGTAGTATCGGAAATTTCGAAAAGGGGAATGGAAGGCGTCAATATGGCCGATATATCTTTTCCTGCCTTTGGGGAAAAAAAACCCGTTTTGGATGCTATCGACATAACCGAAGCTGTAATTTATGTCATCGGTACAAGACCTGGTGTTCAGGTACATAATTAAGTTATTTACATTTAAATATGAATGAATAAAATAAATAAATAATATATATAAATATATTTGCAGGTTCATGAAATCATAATTCAACCCGTTGGACAACGAATTGCTTAGTTAAATTTTAAAAATTCACATGTACAATTGTTTGAATAAAACTGATTCTGTGTAATATAATTAATATGTTTTATTCATAATTTCATCATGGGGCCCTCCAATGACCCGAGCTATTTATTGACCCCACTATTCGGGGCAATAAATAGCTGCAAAAACCGAAAATTTTAAAACCCATGTCCTGCGAGGACCCACTATTGCTCCTAAGTCACTTACGCTCTAAGCGCAGGGGGATAAACTAGCTAAGACTAGCTATATAATATATAAATATATAAGTAAAAATAAATATAAATAGTTCTATGATATACATAATAAAATTTGTGGCAGAAAGCCCTGAATGCCATAAAATTAGAGGGAGTAGCCACAAGGTTTCCGTATCCAAACGGTCCAAAATCTGGACCGCTGACACAACGAAGTAGCGCCTCGCGATTGGACGCCATGCCCGAACATATCCAAAGAACATGGTCTGCGTCCATGAATGGATCTCCGTCCAGTAATGTCATAATTTCAACAGATAAATTTTGGCACCAATATTTTATTATTTAACCGTAATTTGTATAAATCTTCAGCAACGATTTTATTTTTAAAAAAGTCCTCATCGATTGACAATCAAAGTTAAATAAGTAATGCAGATATCGATTCACATATTAAGTATTATTTTGATATTTATGTTATAGTTATTTATGTATGAATATAAGAATACAACACAATATATATTTTTAAGTATGTATAAATTACTCACGTTCATTTGGTCATGGAGAGCTTGTTATAATCAAGTGTCGTTGTTAGCAATTAAGAAAAACATTGAGCAATAATTTGTCTCAATTATCACAACCACTTGATAAAATCGTTTAAAAGAATAATAGTATTATCATTTATGCCAACTCTTCCGAAAGAAAAGGTCGCGTCTTCAATTATCAAGAAATATTCATTTCGTAAAAATAAAAAATGGAACGTTGGGTTGGAAAAGTAGCCATAGTAACAGGAGCAAGTTCTGGCATCGGGAGAGATATAGCCCGTGCTTTTGCAGAAAAGGGCATCATCGTTGTTGGATTGGCAAGAAGACTTGATCTAATAGAGGTTTGAATTTATATTTATTTTTATAGACTGTATCAAATCAACCATTGGCATTTTGGCTTATAAATTGAATTTCGAGTGATCATCGACGACTTTATTTTAATTCTCTACAATGAGAGCTATATAATAAGGGACGATATAGAAATATACTTTATGAAAGAACATGGTTTTAGTTCACATACAACACTTGATCTCGCAAATTCATTGAATTTACATGATTAATTTAATCTCAAATACTTTATATCTACATCTACTGTATAACAAGTATGGACTCATGGTCGACTTCTTGAGTCTTGCATTGCGTTCGTCACGATGGAAATTGCCGCGTTGTTCGGCTGCAGAAATCACACTAGAGGGTTACTCGGAGTTTAATCAATTCCATAAAGTAAGCATCAATAATAACCTCAGTGCCGATTAATAACTAATACGCCCTTTTAAAGGGGGCTCAATACTGTATATTCTTTGACGACTCTTCTTATCTGTCTTGTCTAAAAGGAGAACTCAAAAGAGGAAAAATATGACAGTTCAAACTTAAATTCTCTAGTATTTTATAATTGATACTGGCAAGTTTATTTTTTAATATCAATTTAATTGCCAAAATAAAATGATACTCGTTTAAATCATTTCCAATAGAGATAAAATTCAAAAGTTCAAAGTTCGTCCACATTACATGTCGTATAAATAGAAATCCACATTAAAAATATGAACTCACTCTATATTTTTATAGATACCAATTTCATATGATACAACAAAAACAAATCTATTATAAACATACAACGATGTATGCCTACGGGCATGTTTCTTTTTTTTTTCAAATTCTCTCATTCGTCGTTGATTTCTCTTAGGAATATTCTATTTAAAACCGCTATGATTTTAAATTGCTCGATCCAATGACGAGAACTCTTTTTTCATGCGGATACGACGCGCATTAAATATCTGAATCATCATCATAGTGCAGCCACTAACAGTCCACTGCAGAACTATGGGCCTCTTCAATATCCATTCACAGGAAGGGGTTACATCCATTTCGTCTGTATCAAACATTCACCTCCTCGTTCGCTCGAAATATCTGAATAACAGCATGAAATTAAATATTTCATCGACAGGAGCTCGCAAATTCAGTCAATGGGACGATATACCCCAAAAAATGCGATGTTACCATAGAAGAAGAGATTGTCGACACTTTCAAATGGATCGAAGAAACTTTGGGCGGAGTTGATATCCTTGTTAATAATTCGGGAGTCTTAAAATTAGCAACATTACATTGTAAGTCTCAAAAAATGACATTTATTTATAACGATATTTTCTAAATAGCTTTAATAATGTATATGATATAGCTGGCGAGCCTGAATTATGGAAAAAGACATTGGATGTCAATGTGATGGGATTGTGCATTTGTACTAAAGAGGCTTTAAAAACTATGAGAAATAGAGGTGATGATGGTCATATAATCCACATTAACAGGTATTTTATGATTTAAATGAAATTAAACTCATAATTGAAGTTACATTCATTTTTATTTCATTTTTAGTGGCATGGGTCATTATGTTCCACAGTATGATAATTTTTCTTTTGGAATGTATGCAGCAAGCAAGCATGCAGTGACGTCCCTTACCGAATCGCTAAGGGTTGAATTAAGAGGATTGAAAAGCAATATCAAAATCACTGTAAATATAAACCATAATATTTATATCTCATACAACTTTGTAGTTAAAGAGATTCACAAAAACACAAATTATTTATTTAATTTCAGAGTGTTAGTCCAGGTGCCGTGAAAACAGAAATTGTTGAAAGTGCGCTAAAAGATAAGGATCTTTCCGATATTTCTTTAATAGATCAAATGGACGGAGCAACTTTTCTGGACGTCAAAGATATCACTGAAGCTGTTATGTATGTTATAAGCACAGGTCCTGGTGTTCAGGTATTGATAAATAATACTTTATATTAGATGCTATTTATTTATCTCTAATTAAAATTGATTAATTGATATTCCAGGTCCATGAGCTTACAATTCAACCGATTGGACAAAGAATTGGTTGATTTCGAACATTCGATATTGAACATGAATAACCTATTGTCTATTTACTTAATCGATACATTTAAGAATTTTCGTCTCAGAAGTCACAGAATAAAGGATCTTTGGACCTTCTTCGGCGTATCGTACAATCATAATTTGTCATAATGGTTGGAAAAAAATAATGATTTGTAACAGTAAATCTATCAAATGTTGTAAAATATACTATCCATTTTTCATTTTTTTAATGTAAAACAGTTTGGAAAGTGTTCAATTTCATTCACAAATTTTAATTAATTCAATCCAACAATAAGAAATTATGTTTATTAATAGAAAATATGCAATGACATTCAAACTGTTTGTATTTGTTCTAATATTGTGCTATAGTTTATAACCCCATTACGTATATTATCTCAATTGCAATGTACGTGGTCAATTGTTACATAAGGGTAATTTACCATTTATTCAAAATGGCATGGTCAAATAGCAGTGGTGACTGGAACGAGCTCTGGAATCGGATGATATTATAATATATAACACGTCACTCAATAAGTTCGTAGGATGACATATAGTTGACACTACTATTATCAAATCAATATGAGTTTTAGGAAATACCAACTTTCAAATAATCCGTGTCAAAATTTAATAACAATCTGACGATTAGTTCATAAGTTATATTGATTTTAGTGACGCTACTTTTTTAATTTTTCCGACAACGAAAAAATATGAATCTCGTATGTCAATAAAGCATTACTATTTAATGAGAGAAAATATCGTTCCAGCAAAGCAATGGCTTAACAAGTATTATTAAGCTTCTGCTCCATCGAGACAAATAGTAAAGTGGTTTGCTGCCGTACAAACACCAATGATACTGAACCCTCTGCTTGGCCAAAAATAGCACTTGTTCCACATGTTATGTACGGCAATTTAGGCAAGACGAATCTTACAGGCTGCGCCAATTTATTGCTATGTACTTTTGTTGATGGCAGGTGAATATCCTTGTTGTGTGTAAGCTTTGAAATGATTTTGGGAATTCTTCTAGTAATTTAAACATTATTCTTCAGGAGATATTTTATTGTTGATTTAATATTACAGTAATGCACGTATATATTAGGAAAGTATGAAAATCAAAGAGAGAGAGAGAGAGTCCTTGAGGACTGTTTTTAAGAAATTACATGATAAAGTGATTGAGTGCTTGAATAATTGAATTTAATGAAACGATGGACCATCGAGACATTGACTATTTAATCAGTAAAATTGTCCATTTATAAAAATGGACACTGTGAATTTTATGATGGGAATCGCAAAAATATGATTAAGATAATGACTTAGCTTAGTAATTACTTGAGAGATAAATTAAGAATTTAAATGTACCTTTTTTCGATATTTCGAGTCTCCTGTCGGACTCATGGACGCGGGATAATTGCCGGCGCCTTGGTGATGCTCCTGGTGAGCATCCTTTGTCCAGTACTGTCAACGCCCAATGTTGGGCCATTGATTGCCGTGCTTCATTAAAGATTGTTTGCACTTTCAGATTATTTTGCTTGGTTATTGGTGCTTTAATTTTCAATAACATTGGTAAAATTGGTAATAAAATGGGTAAAATCGGTAGTAGGTATGGGTAGTTACTCAAACTCTGAGTATGCTAATACTTTCGTCTCGTCTGTTTATAGCGTCTATTATTTCTTCGTTTTTCGATTTCTATCGTTTCTTTCGCAATTCAGATAATCAAAGTTATATATAATGCTGACATCAATTCGTTTTATTTTAGCGTATTATTGTTATTTATGTATAAATGTAAAAAATATAACACAATGTATGTTTTTGAAGTATGTCTACATTACTCAGGTTCATTTGGTCACAGGCAGCTTGCTATAATCAAGTGTCATTGTTAGAAATTAGGAATGACATTGAGCAATAATTTGGCTCAATTGTCACAGCCATGACCACTTGATAAAATCAGCTAAATAAACAATATTTTCGTCAGTTAAGCCAACTCTTCCGAAAGAAAAGGACGCGCCTTCAAAAATTATTTACTGCATAAAATTTTTAAAAAATGGAACGTTGGGTTGGAAAAGTGGCCGTAGTAACAGGAGCAAGTTCTGGCATCGGGAGAGATATAGCCCGTGCTTTTGCAGAAAAGGGCATCATCGTTGTTGGATTGGCAAGAAGACTTGATCTAATGGAGGTTTGAATTTATATTTATTTTTATAGACAGTATCAGATCAATAATTCACAACTTGGACTCGAAAACGTGCCAATCGATCTTAATATTTCTAATTGATTATTTTGAGCTATCATCATCGGCTTGACTAATTTTGTAATCAAATTGCTAAATATCAAAATAAAATGATATTCGTCTAAAATCTAAAACATTTCTGAAAAACAGATAAAATTCTCTAGTTCAAAGATCATCTGTAAAATTATAAATATGCATTGGTTTATCTATTTTTTTTTATTGTTGACAGAGCCGTTACTAGGGTATGAAGCGCCCGTGGCAGTATCTATAATCTAAGTATCTATCTTAACCCCCCCCCCCCCGGGAATATTTATTTTTTAAAGTTGACTGTTGTATGATCAGATCAGATCATAGAAAATGGCGCAAAAAGCCCTAAAAGAGGACGGAGTGGCCATAAGGTTTGTATGCTCAATCGGTCCGCTTTTCGGACCGTTGAATGAGAGGCTCGCAATCGGATGCATTCTTGAACATAACGATAGCTAAGAAGAGAGAGATTAAACAACTTAGTATATATATCATAAAAACGGACAATCAGTGTTGGTTCTGGTTGATAATGGTTGACTCTTCTCAAGAAACGTTTAATTTAGAACAGCTATTACATGATTTCACATTGCTATCGCAATTATATGACAAGCATTTTTTATCTATATGGATTCAACACACATTGAGTGTCTGAATAATAACATAAAATTCATTATTTTATCGACAGGAGCTCGCAAATTCGGTCAATGGTACGTTATACCCCAAAAAATGCGATGTTACCATAGAAGAAGAGATTGTCGATACTTTCAAATGGATCGAAGAAACTTTGGGCGGTGTTGATATCCTTGTAAATAATTCGGGCATCGTAAATATGACAACCTTACATTGTAAGTCTCAAAAAATGACATTTATTTAAAACCATATTTTATAAATAGCTTTAATAATGTATATGATATAGCTGGCGATGCTGAATCGTGGAAAAATGTATTAGATGTCAATGTGATGGGATTGTGCATTTGCACTAAAGAAGCTCTAAAAACGATGAGAAATAGAGGTGATGATGGTCATATAATCCACATTAACAGGTATTTTATGATTTTAAATTAAACTAAATTCGCAATTTAAATAAGATAAATATTGTCTTTATTTTTAGTATTGTAGGTCATTATATTCCTCAGTATGAAAATTTTTCTTTTGGGATGTACATAGCCAGCAAACATGCAGTAACAGCCCTTACCGAATCGCTCAGGGTTGAATTGAGAGGATTAAAAAGCAACATCAAAATCACTGTAAATATAAATCATGATGTTAAATAATATAATAGTTATAACTCACACAACTGCGTATTTAATTTGATTCACAAAAAAACAAATTATATATTTATTTATTTATTATTTCAGAGCGTTAGTCCAGGTACCGTGAAAACAGAAATTGTTGAAAGTGCGCTAAAAGACACGGATCATTCCAATATTTCCTTAGCTGATGAAATGAATAAAGCGCCTTTTCTGGACGTCAAAGATATCACTGAAGCTGTTATGTATGTTATAAGCACAGGTCCTGGTGTCCAGGTATTGATAAATAAAATATTTTATTAGAAACTATATATTTGTCTCTAATTAAATTTAATCTACTGATATTTCAGGTCCATGAGCTTACAATTCAACCGATCGGACAAAGACTCGGCTAACCAAATGTTACTCCAAGAAATTAACAATAAATAATACGTTTATTGATTCGTTTGACGTTCATATTTTCTAGCGACACTCAAATTCCACTAGATTTTTTTTATTCCTGTTGTAAAAACCTTGTTTCCTTTATTCCTCATTCACATTATTCGCGAGATGTTTCAGTATTTTTCTATCTTATAAAAAAGGTCATTCAAAAAAGACAATAAGGGCTTTAGCAAACATCCATTATACTTTTTCTATCTCGCCATGTAACCGGGTCTACTTGACCAAAAAGGAAAGTGTCGGATGATATAACACAAAGTAGAAAACGTTAATTTTTTACTATAAAAATATCTTTATCTTAAAAACACAAATAAGCTTATCTTTATTATTACTTATAATTATTTGTAATATTATGCAAAATTTAGAATATAAAAAATTAATATACTAACTTTATTCGTGTTCATCGCAAATTTTGCAAACTATTGGGTCCATGAAGGCACATATTAGGGGGACCCATAAGTAATCAATTATTTTGAGAGTGTGTCGTTACATGTTAGTTTTCGCTGATGCGTTGACTAGAGAGGTTGTACATTTGGTTGTATCTTATTGAGTAGACTCTAAACCTCATTTCTTCACCAACAGATAAAAGTAAACTCGTTATCTACACCATATCACAGTCGTCAGAAGAACATATTCCTCATCTTATGCTCTTCCACTTTAAAATGGGTTGTAACGCAAGACAAACATCTAAGAAAATGTGTGGTGTTTATGGCAAGATTCTTAAAGTCAACAAGTGTTAACGATGGTTTCGAAGGTTATCAAATGGCATTTTTTAGTCTAGTTGATGATCACCGAAGTGGGAGACCTACTGAATTCGATACCGAGCTGCTGAAATCGCTTGTGGATTCAGATCAAAAATTAAGTCAGACTGAATTAAGGTCAAGACTCAGGACTACTTAGTCAACAGTGCAAAGACACTTGCACGCGATTGGCAAAAGTTACAGAAAGGGCGTTTAGATTCCTCACCAATTGTCCGACACAAACAGGGATCAACGACGAAGTTGCTGCACATCGCTTATAACTAGACACCTTAACGAGCAATTTCTACACCGGATTATAACTTGTGATGAAAAATGGATATTATACGACAATGTTAAAAGAACTAAGCAGTGGCTTTCAACTAATCAACCGGCTGTACCAACTCCTAAACCTTCTTTGATTATGAAAAAGGTCCTCTTGAGCATATGGTGGGATTGTGGTGGGATAATACACTTTGAGTTTCTAAAACTAGGAGAAACTATCAATGCACAAATTTATTGCTCACAATTAGACAGAGTAAATTCAAATTTATTAGAAAAACATACAAATTTCGTCAACCAAAAAGGCGTTATATTGCATCACGATAATGCCAGACCCCATGCAGCTAAAGTAACCCAGGAAAAAATTAGGGAACTCAATTGGGAACTGCTACCTCATCCGCCATATCCGCCAGATATTGCGCCATCTGATTATTATTTATTCAAAGTTCTAGGCACTCCATTGAAAATAATATGTTTTGAAATGTAAATTAAGTTAAAATTCACCTAAATAACTATTTTTCGTCAAAGTCAGCCTCTTTTTATAAAAGAGAGATTGAAACTTTGCCTGAAAGATGGCAAAGAGTTGTAAATAATAATGGAAATTATATAATTGGTTGAATAATTAAAATAAAATCGCAACATTTTTTTTTTTGTTTTAATTCGAAATAATTGATTACTTATGGGTCCCCCTAATATTTGTTGCATTTGAAACAGATTTATGCTTTCAACTTAGTAGAATATAATGAAATAAGAATGATTGACTCGCAAAATGGCACTATAACATGAAATGTTGAGTGAAATTCGCTATTCATTCGTCAGCCAACAACAAATATAACGCAATACAGCAAAAAAGATGATGCAATAGCAAAAATTTCTAATGCAATAGTTTTGTATCACAATCACACATACAAATCTTCATGATATCACATGAATCTTTGCACGGGTCAAATGACCCGTTGCGGTAGTTAGGGCAGATTACTTATATTTCTCGGTAAAAAAAATTAACAAGAGGAGTAAATATTGAAAAATATATTCAATGTATTTTTTAATAAAAGTAGTAAAGGCAAATGGCGATGTGATAACTGTTTTTTTTCAAGAAATTCTGACAAATGGGTCGTTTGACCCGTCTTGGTAGGTTTAGTATTAATATTTGTTTTTAAATAAAATCATTATAATTCTGATAAATTATTGAATTGTAGGTAAACGATTTGTTCAATAAATATAATTGCCTCTGTATTGAAAATCATCTTTAAGATCTCGTTCATTCGTTGTTAAGTTTTCCATAGGAACGTCAGTAAAATAAAAATATGCCGAATTTGGATGCAATTATTAACGAATGATTAAAAGCATCTTTCTATATGCGAAGATGTGTTTTTAAAGTTTATCTTGAGCGTGATACATCCAATATACACATTAGGGGACAACTTTCATTATCAATGCTCATCTGAATAATGTCGCCTGTGACTAAAAGCCGTAAATTTCTTGAACCGTGAGATCCCAATTTACTATCGTCCACAATTGGCGCTTCAGATTGATGTCACGACCCTTCTCAACAGCCATCTAAATTAAGGCTTTGTTTCCGAAGCTGCAATATGTCTAAATTACCCGATGTTGAGATTTCAATCGAATCTCCAAATGCACAGAGCACTATTTCATTTATAAAGAAAATCCTCTAATTAAAATCTATTCACATGTGAGATGTGGTTTTTCAGAGCAATATACGCACTGGGAAATTTCTTACGTGTCGATAAAAACACGCAATTAAATTAACGGAAAGGATATTAAATTTTGGTCGCCTTAATATAAAAAACCTGTTTCTTTGGACAGTACCTTTGGCCATAGACATTGGTAGTTGTAAAGAAGCATTTCTCATCCATGTGTTACAGTGTAAAGACGTACAACGTGATTCTTTTTGTATTTAAAAACATATATATTTATTTAAAACTCAGTGAATCTTATCCATCGAGAAGATATTAGTCGATCGTAAGTGTTCATGGCAAGTTATCATTCAAATATTTTCCATAATTCTCAGAAAATTATTCAAATTGATTGCTTACATATGTGTATTTCTATTTTAATACAACAAATGGAAAACATTCGATATTGAACATCAATAACTTATTGTCTATTTACTCAAACGATACATCAAAGAATTTTCCTCTCAGATAGTCACAGAATAAAGGATCTTTGGACCTTCTTCAGCGTATATTCTACAATAGTAATTTGTCACAATGTTTGAAAAAAACAACAAAAAATTGAAGATTTGTAACAGTAAATCAATCAAATGTTGTGAAATATACATCTAATTCAGTAAACAAGTATATGTATTCTATCCATTTTATATATTTTTTTATACAAAACACTTTGGAAAGTATTCAATTTCATACAAAAAATGTGGTTAATTTAAAATTAATCAAATGTAAAATTAACTATAATTTTAAATATATTATAATAAATTATCTTTTTCGTTACTTAAAAATTTAAGGTCAATGTTCCAGAGAACCGTAAGAACTAACTGCTCAAATTAATCAAGAGCCCTTGATTCTGAGTCCATCCGAAAAACTGGTTTCCATTGTATAAATCCTTAAACGAATTCACATTAATACACAGATTGTTTACCGTTATCAACCTTAAAATGAATGAGAATAAATCTGTTTAAAAACAAGGTTTTCCAAAAGTTAATACGTACTTATCTTGGTAATTGATCTGATATATTATAAAAATGACCCTCAAAATAAATTAATTATATATACAATATATCGCAAAAAATAGATTTTATTAAATGCAACGAAATGATAGCATAAAAACCATATCACATTTTAATAATTTAAGACTGAAAATAAGTAAAATATAATCATAAATATAAATATTGCTTTCACTGTAATACTTTCATTGTTAATAATTCATTTATAACATTTTTAGACTAACAAATATGATGTTACGGCAATTCTTCCTTACGATGGCATTCATAATAAACGGTATCGCAACGGAAAACGAAATCCGCTATAACTACGATGCTTACGTATTCTATCCGTGCATCAACACAATGAAAATAATTGAGACATTCAAAAATACCAAATCGCTCTATTATAATTTAACCATTGTAACATCGGATTTTAAGATCCTACCCAAAAAACTGGATATAACAGTCAAATTTGATAAATACGCGTTGATAACAGTCGTAAGTAAAATGATATTTTTAATCATATTTTTTAAGATACACCTAATAATTTAAATGTTTTTATTCGCAGAATTTTGATAAGTTGTTCTTTTATGATGATCAGCTTTCGATAAGAGTTATAAGTATTCTTGAAGAAAAGGAAAATCTTACTTACTCGATCAAACCGAGAAGCGGTATTAAGCTTCCCAATGTCATCAGCGTCCAAATAAATAAAAAAGAAATGTGTCCCGACGGAGTGTATAAAGTATAAATTCAATCAACTGATTCAATCTATATTAATTATCAAATATTTACATTTTATATATTATTACAGGATATTTGGGATTTATACATAGATAAAGCATATATTACTACCGAGACACCACCTGAGATGTTGGTAAAATCCGTTACAGATAATATTGTAGTGAATAGTAATTTCACCTGCGGCAGGAGATTAATGCAGCAACAAAGCTTTATAACGAGTGGAGTAACTAGTAAACCGGGTGATTGGCCATGGCATACGGCTATTTATCGCGTAGATTCTGCCGAAGGAGAACTCAAATATATTTGTGGAGGAACAGTTGTTACATCGACACGTGTAATCACAGGTAAAAGTGTTTTAATGCTTTGACGGACACGTTTGCATTATGAAAAAATGGAATTACATTTATAAATAATTATATATATTCTTTAGCGGCTCATTGCGTCATTGAATCTGGCGCTGTTGTATTACCAGAAAGAATTTTAACAGTGTTTGGGAAATATAATTTTTATGGAGATAATGTTCATCTTCAAGACAAAAAGGTATGAAATCTACTAGTATCTTTTAATATCGTTTATATAAATTTCACATACAAGTTTTAAAAATATTCAGGTTTTTGAAATCATAGTTCATCCGAGTTTTTCACAAACGACCCTCGCTAATGATATCGCCATAATAAAATTGTCTTCTGAAGTTATTTTTAATGACTTTATCCAACCTATTTGTCTTTGGGATGAAGACAATATGAATGAATCTAATAAAACAGGTCTTATAGGGCATGTAAGTATTTACAATAAGCAACAATATATTTATTCGATATTTAGTTAAAATGCATATGGAATTTTTTATGTTTAATTAGGTTGTCGGATGGGGTACAACTGAAAAAGAAAAGTTTTCACCCCAATTAATAGAAAGTCAACTACCAATTATAGGGGAATTAAACTGCATAAAGAGTCATCCATTTTATTTCAAAAAATTGCTTAACTGTTGGTAGTTTTTGTGCCGGCTTTGGAAATGGTAATTTTAAAAAATCATAACAATTTTCAGAATTTATAAAGTAAAATTATAAAATAATCTATATATCATCTTCATTATAAATAGGAACCAATGTGTGCAATGGTGATAGCGGAGGCGGTATGTACTTATCAAAAGAAATTCAAGGATATGATAAATGGTATTTAAAAGGAATTGTATCATTGGGAATCCCAAAAATAAATCAAAATGTTTGCGACCCAAAACACTATACTCTATTTACAGATATCGCATATTATAAAGAATTTATTGACAAATATATTTAAATCAATTGTTCAATTATCATAAAATATTCTTTGTACGCTTTGTTAAGCGAGTATTTTGTAAAAAACTATATTTATTAAAATAATAAATTAATAAAAAACACTTAGGCATATGCTTAAAGAATTCAATATTAATCAAATTATGCCCTTTTCTGTAAGCTAAAACTATATATTGCTTAAAAATAATTTCAACTTACAAGATTTACCAATAAATTGATTTAACTGGATGTGATAACGTTTAAAATAATAATCAGAATGTGGATTAACTGCACAAATGCACAAAAATAATTTTATTGCAATTCAAATACACTCATAATTCAACCGCTATATATTATTATTACAAATATTTTTCTTCTTAAGATAATGTGAAAGAAACAAAACCTGTAAAATGCCGAATCTTTCAAAAGACATTTACTCAAATACATTATTTAAAGTTCAAAACACAAGGATTATTTTTTATATATAAATTGTATAGTCCTTCTAGTCTTCCTTTTACCCGGACAAATATGTTCATATCTTTTTAATGCGTGAGATTAGCGCTTTGTAGTTTTAAATCAACTATGTTGCCGCCAGGAGCTATCAAGGAATGGTCGTATCACATTGGTAAGTGCCACCATTTTGATAATATTAATATAATACACATCACTTCAACGTATGATTTGTATTTCAATAGCAAAAGCTATGAATTAAAATAAAGATACTCGACAAAATGACTTTTGTTGAGTATCTTTATTTTATGTAGAGGTATAAATAAAGGACTATGTCATCATCCCCGCAAAGAAAACAGGATGACAAAGTCGCAATATCACAAATGCAAAAAGTCACTTTGCAGCGAACATAAGTTTAATATCTGTCGATCTTGTTATTAATTACTAAATTTATACAAAAAGACTCTTGTATGTGATGAATAATATTAAACAATAATAATTAATTATTAGAATTTAGATTTTTTAAGAAAAACATATATTTTGATAGTAGTTTGCAAGAAGATCTCATTTTTTATTGTTTTTTTTTTCCAAATATATATTTAGAGTTGTTTTTCATAATTTAATAAAGCTACATTTAAAAAGATTGGTGCTTTATTTACCAGATATATAGAGCAATGTATAATTACTAAAATAGTAATCCAGCATTACTTATTTTTGTCAAGGAATTAACGTTTTATTATACACGTTGAAAAGACTTATGATTTGTATAAATGGGGTTCTAAATAAAATGAAAATAGTCTCAAAGACAAAAATAAGACATAAACTTTAACATTTCATGACATTTTATTGATTTAGATTTTCACAGAAGTAGTAATAACCAACACATTATATTAAAACTAAATACAACAAAAATATTACCTAAACAATTGAAATGCAAAAATCACATTACATGCTATCACATCTTAACACGTGAATAATTCTGATCATCACTAAAATTCTGACAATATCCATACAGGTATAGGGTACCACAAATAAGATTGAAAAGCTTTCAAAATAAGGGTAAAAACGTATAAATAGTATTGATAATTTAAACAATGAATACTGTTATGTGGCATTTTAATAATATGGTAAATATATATTTAAATGGAAAAATCAGAATTAAGACAAAGCGCCCACAAGAAAAATAACTTACAAACTAATAACACAAAAAAATGACTACAATCAAATATTAAACGAGTTGACATTAAATGTATGCATACTTAATCAATTTTTTTTTTTTTATAAATCAGCATAAATAAAAGCAAATTAATATAATTTAAGTTTTATCATTAATACATTGATTTTTTTAAAAATACAAATTATAACCCTACATCTAAGCAAAATAGTAATTACTGAGAACGTTTCAAAATTAAGAAATTGAATTAGACAGATAAGAAAGCCATAAATGTGCACGAGTACCGATATACATCCATTTGTTAAAGTAAATTTGCCATCACCAATTCAATTGAAGTTAAAATAGTTTCTAACGACATATATTATTAGTAACGCTCAACGTCAATAAAATATGTAAACCATTCATTCATTCAATTTTAAATTTTCCCTGAAACCAAACTAGCCACTTGAAAAATATACGCAGCGATCGATCGCCTCATCATCAAAATCTGATTGATTGTGAGTTCTTAAAACATTCCAATCGTTTATTATAAAACTACATAATTGTAAAATTGTACTTTGATTTAAATCCTACTATCAGACTTTAAGTAGATTTATTCTTCTATTATCACTATTATAACGATTAAACTTCTATTATAATCAGAGGAATACTGGTAAACCAGTTTAATAAAAACTAGGAGGTGGAAATCCTACAAATTTAAAATTATGATTATTAAAAAAAACCTCGATTCTTAATCATACAGTAGACTAACTCTTAATCCAATTGCTATAATACATTTTGAAGACTTTCCCAGTAAAATGTATGAATAGACATGAAATTATCTCCCTGTAGTTTGTGTATGAACTACTAAAGTGCATTAATCGTGTTTAAAATAAGCAACTCATCGGTAAAATAAAATTATTATTTCTTCTATTTAATCAATGTAGCAAAAAATAATAAAACCCCAAATGTGATTTTGCATTAATTGCTTAACCCGTTTGATTTTGAGATATCGTTGAAAACGCATGCCAATAATGTGTAATAACTTCAAAGGAAGAACTATGAAGAATATTAATCCGTTGACTGCTACGGTATTTTTTTATAAACGAAAATTTGTTTGACATTTTTCTCTTTCATTTGATTGTGCTAACACATGAGAAAAATACACTACAAGGTTAAACACTGATACCGTGACGTACAAAAACTGTTCATATATTGAGCGTTTTGAAGTCATTATTCAGCTATTTTTGCATATTAATGTCTTGCAAAAATAAAAGGACAGGGTTACCGTGCAAACCTGCCAATACTCGGCTAATGACGCCACTCCAGAACAGTCAAGGGGGAATAACAAAATTGGTCAAAGATAAGAATGATGCAAGTATCTCAATTATCAAAACAAACGCCTACTCTTAAGACAACACAAATGAAAATCATCTTATTTTTGTTGAAATTGCTTAATAGCTTATCCAACGATAGCTATTTCAGCTATTTACACCTAAATTTTATGACGGTTAAAAGATTATTTAGAATACGTTTTTTTTTTGTGGAATAGTAAGTATGAACATTTACGAGTTTCTATAAAAAATATATTGAGAATGTTTAGACGCGTAGAGGTACTTTTATGGCACGACTTTGTCACTGATGCACGAATGTATGATGAGATGCAAGACACCCGTCTCTCACACGATTTCCGGTCCGATAATGTTAATGTGGCAGTATTTCGTGTAAAGACGGCTCAAAAATTTTGTCAAATAAATGCCAAGAAACAATAATATAAATTTGCATCCAATGCTTTTTGTGAACTGCATTTAGTGTCTTTTCACATTAAGGCTTAATTCATTCTTGCTAGATGAATTAAATTGAAGAAATTAGTTTATTTTACTAATGAGATATTTATGTTAATTTCTAGTTTAAAAAACATTAATAATTCTCAGTCAATGAGATTATTATATATATATTTTTTTTTAATTATATGTAAACCGAATAACATTTATAACTTTGATCTACAAAATATATAAATGTTTTTTTTCTTTGATTAACATTTATCAAATAACTACCAATATTGATCAATGCAGTTAAGAGTGTCTACTGTAATTCAGTAAATAATTTAAAACTATTATGTGAGAAACAGAAGCTGTTCAAAATATTCATTTTTTGTAAATTCCTACATAGATTTTAAGTATTGTAATAAAATTAATCAAAAGCCCTAGAGAAGATAAAATGACGACCTAATGTATCAATAAAATACAATTATTATTGCCAAGTTGACATATTTACCATGTAATGAAATACTACAATCTAAAACCAGAAAACAAATATTATTTATATTTTGCGATGTCGGAATATCAATTGTTAGCATGTGTAAAATTAAATTACTCATACGCAGGTGTGACCAATAAGACTAGTATGATTTAACTATAAATTCTAAACAATTCCAAAAAGTTAATTTTTAAATTAAGGCACATTAATATATAAATAATGATCTTTAAAATATTCCTAAATAGATTAAATGAATTGTATTTCAAGAGATGATAAAAGAAAAAAAATATCAAAAATCAAATGGAGCAGCTGATTACATGTTGTGTTAAAGTGTGTAAGTGTTAAATGCAGTGCAATGGTTATACATACAAAAATATTCAAATTCTACAACTGTGACAACATGGCAATAATAAATATTAAAACATGGAATTACTAAATTTAAACATGATTTCGTATTTCAAGTATGCGATCTACTTTAAACTGATGTTCGGATTCCAATTATATTATTGCAATTTCTAAAATGAAATATCATAGTTTAAAAGAATGATGAATACATACAATTATTTGTACTCGATTTATTAAAAAGAGGAATGCATCAAAATGAGATGGAATTTTCAAAAATTTTGATGAGTGAGACGTTAAGTATTGACTTCATTGAGTTTAAAACGTAAATATATAGAATTTCTAAAAATATACATCAATATTCAATAAATACAAACAATCCAAACGGACTATGAATTTTTACTTAAAGAGGAATCAATATTTAGTAATGGCTTTCATACAACTACAAAACAATACCTGGATTTAAGGATCCTAAAGATTAACTACGTCTAAAGAATGAGATAAATAATTATTATTGCAAATTTGTACAGATTGGATCAATATTGCTAACGACTATTATAAAATTCGAATCACACAAATATAATTCAGAAAAATTTTGTAAATTGAATGAATTCTTAGAGCTATAAATTTGCTTAGATGAATTAAAAATTAGTAAACGTTATTCACTGGAACCAAAATATTAACATAAGACTTGTATTAGTACATCTATTCCCTACTCTACTGACTCCTAAAAACTACACGAGTATATGATTATATGAATTGTGAAGTTGTTTATACTGAAGTGATTTTAAAGAGCAATATATAAAACGGACATAATTCACATGTCGAGATCGAAAATCAAATCATTTTTGAAGTTGACTTCTTGATATTTTCCCAGCTTTGATTCCTTATAAGGCGAATGACTCGATACTTTTTCATCGTTATACGTTTTATCACCTTTATTACCGACTTTGTAAGATTCCCCCTTGTCGGAATCACCCTCGTCTGTATCAGCCAGACCGCTATCTCGGCGTTGATTCTTAGGATTCAAATCGATGTCTTTAAAATCATCTTCATCTTTAAGGAATACTTCCTGGAAACGAATTACAGTTATTAAATAGGAAGTCTTTAAAATATCCACTAGCTAAAATAATATTTAATTCGTTCGTATAAAGACATGATGATATTATGGATATGTATAGAACCTCATTATCAACGCCTTCAAATGAGCCTAAATCATCGGGATCTCCTTCACTGACTCGTCTCTCTTGAGCTCGTTTCTTGTTACGTTTTTTCCGTTGATTTTTAGATTTCTGTCCCAATATACTACTGTTTGTTCTGAAAATTAAAAATATTATAATCAATACATTTTCCATCAATTTTTATTTACATAACTTGCAGTAAACAATTTATAATTTCTTTGGTCGCAACCTTTAACACATCGTAAAATTGATAAACCGACATTTGTTAACGCGCATTAAAAAATTAAACCGGAAATAACTTATTGTGATAATGCGGCATGAATACGATTACAAAGGACAATAAAAACTGCACTGTATGGAATATTAATAGCAACCAGAAATAGAGAACTATTCAAAGTCATACAGCATATACTGGAATAACGAGTTAAATAATTGACGCATATTTTTAATAAATACAGCAAAACTCCGCTTGACGCTGTTTCAGTATTACGTGATATTTATAGAATTCCCTGAAATCACAAGCAATAATGGTATTTGCCAAAATCGTGCATAATTTTCTTGCTTTGATACTCGAATACGGTCTCGCAGTATATTGTATATTATTACAGTATGAACCCGTGTGCGAAGTCACAGTTGATTTAAGATCAGTAATATTAAGTAATAAATAAGTATTGTTAACTTATTCGAGAATTTCACTCATAGTACATAGTAATCGTATCTATTAGTAGAAACACAATTTGATATATTGATCAATAAAAAAAACATGTGATTGTCGATTAAATTGCAGTTTTCACTAGTAAAAAAATAAAGATAAGGTAAATGGGTTATTTACCGCCAGTTTTATAGAAAAACTTGCAAGTTACATGTGATAAAATAACTGATTACGGTCATAGATAAGATTAGATTAAAAAAAAGGAAATCAATAAACTTCTAGCATATCATTGTGTTTACAAAACTTCTAGAAACGCTGAGATGATGCAATTATTTTTAGCAATTTCAATAACATAGTCCAAGGTGTTTACAATACAATATGTGTCAAATTAATGAAATACTGTTGTTTGCAAATTATATTGTGAAATAATGATACAAAACGTGTTAAAAAAAATACTTTACCTAAATGTTTGTTTTGCAATAACATTGCTGAATCTAACAGTTTTTTTCAAGCTTGACGATTCTTCGGGTATACAATCAGCCGAGCCCAACGAATACGACGGAGAAAAATTATAATCCATCAAATCCACATTCGATTCAGACAAACTTCTTCCAATGTGTGATCTATATTTCAGAATTCCTTTGAAACTACCACCGCTGGAACTGATGCCATTATCGAACGTTTCATTCCTCTTCCTAGGAATAAATTTAATTTTGCTCTCGTCTGGTTGTAAAAAGTCTTTCTCGCCTCTGCTCAATGAAATGTTCATCTCATTTTTGCCTTTAGCCATAACTTCCACTGACGAATGCAAATTATTATTGTCCTTTTTAGTTGAATGCAGATCTTCCGTCAGAGTCCCCAGCAATTCTTTTTTCAGATCGTTTTCATTCAGCCCGACCAAAAAGTAATCAGGCATTTCATTCAATATCTCCAATCGCATAATTGTATTGCTATCCCAAGCGTCCAACGACGGGACGGTGCATTTGAAACCTTGAGGGAATTCAAGACAGAGTGCATAATGACGTATCGTCTCGTCTGAATTTAAAGATGAAAATTTCATATGAACACCGCGCTCATTTGAAAACATTTTCGAAATGAACGTCTCCGACTTAACATTCTTTATGTGGAACGTAAACGCCAACATATTATCGAGGATATTCAACGCGTAACTAGGCAAATGATAGTATAAATCAGGCTTTAAAAATTCTTTCGGCGACGATGATGGCAAATCATCTTCACTCCCCGTCGATATAACATCTTTATCGAACGACCCATTTTCATCGGGCTTAATATTAATTATTGTCGTTTTTAATTCTTCTTTGATTAGATCGTTCTCGTGAAGCCCGACGAGGAAATGATCCATGAGCTCGGTTTCGGTTATTTCAATTTGTAAAACGACGTTATTGTCCCACGCTTCGCTGATTGGATGCGCGCATTTAGATCCGGTAGGAACTTTTAAAAATAATGCATGATGGATAGGGAAGAAACCGGCGCCGATGGATGTAAATTTCAATCGGACGCCGTTGCCATCGTTCAGTTCTTGCATGTATATCGATTCGGGATCGACGTTTTTAACGTCTAATGTTAATATTAATAAATTATCGTAAACACTCGTGGTATATGTGGGTACACTGTACGTCAGGGACGCATTTAAAAACGTATCGTCTATTGACGGGGTAGTCCGATAGGCTTCACTTTCACTTATAATTTCAATGCCCGGCGAATCGGATAGTTCGGTTATGAGACTGTGCGATGCGGAATTGTCTTCAGTCGCTGCCGCATGGCGAATTGAGGTCGCTTTCGACTCCGCTGTCTTCGCGGTACCATAATATTTTTTCTGCTACGACCGGGAGTGTGACGGTCAGGACGCGTTTGGTCAAGTCGAACTTGGCAGATCCGGCTTGATCGTTCACTTTGTACGGTAATTTGATGTTGAGGTTGTATTTTGCCGGTGCTTCTGACGTTAGTGTGAAGCTTTTATTTTCAACGTCCAGTGTGACGTCTGCCGTAGAGGATAACAGGGGTAGATTTACCTCGACTACGAGAGCTGACGGTATTGCAGAATGCTGCTTTGCATCCCTTTCATATGTGAACTCTTTCATTTCGATGTCTCTGCGTTGTATTATCACATATTTAGGTATTGTGAATTCTGATTCCATTGATTTTTTGACGGTTTGTTTGTCAATAAGTTGAGGTGTAGAATTAGGTGTGTGATTTATTTGAGGATATAAATCATCCAATAAATTGTTCTCTTCTACAGGATCAGCTTTATAGTCAGGGTCGGGCTTTCGTATGACTGAAGGTACAACTGTTCCCTTATATGACGTTTTGGGATATTTGACATTGTTCCTGTCAAGCTCGACGTTGTGATTTGACTGCACTGCTTCAAATGCCGTATCTGTCAACATTTTCTTGAATTGAGAATTCTTCGAGGCTATGTGAAGAGTGTTCGGGTGGAAGACGACGTCGTAGATTATACAGCGATTCTTTGATTTATCGAAATCTTCATGGGGAGGTGACAGCGAGTACGGTAAGCTCCAGTTTAACCCCTCGGGAGCTGAACGGGCGTAAGTAGGTTTTTCGACGACTTGACTCGAACATACATTAATGAAAGCCTTTTTATCACCACCGACACTAGTCTTGACGACGTATCCTGGCTCAGGATTGACGAAAGTCACGAGGAAACCTCGCTGTTTCTCGAGTTCGGTAAACTCTTTCTTGTAGAGCTCTCGGCTGGCGGGGCTCTGGACTTCCTCGCAGTATTCGACGAGGAGCTTCCTAAATTCTTCATCCTTGAGTGCATCAGTAAGTCTTTCGACTTCTTCGTGGGTTAGATCGGGCGCTGCGTCGCGCCGGTGCGCTGCCATTTTACTTCTAATGGAATATTTTTACAGATATTGGCGCAGCTATCGGCAACCTTTCCAATAACAAAAAACCGTTGCACTAACAACAATTAAAATATTTAATCTAAAATATACCTAAACGTTATCTACCACTGTTTGCTTGTATTTTAAGTGACACATTTTAAAAGATAAAATTTATCATTCAAGACACGCCCTAAAAACTATCGAAAATAAAAATAATATTGGATTCAATCAAAATATTGAATTTTTCTGATATAAACATTTTTTTTATTAAAAAAAAAAACAAATTACTTATTTATGTTTGTTTAAATTTAATCTATCCCAAATGTCCAACACAATAAGTGCAAAATATTTTAGCTAATTTATTACAAAGATTTGGTTCAATATTTCTCATATTATTTTTTTCCATTTCGTTTATACTTTATTTTTAATGAACCTTTATACATTTATTAGACCTCTAATAATAATTGCAAATTTATTTTTTTGTAATTCTTCATGCAAAAAATTATATTGTTCGTTATAAACATTTATTATTACTGGTTAGCCGGCTTTAATGACTTCATAAAATACAATATTTTTGCAATTCAATCATAATGACAAAATAGTAATTCATCTTCTAGATCTATATATTTAATGCTTAAACTCTCCATTTATACAATATTCGTTTTCTGAAGTAAACTATCTTCATAGGATTTTTTTTTTAATGATGAAATATTTTCATGTTGTGATTTCTTAACTCTTTGAGTAGTGAGCTAATTTAAAAACTTAATTTACTTAGATACTATATTTGCTTGTTCTCAGCAGTGCGTATGAAGCTTTTATATATATAAATAAATACTGTCGGTAGCACAAAATATTCTGTTATTTCTTTGCGTAAACATAAATAATACACTTGAATTACGTTTGAAATCGATTAATTATATCATTCACACATCATTATTAGTCAATAAATTTGGGTTAACGATCTATACAATCGTACGATGTAATGCAAGATATTTTCTCCGTCTCTGTTTCTCTCCAAACTCAACGTGTAAGTATACTCTTTTTGAGTCACTGGAATTCGGACACAACATTGTGTCTTACCTCTTTGGGGGGTTAAAACTAGGACTCCGAACCGAAAGTGATCTGAATACCGGTAAAATCGTTATTTCGTCAGGAGAAAATAGTAATTGAACCGATTCAAAAATATCATTTTTCCGTTTATCCTGTTAAATCAATATTTAACGTAATATTATTATCAACCCAAATTTCAGTTTGTAATTTAATCATAATTAAGTATTTTGTTTAGCTTATTTCTTCATATATATTATCTATGTGCTCAGACTGGGACTACCAAATTTCGATTTGTTTCCTAGTGATATGTATTCTAACCTAGTACTCTCAAACTTCCAACTAATAAGCATGAAGTCAATATACATCCATTTAATAAATTATCATATTTTATAATTCTAGCTCTAAAAATTACACGTTCAATTAATTATTTATAAGTACTAATATAATACTAATGAGATACTTATATGTGGTTCTATCTTATATAATTTTGATTTAAACTTATATATGTTCATAATATAGCCTATTATACCTTTGCTCAATTTGACTCAACTGTTGAATAAATAAATCGGATTAGTTTCTATTTCAATAAATAAGTTTTATCTGCTTGTGCTTGTCTCCTACATCTATAATCATTCTTATTATAGTTATTTCCTATTGGAAATTGCGTGTGTAAGCCATCTTGGACATTTATGGATTATTGATGAATTTATGTAATATATAATTTTCTTCAAGGCAAATTCATACTATAACGGGCTGCATAATCTCATGCTCAACTAATGTCATCGATTATTTTTTGAATATCTAATAAAGATTAAGATTATTTATTTTTTTGAAAAGTAACTTTATATATATATATTTTTGCAAATTTCGTTATTTAAAATAACGAAATTATGATATTCCTATATGTAATATTTTCACAAAATATTTTTTTGCTATTTTATGTTTATTGACAAGAAATGCTGTTCGTTTGTAAATCTAACGGTTTTTATAGTCGAAAAGTTTCTCGATTCCTGCATCTCGTAATCAGCTGGCATAACAAACAGGAACAAAACACGTAGCCGGCCGGCCGAGAAATGGCTGCCGGGTCACGTGCTCTGCTCGTATGAATACTGCCAAACATGTGCTTAGGCTAAATTTAAAAAGCTCTCAAACTAAAGACAATTTCTTACGTCCGTCCCCGATATGACCCAATTTTAATTTAAAATCGGGAGACCAACGCAAAGCCTCCTCGTTACGTCATATTTGTGGCCTTAAGACGATCAACGGTGGCCATTCAATAAAACGCAATTCTGAGCGACGAGACGTCACGACGGCGAAAAAAATTATCTTATCTCATTTAAAGATCAGCGATTAAAGTTTATGTAATTTTAAAAGCTCTTGTTATAATCTCAGTAAACATGCTTATCATAATTGAGATGATAAATTTCTTCGAAAATATATTTTGATAAATTTGTTATTTAATACGCGCGTATTTTCTTAGCAAATTTAATTTTGTTTACCTGTTGCAGCATAATCTATATCAACAAACAATCCAATCAAAACAATAAATCTGCTCTTCTCGGATTGTTTCAAATGTATTATGTATTTTATTGAATTAAAACGACTTAGCCGTAAAAACGTATCTTATGATTTATACGCGTTTAAAAATTAAAAACTGTCATAATTTTGACGTTTCTTTCATTTTTTCTCAGTAATATTAAATTATTAAATATCGTATATATACTTAATTTTTTATAAATGAATAAATAAAAAAGCATAGCTGATTCAATTTTTATTCACAGCCAGTTATATAGCCGAATACATCATTTATTTTTTCGCTGAACTGTGTGCCATCGCAGCTTTTAAGTATGTTCATAATACAATCATCGAACAATAATTTACCGAGGCATTTATTGTTAGTAAGGACGGTAAATCCTTCCCAATTTTCATAAGAATCAGCAGTCGCTCGGCCGGTTGTGACGTTTTCAGAGCATTTCTTCAGCTCTCTTATATTTAAAGCAAAGCATTTGTTGCCGCCCGTTACATAAAAGAAAGCCATCCTTGATATCGACTTGGAAAACAAATCTTCAATTAATTTCGCCGTATTGGAACGAAACGTCGCTATTTTATTTGCCTCATCGCCAATAAAGCATGGCTCGATTGAATCATAAAAATTTGAAAAACACTTTTCTACATTCGATGATGTTGAGTTGAACATTTTCAATACAATTTTCAAGCTGGTGAATGATGTTTTATTATTGACTTCATTCGTTTCAACATTCAATATGTTATGATTTTTCAAACAAGAACTCAATACGGCTGGTGATGCCACTGCAATCTTCATTTTTTCTGCACTGGCTTTCGAGCATCTATTTTCAAAGTCATCTTGCGAAATTAAATGGATTTGACCTACGACCGAGCCAAAACACACTGCAACCGAAATTATATAAAATTTTAGCATTTTGCTTATAAAAGCCAATATTTACTATGATTATAAAAACACTTCAACTTTGAGATGTCTAATTATAGTATAAAATTAGCAGCTAATGATATGAACATATGAGAAAACAAGTTCTTTGCTTGGCGATTTACTGGCTACTATCAAATTATATACTAAGTTCAAGGCTTATTTTTTAAGATAACAAGCATCTTCACTCCTTTGCAAATAATGCATTTAATTATTTGTTTTATACCGCGATCATACTTTTGGCCGACTTTTAAAACCCACATTTGGCCTCCCAATTAAGCTCCTAGTATATGCTATTTCGTCATATATCTTGTCCTATGGCAACCTTCCAACTGACATTCTACTTGCATGACCCAGCTATCTAAACCACCTTTTTTGGCGTGTGTCATGGGAGTACTTTTGCGAAATCTTGGTGCTGGTATACGTACTAAAAATACAAGTATTTGCAATGCAATTAAATGATGATGAGGTAGATAATGTAAGCATCTGCAACATACCAGATCGATTCAAATCTGTGAGGAAACATAGATATTCAATGGAATTAAATGTGCTCAGATCGTGGGATCGTATTAAAATTAAAATAATGAAACGTCTAAATTCAAAATTTTGATAAAATAACATTAATCAACATCGTCATATTTGTAAAAAAAAAGTATGCGTGAGACTCTCGCACGGTAGAAGTGAAACTTCTTAGCTCCTTGGAAAAGTTGATTGTATGGGTTATAGGGGATTGTAGAGTTAAAGCATCTTGTTTCATCCTACCGTTCAAAAATTATATATACACGACAGACTGGCGGTAATCCGACAAACGTTTTGCAAGACAGTGTCGGATTGCCCAATTGTCGGACTATAAAATTCTGCTCCCGACCCCTTGTAATCCGGATTTTTTTGGAAAGGAGTACTTGTAATCCGAAAAAATGTGAAAATTATGAGATATACATAGACAATACAGGGACCATAGCAGTTATAAAAAATAAAAACCTATCACCGACATCAAACGATTCAATGAAACAATTTAACAACAAACAACAGTAAAACAACTTTGTTTTCATGAACAATATGGGCCCAGAAATAGATAGTATGCCTGTTTCTTTCCTGAAGAAACTACATATGCAAAGCTTACTCCATATCTGGATGTTTAGCTTTCTTGAATATTTTCCTATTGCCAGGCCCACAATCAATGAACTTTTGAATATTCTCACGCTTATTTGTTATATCATAAATTATAGACCAACTTACAAAAATATTTATTACGATTTAGACACTGCAAAATCATACTTTTGCAGTTTTACATTGACGAAGTTTTATCGTACATATGTATGATACTTGTATTGTGATGTCGGACTACAAGGGGCGCCGGATTAGCGTGGATCTACTGTATACACTTACAATAAGAATAGGAATCGGATAATTCCGAAACGATTTTTTTCAAAAATGATGACGTTGATTGCCAGTTATATTTAAGTAAATTGGTCTAATGGAATACATAAATAAATCGTGCTAATTTTCAAACTAATTAATATTAGGTGGTTGCTTGTTTTTGATTATGTTTATAATGAAAAATTAAATTTATTTAAATATTCAATGACGTAAGTTAAGCTTCAGTGTCAAAGGTTTATCACCATTTGGTTTGATATTTATTTATTTGATAATTTAAAAACTTCCTTATGTTTATGAAACATAAATCAAAATAAAATTGAAGAAAGCAATGGTGCTATTTGATAGAACTTATTGCTGGAAGAATTTATTAGTATTTTGCACTATTATAGTATCATGTACAATCTATTTATCTTTCAAAAAACTGTTGGAGTGATGGAAATATATTTATTTGGAAAAATAAATATGTTGTTACTAAATGAAATTAACAAAGCTGTAAAAAAATTGTCAAGGATGTCATATCATTAAATACTCGTTTTCTTATAGAACTATAATATTTTAAATGACTCATAACAAGAAAATATCCGCTAGAAAGCTTATAGAAAATAGTATATTAACGATATATATTGATCCAAATAGTCTATGATCTCTATAAAGCAGTTGATAATTGATTTAAAATGAAAACATTCTTCAACATTAGAAGGCAAATTCGTAATCATCTCGCTTTATGATATCAATTTTTGAAGCAACGATGATGTCATATAAAAAATCAACCATGTATATGTTTTTCAGCCTTCTTACTTATCCCAAGATATTTTCTATTGAAATAAAAACAGAGTTTGATTATTTCTCATGATTAAATTCAACAAATCCCCTCTGTTCTTGACTTAAATCAATATCATAAACGAAAAGTGAATTTATGTATATAAAATTTGGTGTAATGATCGTGTTTATATTCACAAAAGTGTATTGAAAATCTCAATTGATACAATCTGATCAACCATGAATATTTAAATACAGCAAGCGCTGTTTAATCGAATCTACACACATAAAAATATTTTAAATGCTGCACTACAAAACACGTTTAAATCATTATAGCCAGCCAAAGTTTGCTTAGGAGAAACTTTTTGAAAGATTCTGTTGAATAATGAAAATGTCTCAGAAAGCATAAGAGAAATCAGGACACTTGAAAACACACGAGTTGGTAATGTTAAGTCTGCACTTTTTAAATATGTCACATTCATAAAAAATATTGCATTGGTTGCAATCACATATGACCTATGTGCATTACGGGATCACTCCTGCAATCGCATATCGGTAATATAAACCATTTTAACACTTTGCCTGCGGGATAAGTTTGGCTCGACCTTAGATACATACAACAGATTTTAAGAAATCGATATTCTACAAGGGAACTATAACGAGTGATACAGTATCCTTTATGAAGTGAAACTTTATAACTCAGTTATTCCTTGAAAATGGACCCGATGGGTGGTCCGAAATATCGGAATCGTTAAATATATATATATTTAACATAGCACGTTTGTATTGATTGTCGATATTAATTTTCTATGAGTCTGATGTTTACAAAAAATGGTGACAAACCGACTAATACATAAGTCAAACGATAAATTATTTTTACATGTTCAAAATCAATTGTGTTTATTTACATTATTTAAAAAAATCCCAAAAATGCGCACGAACTTTTGGACTGATCTGATATTTCCATTTCAACTAAAAGACGGTTGTGTAAAATACAATATCGGGTCACCAAATATATTAACGTAATTTTTGTCTTTTGCTTTTGGCGTATATTATTCACAAAAGAGAAAACTTTTCCTGCATTAAATGAGTGCCAGCGAATTTTGGTGATTATTTGCTCCCGTAAACAATGTGTTGAGAATATTAAGTAATAGATAGATGGCGAACTCTAATATTTGAAAAATATTTGGATTGAACATTAATAACAGGTGACGCACTGGAGATTTTTTAAAAATATAATTTAATATTTTTAGTCACTAATTTCGCCCTAAGTCTCATTCATACACGCCTATAAAAATGCATAAACGTCATACTATTAATGCTAATTTGCAATATCTACGCAATTTCTTGAATAAGACGTAGAAGACAAAGAAAGTGCCTTAAACATGCAAACAAAAGATCAACATGTATAAATGTTAAAAGGTTAATGTTGTTGAATTATCATCGAGCACGAAATGATTTATTGAATGTCACTACGGACAATATACACGTGCTCGATGTTGAATCAGCATTGTTATCGTGATCTGCGATCACAAAACAAATTTGATTGAAGTGAGATCATCTCGGTAATACCGGCTGATCAGGTCTCGTTAGAACCTGAGACCGCAAGAGAAAGAGATATTTGACCCACTGACATTTCGAAAGTGTGAACTATACGAGTTGGTTCACGTCAGCCAGGTGTAGATCAACGTTCTTTCGCGAAAAAATATTTATTTTTGATATTTATATCATGCCTAAAACTCATCCACTGAATTCCGAAGCGATGGTGTAACGACTTGATTGCTGTGCACGAGTCAAAAAATGTATTTGCTTTGTTTCCTTTTGAACCAAGGACGTGGAATTTAAGAGTCATGAACGAGTCGGTGAGTAATTTATGCAAAGGTTATGACAGAGATGTTGAACTACAACCTATTTGGTATACAATTTCATATTTAAATATTCATATCTTCCATGCAAAATGAAAATCATGCGTTTAAAAGACACACAAACATTAAAGTAAACGTGGATTCATTCCGTGAATAATGGAAGACAATAAGACGAAAGAAGGTACGTTTGGTTAGGTGTGTACTTTCGATTTTTTAAAGCGTGCTTGGATTTCGAAATTCTCACCAAATATAATCACAATAGGGAATAACAAATTTATCAGTGAGAGCACAATCTAATGGCTCATGGATTTCATTTCTGACACCAATGAAAACAAATCTTATAGTCTGAACCAACATCTGTTTTTGCTCCATATATCGACTGCATTTAAACTGTATGTTTGATTACACGATTGTCAATAATAAAAAAAAAGCATTTCTCATTTTGCCCATCATAATATTCCGTTTGGCATATGCTGTCGGGTCTACAATCTTCCTAAAAATATTATAAATTGAGGCTCATCCAGGTGTTGAGTCTTTTTATTGCCAAATTGTACTTATCAGCCGCAATTTCAGTACGTCGGTCTTCCACATCACTTTCTCATTCTGAACTCGATAAAAATCCTTCTCCCCTTTGTCTTCTACGTTTACTCAAATTATTCTCGTCTTCATTTTCTTTACCTGAGGAGTCACATACGTCCGTAGAGTCAAATGAGTCATTATGTTGTTCTATGCTATCCACTACACTTTCAGATAATTCCGTATTCATCCAATTATTATAATTTTTAATTATTTCAAATATCTTAAAATGTTTCAACATTTTTGCGATAAGAATTAATAGTAAAATAATGAAATAAGAATTACTGACTCGCAAAATAGCACTATAACTTGAAATGTTTATTGTTTGTTTGGAATAGAATGAAATTTGCTATTCATTCGTCAGCCAACGACAAATATAACGCAATACAGAAAAAAAAGATAATGCAATAGCAAAAATTTCTAATGCAATAGTTTTATATCACAATCACACATACAAATCTTCATGATATCATATGAATCTTTGCACGGGTCAAATGACCCATTGCGGTATTAGGGCAGATCACATATATTTCTCGGTTAAAAAATTAACGAGAGAGGAGTAAATATTGAAAAATATATATTCAATATATTGAATGGATGAAATTCTGTTTAAAAGAAATGACCGAATATTGTGTGCTATCGACAGTGTATATTTATTTATGTACAAGCTTCATACACACTACGATGGTCCTGACAGATAAATGGATTTGTACAAAATGGCGAACATACAAATATAGCCTCTATGTTTATGATGATTCTCAATTAGCTCACTACTCAAAGGATTAATAAAATAGAACATAACCATCAAAAAGGTATTTTTGACTATATAGTGAGATTTTAAAGGAATAATTAATTATGAAGACGGAGACGGAGAGATTATTTTGCAGGTCGGAGATTATGAATTGGAGACAGAGAAAGTACATCGTACGATTGTATAGAGCTCACTAATCAAAAGGGTTAAATTATAAAAATAAATTTTCATGAAATCGATGTCTGAAGCTATTTATTTATTTAAGCCCATATTTACTAGAGGATTCTTATTTAATTTGTTGTTCTGATACATCTTTTGATTTCTTTAGTTGTCTTGGTGAGTTTTGAAGAGGAATGAGATATCTCAGAACAACATAATGGCTTCAATTCAAATTTAAAAAGTTTTCGGTTGTCAACACCTGGTGTACAGCATTTAACTGATGGTGGAAGATTTACTTTTCCCATAATACAAGCAAAAGCGCTTCGCAACGCAAGGCGCACTGTAGACTAGAATGCGTATTCCCAACAGGGGGAATGTGAGACTTATCATTTTATTTTCGTTGATTGTTTTCACAGTGTGTTTCATATTTCAAGATGCCTTCTGCAATCGGTGTGAAGACAAGTACATCAATGTTCCAAAACCGACTCCCTTTGACCGCTGGAACAGAAGGGTCACCAAGAGTCTGGCTGAACTCTCCAGAGTGCCTGAACTTAGTGACCACATAATGATGTTCAATCGGATACCAAAGAGTGGCAGTGAAATATTTGTGTTTCTGTTACAAAAGTTACAGGGGAATAGTTTCAGACATATCAGGCTGGGTGAGGCCAATCCGAGGAGATTGAGTCATGATGAACAGGTCAATTGATAATATAAAGTTTGAAAAACCAATTAACATACATATTTTTTTATCGCTGAACAAACTGGTTTATTGTTTATTTGGAAACTTTAGAAATTAATATTTAACGATGAAAATATGTCACAAATATTTCTGTAATTCTATTAATTTTTCTGATGAATATTAGAAATTTTATTCACCGTCAATATTATTTATTAATATATAACAACTTGATCAAATTTAACATTTAATCAACGTTTAAAAATCAATCATTTTATATTATAATAGTACTTTTTTTATCAACTAACATATTTTTTCTAAAACACTTAGCATGTATATTTTCTAACTTAATTGTTCCTGAGCAGTTCATCCTGATTATTTTTATAAAATAATGAGGATCATTGTGCATTTTTATACATCGAATCAAAAAATGACGATGCTATGCAATTTAATATTATTATAATTTGATATGCGTGAAGAGCATTAAAGTAATTATAACTTACAGTTCCTCATATTATAATAATCAACCTAGCGTTGAATTTATAACAAATTTTTGTTATACAAGATGTTATCGAATGAGATTATGATCTAGAAAAGTTGTCAATCGATGAAATAAATTTAAAACTTGTTCCATGCATAATGCATCAGTGTAACATTATTTTTTCATTTCAATTGCTTTCATCTAAAACTCTCACTTCCAGTATTTCTGGTCAGCTTACTTTCATTAGCGAGCAAATATGGATAAAAGTTTGAGTCTTACGATCGAACCTTCCATAAAATTATAGCACCTCCATTTCTCTTATTATCCAATATGTTTCGCAATGAGATAATTTTTACACCATCCAATTTATTTTAATTACGAGATTATTCTGTACCGTTTTAATTCACTATAACTGATCAATTTATGTGAAATTGGTTATTGCTAAATGAGTACTAATTTATATCGCTTTCTTTTCTGTTCATACTTCACACTCAATTACTCAATTATTAAGATAAAGTTTAAATAGATGATATTATTGACGATTCTTTAAAAAATTTAATGTTACAGAAATTGTTTTCCAAAGAAATATCTGATGTCATACGCCAGCAAGCAATTCCTTTAAGTTTTGATCGAATAGTTTATTTCACAAATTTCACAGATTACGGCATACAATCTCCAACATATTTCAATATTGTAAGAGATCCGTTTGAAAATGTAATGTCAAGGTAAAAATATCAAATTAACACCTGTCTACATTTTTTATTGCAACTTTTCACTTATGATTAAATTTTATATTCAAGAATGGCTACTGTATCGAATAAGCAGACAACTCTAAAAGACCAGAAAGCATTTATTAAAACTGCAACAGAGAGTTTTGCAGAGTGTTGGTCAGCAGGATTACCGGAATGTTCACTGATTGACGGAGTGCCCTATGATTTTAGCATACCATATTTCTGCGGACATGAAATTGACTGTATGAAACTGAATAATAAATGGGCTTTAAATATAGCGAAAGACAACGTCGATCGATATTATCCGGTAGTGGGCCTATTAGAATATCTCAATGAAACGTTATTCATAGCCGAAAAAAAATTACCATTGTTCTTTAAAGGAGCCAAAAATGAATACATCAAAAACTTTTCCGGTTAGTATAATTTGATTGTTTTATAAATAGTATAATTTTTAATAAGCCTATGATTAATATTTTAGATTCCCAAAAAAAATGGAAGCATCGTTTCGACGTCAAAACGGTCGTAAAAGAGCAACTCAAAAATGTTCTGGCATCGGAATACGATTTTTATAACTGGATCAAAACACGATTACTCAGACAAGTTAATATACACACTACAAACATGCCAGTTGAAGAAAAATTATCATTGACGACTCAAAAATATAAATTTCAAATAGAAACAACGTGATTCTGCTTTGATAAGCGCTGGATCAATTCATAATTTGGAAGCTTGCCGGGAGTGAAGAATAAGCAATATATGTTGAGTGGAGCAAAATTTGCTTCGGATGTGATATTAAATACCCTTATTTTTAAGAAAACGCCATCATACATACCAATTTAACCAAAATTAAAGTTATTTAATACCTAAACTAACAAAACTACCTCCTTATTAAAACCATTACCTCAACTAGTCCAAAATTAATAATTTCCATTAGAGCTGTTTTGCTTTAATGCTATAAAAAAAATTGAATATATTTTACAAATCCGTAAGCAATGCGTGTGTTAAATATTTTGTGAATTGGTTTTATATATAAAGAAAAAAATTACATGTATAAATAGATTACGATTATATCATTCCATCGAGGTTGCAATTGTTGCAAAATTGTTTTATATTGTCCATTTTGTACTATTTTAATAACAAAGTGTTATACCACAAGACCATTGGAAATTTTCACACTGTTTGAACATTCCGCATCTGTGATGTCTTCATCGGTGTTTTTATTCAAAAATATCCGATGTACCCTTTCAAGATATCTCGTTAGTCCAGTTGTGTTTGACCCTTTGCATATGATTTGTTTTGGAAATTTTTATATTAAAATCCGTTAACCACCCGTCAGTTATATCTGCTTTCATTCAATACAAATTTCGATGAATTTCAAGGGTTTCGGGGGCATAAAAATGTACAATATATTAGGCACATTTTAAATTATAGTCTCAATACAGCAATTAAGCTCCAAAGTCCCGGGACGTCTTGACACAGAATCCCTACTACTGATTAACATATAATATTTTGATGTACTAATAATATATGTCCTTGTAAGCATGAAACACCGGATACTTAATCAACGACCTTTGATTATGATTCATGCACTATATGACTATTCCATGTAACAATATTTGCCCTAAGTCCCGCAAGTTAATATAAACAGTATATTTTTTTCTTGTATAAACCATAAAATTGTAAATTTCAATTTAAAGAAATGTTCCAATTATTTTTATTGATAACTAACATCAGTCAATATTATACTGCTAAAACGTATTGGAAAAACAATATTATATATGTTTAAGTAATGACTGATTGATTCTAAATATGAATGAAAAATAATTTTAAGAATCCCAGTTAAAATATTCTAAAAAAATATATCAGAAGATAAGTATTATAACAATATTTGTATTATCAAACCATTTGTATCATGTATATTTTATGTAAAAAATAGTCAAATTAAACAATTTGCTATAAAATTAAAACATTTATTATTTTAAATTAACATATTGATAATTATAAAAAAAGCAAAATGCGACTTACGATACCTCATTTTAACACTCCATGTTGTAACACGAATGCATTTAAATCTCATTTGTTATAGAATACCAATTAAAGCTGAAGAGATTTATGAAAATCTATAATTCAATCTCTATCAATATGTACAAATATAAAAATAAATGACTACAAAATTAATAATGCTGCATACATAGTTTAAATGGTGTCAAATGAAAACTGAACGGATCAAAATATGAAAATTGAGATCATAGAATTGTCACACAATCTAGCACTTATATTATTTCATAATAAATTTATAAAAAGTAAAGAAGCTAGCAAAAATTGTGCACAGTTATGTATAAGCAGTTGATTATTTGTCTTAAAATATATTAATGTGTAAATACAGTAGAGATTAATATTGTTTGTATTGCAATTTTAATGATATTGATATTAGAACCTTAAAATACGGTAAACATCAGTATAAAAAGATTTGCATTTGGATTCTTATATTTTAGCACAGGAGGAATAGCTTCCTTTGATAAAATTTCGCACTCCTACAAAATTTAGAATAATTTTGAATCCCTATTTAAAATAATTCATACTTTATAAAAATATTAATTATCCATTTCAAACTTCTTCTATTGAATGCTCATCTCTTCATAAACAAATTCATTATATGAAAAAGTTTTTGATTTATACTCAGTTCCATCCCATGGGTAGAAAATCACCAAGAAGCAAACATCTCAATACATTCACAACTGTTTAGTTATTGTATTCAGTTACGATTAAAGGCTATTGCAAATATCTAGCAATGGTAGAGTATATATAGTAATAAATACACTGATTATTAATAGACATTATGTGTACAGACGTAAATGCAGTGGGTACATTCATATAAATGTAGGTCATTTCATTTAAAAACAGTCTCAACATCAGCAATCACGGCACTAGATGCATGTAAAATAGGATCATGTTGAGGTAAAGTAAGTGCACCAACAGGAGCCAAACTTTATCACGTCATTTCTTCTTGGGGTCTTTGAGACCAGCTCCGGCATTGAATTTGAAAAAGATAATGTCCCCATCCTCCACAACGTAATTTCGACCTGATTTAAAAAAATAATTATAATCAGACAAATGTAGTTATAAAAAAATATATATATATCACACAAAAAATTTTGCATTACCTTGTTGCCGATATTTTCCAGAAGATTTAGCAGCTGCTTCACTACCTTCTTCTTTGAAATCTTTAAAGTGCATCACTTCAGCCATAATGAAGCCCTTTTCGAAATCAGTATGAATTCTTCCAGCCGCTTGAGGAGCTTTTGTGCCTTTCTGTAAATTCATATATATTCATAAAATATGTATCAATTCTTTAAGATTAAAACACTGTATTTTATAAATGTCCTCAATAATCCACTGTTTAGAATACAATTTAATATAAAAACATTTGAGAAACCTTAATTTTAATTTATTTTATATTGTAATATTATGAATTTTTCACAACTTGGCGGAATTACTTTGTTGCTATTAACCCTTTGCTTTTGTTTGTCTAATCTCAGCTACCAAAGTTTTTTTGAAAGGAAATCGTACGAATCTTAATTCTATTCATTCATGTATCGGTTCATAATTTCTCTGAAAGTTCTTAAGTGTCTAAGTAACCTTGTCACAAAGCAAAACATTATCCCGACAAATCAGAGATAACGATACTTACTATAAACAAATGTAGTTTTTCCTTTTAAGAGCGAAGAAATCGACGAGCTTCGGAGATACGTCACAGAATTTCAAATAAAGATTTACAAATTACATCTAACTGTAATTAAGCATTTTCGCTTGTTAAGATATTTCAAAATTGTATTCCAAAATGGCAAAAAGAAAGTTACCGAAAGAAGTGCACTGCGAATCAGAAAGTAACGACGAAGATTTTATTTTGGTAACTTGAATGGCACCATTAGTGCGGGAGCTTCTAAAACTAAGTTGATATTTAACTGGTCAACACTTAGTACAAACAGAAAATATATACTATATAACTACTTTGACCATTCTTTAATAATAATACATATTGTTTCAAAAACGTAATTTTAGCATATGTTTTAAAAAATGAGCAGACTTCAGCAGTATCTTTTATGAAATATCAGCGGATCATATTGAGTTAGCATTACCTAAATCGATTAGTATTGAATTACCTGAATTGTCCATGCTTTAACTTCATCGGGACCAGCCGTGAAGAAATATTCCAATTGGAGTGTTTTGTATCCCTGGACGATAATTTTATCCAAAGCACTGAAAAAACATTGAAAAAGTAATATTAAATTTGGATATTTTGTAAATATTTTTTTTCACTTAGGCTAAAAGGACATAATGAATGACACAACTCAATTTTAGATTTCCTACGGTTATTATTTTCGATGATGAAAGAGAGCACCTGTACTGGTTGTATCTTTTATATACAACATAGTATGTGAAAATAAAAACAACGAAACTAAATATTCGGGCGGATTATATTCTAACGAAATAATAATATCTCCTGACAAAATAACGCTGACCTGAACAATTTGGATATAAAACAATAATAGGATGTCTATACTCAGTCGTCTACACAAGCCGACGAATAAATTCGTAGAAGATTATTGTAATTAGGGGTAAGGCAGTGGTGTAGAGAATCAAATACTATAAATATAAGAACACAGATTGGAAAAAACATGATAAGTATACAATATAATCAGCATATGCGACTAGGGAATCCAATTCCGAGCCAAAATTTTGATCTCGGGATTTTGGGATTGTATTAGACCGTCCCGGGATCCCGTGATCGGGATTTTCAATACTTTAAGAAATTATATTGATAAATTTTATCAAAAATTACTAACAAGTCCATTTGTTTAATATAAAAATTGGCTTGAAAAGATAAAAATACACTTCTATTATTTATTTTGAAAATATGACCAAAGTAACATTAAAGCAACGAGTGTTTTGTCATACAGCCTGGATCTGATTTTGGAAGCCAGGCAACTGCTGAAAATGCACGCTCAGCCTCCACATTCGTTGGAGGTATCGTCATCAGATATTTAAATGCTAGTTCGAGTTGATGACCGCGTAAGCCTCCATTTTCGTATAACACCATCAATGTGACTGATAAAATTCCTTTCTACTGAGACACGGACTAAAACTCGCAAAATTCCCGATTTCCCGACAAATTATTTATTTCCGTCGCTGCAGATGAATACTTATATACTATAATATAATACTTTGATGTGATTTGGAATTATATTACGGAGGAATACAAAAATTCTGAAGCCCGTATCTATTATATTTCATATCGATATTCCCATTATTAGAGTCGAGGTGTAGTAAATACATCACCGGTAGGGAAAGGTTAATATAACAATTTGAAAAACATATATGTATACATAGATTAGACAGTTACTGCCCATAGGCGTCGCCTAAGCACGCCAATCAGTAGTTACGCCAGTGTTTTCAAGCGTCCAGATTTTGGCGGGAATGTCTCGATTTAGTTGCCTTCGTCGTGCCGGTGAGGTGTACGATTTTTGTTAGATAAAAATTTCAATACCGAATTTTTCAGGATTACGTTTACGAATCCAGGGATTCATGAAAAAGGTCTTTTTGATTGTACGATGAGATTTTAAAGGAATAATTAATTATGATTTTTTTTGAATATTGCCAAATAATAGATCGCATAAAGCTAAAATTACTTGGGATAAATTAATGAAATGTAATTATTCATCCACCATATTCACCCGATTTTGCTTCATCTGATTATCGTGTATTTATATCGATGCAATAATATTTAATTATCATAATAATTGATATGGTAACATATACATATTTAAGTTGATTTTTTTATTAAAAAAAACGAAAATTTCGTCCGGTATCCATAGTGTTAATTACTAGATATACTAAATTTCAGATTAATTTAATTCGGTTTAAATACTTTTTTTTACCTAATTACAAAATTCTTATATAATTTTTAATCCAAAAATGATCGAAAAATCGTAATCTTCGCCACTGCACGCCACTGGTATAAATACGATAAATAAAAGCGACCGAAAAGCAATAAACAGGTACAAAAAACATAAACATAGTGTGGCCACAGACGGACCCAACCTCCATTTCATCTTATCATTGCGCATTATTGTCATTATGATCATCCGAACATCATTATTATCATTATTGGATTCAAACTACGTGAATGCCTCTCCGACCCGTATTTTGCCCTTAACCGTGATGGAATATCCAAGGAAAAAATATAATAAATATACCAAATATTTCAATAAATAATAAAAAATAAAGCATGCATAAAAAATAAATAAAATCCACATCAAAAATAGTATCATAAGACTTATTGAAATATTGGAAAAATTTATTCCAAATAATAATGCAATATGGTCTTTGAAATACCCATTGATTCCATTTTGAGATATGGCATAAATACATATTTTTTTTCAAGACATAAATTTCAGAGTACCGGTCCATGGAGGGTTACATCTCGAGATTGTAACACGAAATGTCAAATTACAGGGCCATTATGTGAACACACTTTTCTTTTCACTCTCGTCCTTAAAAAATAAGATGATCAAACCGCAGTTGTGCTCGTATTCTACATAAACTACAATTCCCATTTCGACTGTATTAAATAACACAAAAGAAATGCATCCGAGGATACACTGAATCTCGCTATTATTCATAGAAATCGACGTTATCTTCAGGGGAGATGCGTAAACTATCAACCGTGTGTGTGTGTGAATCATTTTGGGATTGTTAAAAGGTAAATAAATGTCCTAAAAAATCTCATGTTTCCATCGATCTTATAAAAATCTGACATTTCAACTGAAAGCACGTGATACATTTAATCTGTATGGTGGGATGATCGCCTATTTGCGAGCGAATTCCAGTGATACAGAAAGAACATTCTTACACGTTGAGCTTGGAGACAGACAGAGACGGAGAGTGTCTTGCACGTTGAGTTTGGAGAGAAACAGACGGAGAGAGTATCTTGCAGGTCGGAGATCGTCAACTCAAATTTATCGACTAATAATGATGTGTGATGTATGATATAATGAATCGATTTCAAGTGCATTGTTTATGTTTACTTGAAGAAATTAGCGAATATTATGCGCTATCGACAGTGTTTATTTATTTATGTACAAGCCTCATACACGCTGCGACGGTCCTGACAGATAAGTGGATTTGTATGACGATAAGTGGCGAATAAGCAATATAGCATCTAAGTTTATGATAATTTTAAATTAGCTCACTATTCAAAGGGTTAAATATCGGCTCTATAATTCAAATTAAAAAAATAATTTATGATGCTCACTTATAAAATTTATCACAAGTCACATAACCATCACCGCTATTTTACCTCTTTTTATGCGACATTTTTTGTGAGATTTCGAAGTTATGCGGTTTTTTATATACATCATAGAGACACTATGCGCATGCACCACATCGCTTCTACTGTTTGGATACATAGCACATAAAGAAACCATCAGACCAGTAGGGAGACTATTTTATTATATATTACACAACACACTTTAGCTAACAATTTCCGTTAACAAATTTAAAAAAAGCAATGCATAAAATTAACTATTCCGATTAGTTAAAGAGTTTTACTTCTACCGCGTAAGAGTCGGTATTTTAAAAAAAAATATGATTTAGATAAAATACAAAGTTTTAATGCTTTAAGAATTGAATATTTACATATATATATATATATATATATATATATTACGGCTTTTAGTCATTGAAATCGGCACAATTTATTGCTGGCCTGATTTCCGATGGAAGATTACGAAGCAAGGCTGTCGAGTTTCATACGAAGTATACATATATAGCGAAATTACATAATTAATATAAATGTAACGAGCATCCATGAATGTTGCAAAATTGTCGACATGTCTCCGTTGCGAATGATGATCATAATTTTCTTCATGCATGCATTCGATCGACTAATAAATATGACGCAAATATAGATTTAAACAAAAATTGTGAATTCATATTTTGAGAACTTGCCTTGTAACAGAGTTTTCTTTCAGGAATTGAGCTTTCTGTTCGGGTTCCATGTCGGCGAGCTTGTTTTCGAAGACTCCCGAGAATGGGATGAGCAGTGATCCTGGATCGCGTGCATCGATCCATTCCTTGATCTTGACGAGCCTTTGAAGAATAATTGTGTCGATTAAAATAATATCATAAGCATTAGCATGGAATATTGATTGAATCGTTTGACTGACCATTTATTCTTTTTCCTAATGTAGTCTTTCTCCGAAAGGTTCACAAGATAAATAGCAGGCTTTGATGTGATGAACAGATGCTTGTTGAGGACTTCAATCTAGATTTGAATTAGACAAAAGTGGTTTTAAATATTAAGCATATATTTGGATAATAAATGTGGTTATTGAAAAGATGCAAACCTCAGCAGAAGTCCAATCACCGAATCGGATGTGCTTCTTTTCATCGACGAGAGTCGTTTTAATATGAAGCAGAGCGTCCTGAAATATGGTGGACGTGAATGTATATTTTTATGGAGATATGCTACAAAATAGTAAAAAAAAGATGTTCGTACATATTCTGGTTTGAGTTTTTTATCAGTGCCTCGACCGACGGTACGCTCTAACTTGTCTAAGTTCTGCATCAGGAATTCTTCATCCTTGAGACGCAATTCTTCGGCGATGATTTCGAGATCTCTCACGGGGTTAACATCCCCTTCCACGTGAATAACGTCATCATCATCAAACGCACCTTTAAAAAAAAGGGTTCGCCCATTAAATAACCAGAAAAAAATTTGAAAACGTTGACATATAAGATTTCGTGACTGGAATCGGTGATAATTGTTTTATACGATCGAGGTGGAAGACGAGAACTTGCGGTCAAGAATCGTGCAAAGCACAATTCAGCCACCGTTTATTTTTATTTAGCGGTTAGTGAAATGAATCAAGATCGTGGAAGACCTCCGCTGAGTTGCTAAAATTCATAAATTAAATAATTAAAGGTCAAACATTGCATTATTATGACTCTCTCCGAAAATCTCCCATGATGATGAGTCTCATACGACATAGTCTGATGATTGAAATTCGAGCATGAGAGCCTCACAAGGGAGTGAAAAAAATTAATCCCATGCTCGGACCATTAGCAAATCACGATTTCATATTCTTGGGCATACTCATTTTTTGCGCGCAAAATTAAATAATATTGAAGTATGAGAAAATTGGTCATAAATTGGCACAAAAGAATGTGCACAACGCGAAAGATTATCTATCCTAATGACTTCGGAGCCATCGATTCATAAAAATTCATGCTTCATGGACCCATCATATTCTGCAGCATTAAATCCCATCGTGTGAAATTTGCAAATTTACAAAAATATGATACGCTGTAATTTAGTCATGAATTAAATTTTGAATGAAGGGAGACAAGTGCAGATGTTGAGATTAAAATAAACATGAAGATTGTCAGCTAAATTGTACATTGCGACGTAATTAAAAACTTACGACAGAGATTGAAGATGGCATCGCATGCTTTGATGTGGGAGAGAAAAGCATTTCCAAGACCTTGACCCTCCGAGGCTCCCTTCACCAAACCAGCAATGTCCACGATATTGAGGAATGCCGGAACTTTGCTGCAAGTACATATATTTTAAATCAATTTAAATATGCGTCGGCAGCATTTTGCTGGACGACAGATGCTAATCATTTCAATGCGCCACGCATCTATTGATGCGCGAGCATATGCCTCAAATAATTAACGCGTTGACTGCCAACTACGAGATAACTCGCAGTTTGCATTCTTGGATAGGATGCCAACTAAGATTTATCTCGTAGTATATTAGTGTAAAGAAATGAGAAGTTAAAAAAACCCTCTAATATATATTTTTTAATTGCCTTATTGTTTTCCTGTTTTTTTTAATTAACTTTTTTATGCGATTTTGGATATATTTTATATAGCTGTTTCAAAGTTATGCGGTTTTTAAAATTTATTGAACGCATCTTTTTCTATGTAAGTTATAGTTTTTTTTGTGCGATTTTCTGTGAAACAAAGGCACCGCATAGAAAAAGGTTTAAGTGTATACCTATATTTGAACCCATATTGGCCATAAAAGCATTTTTTTTTACAAAGAGACAACAAAAAAGACTGTAATAAGAGGACTGTATGAAGATTGTTTGATGACGGTAACAGGTCTTTATTTTTTATAACTGCTATGGCCGTTGTCTTTATGTCGTCAATCTATAATATAAAACTTTGTATTATCTATGTATATCTCATCATTTTTATAATTTATCGGATTACAAGTATTCCTTTCTAAAAAGTTTCGGATTACAAGGGGTCGGGAGCAGTACTCTATAGTCCGACAAATTCGATAATCCGACACAATCTTGCAAAATTTTTGTCGTATTACTGCAGATCTGCTGCGGTATTTTATTTTGTATACAATAATTTAATACGCGTTTTTTCTTAAGAAAAATAAATTTTTTTTAGTGTTTCCAAGATCGGAAAAACATTAGATAAACTGATGTCTCGGATGGATGAGACATAAGAGCGAAAAGGGTTTATTCGGTTGAGCTCTTAATATGCCCTCGACATAAATTAGCATTTTTTAATTATTTTTTTGATAAATATTTTTTATTAGAGGAGAGCGTTGGACAGAATAATTTTTACAAGAAATTGCACCTATAGTAGTCCCGCGTTTAATCATCTAGGATTCGAATCTACAGGAAGTGTGGCTGGCGACCACATTTTTAAAAACATATATACGCCATGAAAAACCATGTCAAAATGGTTGGTAATGGTCCTATAAAAGGGATTCGCGGAAAAAATCGCTTTGAGAAATTATTTTTTAAATGGCGCAAAGAGATAAGAATTCATGTGCAATAAGGCGTTGTTATATTACGATGTTCTTGATCTTTGACTCGTTTATTACTCAATTTTACACTTTGCTTGCGGGGTTGTTCGGCCCGGGCATACATTGAACGCGGATTTTTTTTGGATAGCCACGCGTAATCATTTTTTTAAAATTTCTTTCGCATCATCAGTATATTTTTTAGATATTTATAAAATTAGTTAAAATTGTGTTTTATTTACATTATGAACCGAAACCGAAACGAAACCGAAAACCTGTAAAACCCTTATTTTTGCCGGAACGTAACTCGTAATCGAACCGATATAAATGTTAGGAACGTAACCGACACCAAAAGTGAAATGAAAAATAACGGTTCGGAGCCCTGATTTATATTATATAACTATCGTTGAAAAATATATATTCTCGTATTGAAAAAAATATTAATGAATGTAAAACATAATATTGGGGTACGAAAATTATTAACATAATTTTTGTCGAATGCTTTCAATACATAGTATTTACGAATAAAAGATTGTCTTCTCCCGTATTCAATGAGTGACAGCGAATGACGGCGATTTTCAGCTCCCGCAAGCAATGTGTTAAAAGTATATTATTAACAACGTGCTATGATTTCAGTCTTCAAATTGCGTGATAATCCTATTGGGAAATTTTGATTAGTTATATCGATTTTGGAGAATTTCGAATTTTCACCACGTAAAAACAAAACTACTCTCAATCTTATATTTGCTCCGGCGTCACGTCCAAAGCGATTTCCTCTTTTCGACAATTTTTACCAGCATACGAGAAGAAAGTCATTTTACACGTTGGCAATGCCATACAGGCGTATTGAAAAAGGGAGTAGGATTTGGCAGAATAGAAGGGGTGTTGACACTGGTAGGCAAATTTGCCCAACGTCGTTGCGCCTTTACAAAGCAAAATTAGCAATTCAAACGACCTTTCTTTTGCAACGTGCCCTCTTTACGAATCAGACGTCAAAAACCCGATTGTAAAATTCGTACATAAAATATTCTCTCGCGTTAGATTTCGCACGGTAGAAAGACTTGATTCTATGAATCGACTTGTTAACGGATATTGGTTGCTAAAAGATTGCGCTGTGTGTGTGTAATCTTATATATAAAAATTAATCTCTTTGTTTGGATGCACCATGTTGGCGCATATTGGTCTGGTGAAATGAAGTTTGGGCTGCGGGGACGGGGAGAGAAAGGATGCGCGAGCCAATACGGTGGTTGGCGTTTTAAATTTCGTGAAATTCAAGTTAATATGTCCTATTGCGTTTATTCAAGTTGATAAGAATCACCATGGCAAAAACTTATAACAAAAATATTTTAATTTGAAAGAATCGATTTACTGTTAAATTTAATTAAATTGTGTATTTAGCAATTGTTCGACGCTTGTATAGTAATTAATATAAATTATAACTAGCAATCGTGACTTAAATACATATAATTAGCAGTGAAACATTTAGAGCCGTTGTACTATTTTCTGAAATACGAACAACCAGAGTTGGTTACACCTGATTCAAAGAAGCGAATATAAAGTCAATCGTTTGTGAAACATCGTGCGTGAATTTACATTATTGGGGTCGTTATTACAAGGTAGATCCGAAAGCGAATTCGCGCTAGGAAAGAATAAGGTATTAGAATAAAATGGAACCTAATGAACTACAGACGTGGCTAAACTAATGCCGTCCTCGCAGCTATGAGGAATAACTTAAAAATATAACATCTTTCCAAGCCATTAACTATACATATTAATAATTTAATATTTACCAAACATCTGTTAATAATTAGACGGCATAATCATCGCTCATATTTCCAAGTCAAAACAACGTTGAACAAATTCATTATTCATAAAAAGTCATATTAATACTCTATTATCACTACCAATATCATGTGTAATGTTGAATTTACTGTATAAAAAGTAGTCTCGTTTAAAGCTTTTGTAAAAATATTATATATGGAAGAATATTTAGATTTTATGAAATGCATCATGCGAAATGTTTCTTTGATTTGACGGATGAAATTTTGTATTCCTTATATTAGACACATTATATTAGATCTGTTTCCTCGTTAAAGCACAAATCATTACACCGCCCAATGCACGTTTAATTTAGAAAAAAAGTTGTCATAAAATGAATTGAAATATATACGCATGAGCAATTCTTTATTTTTAAGATTTGGAATATGCCAAATAAATCTTAATATTTCAATTTTTATCATATACATCAGGGGTAGTCAACCTTTTTATATCTATCGCCTACTTTTATATCTTTGTTTGTATTAAAATTCTCTAACCGTCCATCGGTTCCACAGTACCTTGATTTGGCATAAATACAAAGTACTCCTAATTAAATTTATATTTTTAGTATTCATATAATACTAGCGAATACCCGGAATGCATTGCAATGCCATAAGCGCTTAATAATTATTTGAAAAGAAATGCAGTACGTGGTTTATTGCTTCAGGTCACGTGTAGCGCGAGCCGACGAGCTGGGATCTAAAAGTATATGCACACTCGCTCTTGTCTCGAAGACCGACTTAACTACCGTATTGCGTGTGCATACTTTCATTCGCTGCAGCCCAAACTTCACTTAACCAAACGAATATGCGCCAACATATCCATACAATATTTTTACTATACTTATGTTATTCCCTCACGTGTAAACAGTAAGTTAGTAAAGTTTTATCGCAATCGCATGAACGGTATGAAAGCGCATTAAATACGGACAAACAAACATTGATTTTTATATATTAGACTATGTCTATTTTACTTGCGCAATCCTTAGCAATTAATGGACAAAGTTTTATCGCAATCTGATGAACGGTATGGCAGCGCATTGCATACATAAATACAGAAAATGTAATGCTGCATTTTCATCAATTTAGCGCCTATTAATGGTAGACAAAATTCTTACTGCCTATCAAAAAAGCTTGAATCATCCACTAATGGGCGATAGGGATCAGGTTCACTGCTACTGGTATAAAAGATTCTCATTAGGATGTAGTTGTTTATAGTAAATAATACTTACGACCCATTAAAGGTTAAATATGTATTATTTATTTATTTCAATGCGCATCATAAAATTGATATTTCTTATCTGATCAATTTCTGTATATTGCACCCTGACACTATATAACTACTAATAATCTTTTAATCGCCAGAAGAATCTCGTATAAAATTACATGATTTACTCGATAATAGCATCATTTTTTATATCCATAAATTTATTAAAAGAAGTATTCATATAAAATAATATTACCTCATCGGCTTGTGATGTTGAACGAGGAAATCATATCTTTCATCAGGCACAGGTACCCTACGTGCTGAAGAAATGCACAAGTTAAAACATTTGAAAGTTTGAAATAAATACATATGCGTGAATATAAAAAATACTTATTTTCATTAGGATTTATTGTGCAGAAAGGAAAGTTTTCAGCTGCAGCCTGGCTCTTGGTCAGCACGTTGAAGAAAGTGGATTTACCAACATTTGGAACGCCGACAATTCCCACTTTCAAATTGGTACCAACGCGACCAATCAGAGGCTTCCTCTCGGGTTCTTCTCCCTTTTTTGGTGGCATTTTAATGCAGCTAAAATTGAAAACCAATTGTAAATATTACATTGCAATACAAAAATATTTATTAAAACAAGTTGAGCCTGAACGAAGAAAAATAATTTTTATAAGAATAGCACGCTAGAAAGAGACGGAAGCATGTATCTAATTGCATTTCACTAGTCTATTTTGAGGCAGCGTGTTAGGTATGATACAATGCATAGATATACTATCGATTACTGAAAGGATGCTTATTTTTTTTCGTGTTGAATTCTCATATAATCATTTATATTCACAAGTGGAATATATTATCAGCGTATGAATTTCATATATTTGAAGGCCGATTCGTGTCAAAAAAATAACCTAGATATCTTACGATGCAGCATATGTCAGAAATTTGAAATAATGCTAGCCCTGACTATGGCTTAATATTAGCGAGAGTATTATATGAATTTTTTGCAAAATATTACCTTTTATAAAAGCGTTTTTAGCGATGAAATAACGAATCGAAGTTGCGATTGACAGCTGTAGCCATCAACGTGGTTAACGCCGGGCGCCGGGAAGAGATGGCGACACGCAGGCTCAAGTTTACTTCTTTACCGACTTTGAGCGACAAAAAAACAGCAATCTGTGTTACCATAGTAAAAAATAATTGCAGATTTATATCAATTTCGTTCAAAATGCATAATTAATTAATTAATTTACTTTTTTAACATTAAAACTATAATTTAAAAAATATTTTATAAACATATTGCTATATACTATTTTTATTATCAGCAAGAACTTTTTAATTATTTGCTAGGACATAAAATGTCAACTTTTAGCATTATTATAAATTTCAAACGGACAAAAAAGAGTCGAATATTTGACAAATAGTCTAAAACAATTTTATTAATAGTTTGACAGTGTTCGTTGGGGGTATAATATATGTGTAAAAATAATTCACGATGCTTAGCACGTGTTGTCTGTATATAGAAAATTAAATTTCAATCCACATTTATTATTAAAATTAATTGATTAACTTAATAAATATCACTAATTAAGAAAATTTTAGGAAATTATTTGAATTTTCAAAAATATCATAACTCTTCAACATTTCAACACATTAAAACCAAATTTGAAATGCAGTGCTGTATAGTTTCTTTTAACCCGTTGGGTAGTTTGTTTTAACCCTTTGCCGCCTGTCCGCCGCTTACCATCCATACAAATTCACTTATCTATTAGGACCGTCGCAGCGTGTATGAAGCTTGTATATAAATAAATAAACATTGTCGATAGCATACAATATTCGTTCATCTCTTCGCATAAACAAAAATGATACACTTGAAATCAATTAATTTGGGTTATAATTATTATTCGATAAATTTTGGTTGACGATCTATACAATCGTTCGATGTATGCAAGATACTTCCTTCGTCTCTGTCTCCCATTCGTAATCTCCGACCTGCAAGATACATTCTTCGTCTTTGTTTCTCTCCGAGCTCAACGTGTAAGAATGTAAACGTGTAAGAAGTCTCTTTTTGAATCACTGGAATTCGAGCATAAATATGTGTTTTAACACCACAAAAGGTTAAAATTGTTAAATGAGTGAAAGTTAAACTGTGGTTCGCACAACAATAGAAACATGTGTTTAAATGAACCGAATGTACATATTTATTAAATATAATCGGTGCAAGTGATCAATAAAATAATGCTTTGTGTGACGAGCACAAAAACTTGTAGTCGTCACACAAAGACAAAGACTGAAAAATGGTAGTCTAAAGATTCTGCAACGATAAAAACATAATCTTTCATTGTCTTCTATATCGTGTGTATCCACTGGAAATAATAATCTCTAAAAGATAAAATGTTTCTCTTTTGAGTTCGTAAGAGTAAGATTTATGGCCGTCATTTAAACATTTTCTTAACCCTTGCGAGGAAAAGAGGGAAATCCTTCTCGGTAAAATTGGCATAGTTGCCTCTCCTAATTTTCATTACTTTCCAAGAAAAACTGTGTAGTCTTTAAAAATACCCTAATAAGCACCCTCTATTCACCCAGGTGACCCGCTGGGTGAGCGTTGGAAGTCATACTACCATCAATATCAAGCACACAAGGATCTTAAAATATAATACAGATGATATATATGTGACTAGTATTTCTTCTAGAGCAGCGGTTCTTAAACAGGGGTCCGCGAAGCCATTGCTGGGGGTCCACGGAGGTATAAAAAAATATTTACCTATACTTGAACAAGATATTTTTGTGGAATTATTTACAGAAAACATTACAAAAAGATCTATTTTGACCAATATTTGACTAAAAAAATGTTTGTTTGTTTGAAAAATTAAGTCACAAGGGTTAGAATGGGGTCCATCAAAAAAAGTTTGTTCAAGAGGGGGTCCGCGAAAAAAAATTGCTCAAGAGGGGGTCCGCGAAGCCATTGCTGGGGGTCCGCGGACTACATAAGTTTAAGAAGCGCTGTTCTAGAGAGATACTGAGACTTTTGGAGAAATATTTCTCGAGAATTTCTTGAGAAAAAATGCAAAATCGCGATTTCTCATTTTTTGAGAAATGTTAGAAATCAATTTTTATTGAATAAAATAAAATTTGAACTACTATTTTTGATACACACCTGAAATTTCTGCCAAAATGCATTCTGTTTGAAAGGTTTCATTAGAATTCAAGATATGAAAAAAAATATTCACAAATTTCTTACTTTCAAACTCATCTTATCTTTGTTTAAGAAACGAAAGATATGTCCTGAAATTTTTTATTCCACCATAAAGATATCCATGTTTTCTCAGAAAATCGAATATCCATAATCGGTAAAACCGTTATTTTTCCCGGGACGAAAATCGTAACCGAATCGATATAAAAATACGTAACCGAAACTGAGATGAAAAAAATAACGGTTTGAAGTCCTGGTTATTTTAAAACAACATGAAGTAATTAAATTTTAAATGTTAACCATATTTTTAGTTGTTTTATTTCAATTACATACTGAGATAATAATATTTATGTGCAATACTCAACTGTTTTATCTACTTTCTTGAGAATGCTCGAGAAATTTGAGAAATGAAACAGCGAATTCTCATTTCTCGAGAAATGAAAATCATCAAGATATCAGAATCCCTAGATGTGACCCTTTTTCATGAATGGATTTTTAAAAGGGTCTCATCCTGTAGTACAGTGCCTCTTAAACTTATGTAGTCCGCGGATTCCCTCTTGAGCAAAATTTTTTTCGCGGACCCATCCCAGCCCTTGTGACTTAATTTTTCCAACAAACAAACAATAGTAGACTGAGTGTCATTGTCTTCTTTTATTCATTTAGCTTACCACATTCAAATATTTAAGCATTTACCGCCATATTTTAATGGTGTTCTGAAAACATAGTTTGTTTTATTATATAACCACTTTTCATTCCTCCTTCCTTTTGAGGGTTTACCTGCAGATTCATATTGAAACATAATCTGATAACAACTTTAGCATTTACTCAACTTAACAACTTATAAATTTCCTTTCTTCCATATATAATATTTTGAAACTTGTAAATATTATTATTTTTTTAATGAATTTTTATCTCAAACCTTATTAAATTACAACAAAATGACTCGTCATTCTTCGTTTTTTTTTTAAGGGTATTTAAAAAATGAATAGAGTAAAACTAGTAATAATTGGCTTGATGAATGCTCGCTGATTATTTATCATCTTCAAAATAATCTTTTAACGATAAATATCAATATTTTTATTTTTTCGTACTAGTAATGCCAATGTATGAACATGTGTAAAACTGCAATAGTTGATTTTTAAATAGAATTGTAAAGCAACTTTATCAAGATATTGTCAATTTAAAACAATTTGTCTCACTTTAACAATACGAAATTCGCTTTCAATCGAAATTGTAATCAAATATATAAATTGCAATTGATAATTTAGTAAAATATGCTAATATTTTAGAAGTCCTATATTATGTAGATTGTTTGAGAAGCTCGATTTCATACTTATGTTTTCAAATAACATGCGTTATTATAGTCGGTTGTCAGATAAGTAATTTGCTTTAATACAATCTTATGTTAACAAAGTGTTCTATGCATACATTTATGAGCATGCCTTTGGAATAGTTGCTTTTATATAATTCTTGCCACGAGGCAAAACATCAAGGAATTACTCCGATGATGAGGAGGCTTTACTGCTCTGCTAACCTCGAGGACGTGATCTGGCTTAATAGAAGAACCTCGTGGCTAGATGGTGCCACGGCGACTTGTGGTCAGCACAGCACTTTCATACAATAGCAATTTGAGAACCACTATGGATTATAATAATTTCATATTAAATTATTGGGCGGGCGTATGCGCGGCTCGTGTTGGGGACCGCTCGTGCGACCGACGATACCGCAAGGAAAACCCTTACCTTATTTTCAAATATTATATTCTAAATTATATCCCTCACTTTTGACCCTTCGGACTCTACGAATTACTCGTCCCAATTTCTTATACATAATCCGATCAAATTTCTTTAAATGCGCACTTCAAATTAAATGTTTTTATGGGAAATGGAAGGATCTATCGCCCAAATGCAGACAGAAGTGCTACGTGTCTGGAGCCGACAAATTGTTAAATTGTCTGCTGTTTTTTGTATACTTAAAATCATATCAAAAATTATACATCAGACATATGCAAGAATAAAAATTGAATAAATACACACATAAGCTATCATTTTAATAATCATAATTTGTATTATTTCGTCCCGGAGATTTCTTAATAATCACTTAAATATTTATATAGTCAACTTATTTATACAATTTTTAAATAAGAAGACTTATACCATTGTATCAACAAGGAAAATAAAACGATTATTTATTTATTTTCCAAATGTAACATAATCTAGATTCTAGAACATTTTTTTAGATGGGATTATCGTAACTATTTTAAGACTATTACTTTAATTTTCATGAATTTTCTGATGCAATTTTTTAAATTATTAGAATTGGCAAGATTTATGATATAAAAAAATACATAAATAATGACTTTGAAACTTCATTAAAACATTAAGAACTAAATACTAACATTATATTTACTTTAAATATAATTGCTTATAAATTTTCATCTTAACAAGGAGAATTGAGATAAACCATAATTATTCCGTCGGATACTCGAAGGAGCAAGCTTCAAACGATTTTAACGACTTTTTAACCATCTGAGAATTCATAATTTAGGTTAAAAATAACAGAAATATAATTGCATTCAATCACACATCACTCAATAAATACGTAGGATTTTTTTAATTTTGTATCAACCATAATGATCTTGATTTTGATAATAACCACTTATTCATTAGTTACTTACTATTATACTAAATTATACACGTTTTCTTGTTCTTCATTTTTCTTTATTTAAAACACGTTTTGAAAAACAAGATCGTTCGTTCAATTATTTTATATATTAATTTTGGGATTCTTTTAGAATCTCGAAGATATTTTTGTAGAGCTTATTTCTTTATATTTTATGCGAATTTTAAGTTATGCGGTTTAAAAATTAATGGAACCTATTTTTCATTTTTCTATAGAGGCCAAAGCTTTTTTTATGCGAATGTGCATTTAAAAAAAACTAAAATTAACACCAGTGCAAGTTAATAATTAAAACATCAAAATTTGAGTGTGTATAGGGCGATGGGATTTTTTTTTAAATCTGTATTATATTTACCATTTGAGTAGTGAACCAAATTAAAATCATGATAAATTTAGATGCTATATTTGTATGTCCGCCACTTATCATCCGCACAAATCCACTTACCTATCAAGACCGTCGCAGCGTATATAAAGCTTGTACATAAATAAATAAAACCTGTCGATAGCACACAGTATTCGGTCATTTCTTCAAGTTAACATAAACAATACACTTGAAATCGATTCATTTTATCATTTACACATCATTATTAGTCGATAAATTTGGGTTAACGATCTATACAATCGTACGATGTACACAAGATACACTCTCCGTCTCTGTCTCCCATTCACAATCTCCGACGAGTAAGATAATCTATCCGTGTTTGTTTCTCTCTAAACTCAACGTGACACTCTGTCTTTGTCCGAAGAATTGTCAATGGAAATCGCTCGCAAATAGGTGAGTGTACTATTATTATCGTGTAACATAGACTTTAATAAAGCTATTCTAAGACAAATATGTATCGTGTTTTTATTTATATGATGTTTTTACATAAAACTTTTTTATGCGATTTTTGGTACATTCTATCACACTGATTTGAAGTTATGCGGTTTTTAAAAATAATAGAACTTATTTTTGTGCGATTTTTTTATATGCGACTCCCCGTGGAAGTATCTATCGCATAAAAACAGACCCAAGTGTATATTAATGTAGAAATATTATATTAATGTTGATTATCTTTGCCATTTATTTTAGCATATTTGCAACAATTCATTCGATTATGTTAAACATTTTAAGTAAGTTTATATTAAGTAGTCCCATGATTTAGTGATTTCATTTGGAACTCAAACTAACAGGAGTTATGATTAACGACCACATTTTTACAAGCATTTATACCTTTTGAAAACCATATCAAAATGGTCGAAAATAGTCCCAATCTAGAAATCTAGATTTTTTATTTAAGCTTCTGAAAGCCTAAAATGTATGCCGAAAGCTTACATTTGTAAAATTGAAAGCTTCAACGTTTGCCATGATGGTTTCTTCATCTCCACAAATATAAAATATGGCCGCCATTGCCTCGTGGCGTCAGGCAAATTATTATAATCGTCTATCTAAAAAAGCATCAGCACGCTTTTCGTCATGGATGTTCATGGACAAGTCCGTTTTCGACATGATTTGCATAAAAACAGGGGAAAAGCTGCGAGTAGCGTTGAAATAATCATATAATCAGCAATTACGACGGCAGTACCGACATCAGCATCCCTGCCCAGAGATCAAACGTATCATCTCCTCTTATTATAATATTATCGTCCAATTTAAATAGGCGATCACTTCAGCCACGGACGTAGAATGTGTGCCGCGCTTCTTCTGGGAATAGGAGGCTTTTCATGTAAAATACGGCCCGATTTAAACATCTAATTCTATATACTTTTTATCATTATGTCAAATTAAGCTCTTCTCCGGCTCCATGAGGATCGACCAAATTAATACGACCCATTTTTCGAATACACCCAACAGTCCTTGCGTACCGATCGATGATAAATGAGACGGAATGGTTGCTTGAATTGAATGATCGCAACGATTGCATCTTTATCTATCCAAAGATGAATATAGATAATTTTATCTGGTGCAATTTTTTCTGTGTGCAATTTTAAAACAGTTTGCTTTTAAACTTTGCTAGCTAAAAGCTATTTAGGTTTTATCTAGATCCTAAATTTGTATACCAAGGGTAAAAGTACTTTGAATTGATTTTTTTCTAAGCATGATTAATTACATGTTATGCCATGTGTTGTTCTTCTTTTTGTAAAAAAATTCAACCCTCTGAAAGTATTTTTGATACTGTTAATAACATAATTACAAACAAACAATGCATCTTGAGCTATTAATTATTTAAAGGCATGTTAAAGAAAATTGAACTTTCAAAAAAAATCAATTTAGGAACTGTTTGCTAAGAGAGGTGTTACTTCAAATTGTGGGTAGAATTCAAAATAATGTGAAACCAAATCATATTAATATTGAGCTTATGATAAGGTGACTATAAAAATTAATTGACAGGGCTATCATTCATATCTATCCATTAGTATCAAATTAATCATAGTTTCTTAGTTCGAAATATGAATTATTGTATTTTAGCGTTAAAATACATCTTATTTGAAGGTGATAAATTACTATTCATAATAGGATATAGAGTATATAAAATATTTCTATATGTTTGTAAATATCAATAGTTGATTGAAATTATTAACTGCATTTTGCATCGAAGGTTCTATTATTATATGGTTTTGAAACGATTGATATTAAATCGACAGAGTGTATCAGTATATTGCGTGAAATTTGTACATTATTTATAAAAATGGCACATATAAAAATATGACATACTACCAATCAAGATAATTTGACCAGAATTAATGCGTTTTTTTCAGTTATTTGCCTACACATAAACGAATCCTTAACTAATCATCATTAAATTGTATAGAATTGTAATATACAGGGTGTTTTGCACATGAACCGATCAAATTTTTATGGGGGTATAAACTAGAAATATTTTTAAAACTAAACTAAGTTCAAAATAGTTGTTAGTTTTTTGTTTAGATAATTTAGAAGTAGACATTTCTCATTAGTTCGCATATTTTTTGTGACTTTGGAAGCTCAGAAGTAATTTTCTTAAAATCAATTGCATAAAATAATAATTTATTCAGATCAAAAATATATTGCAAAATACAAAAACAGTTATTTCGTGCTATTATGACCACAGATAAAAAAGCTATGATGGTTTAAAGGTGAAATTTTGGATATTTTTTCAAAATGTTGGAAAAAAATCTATTTGTACAACCCTGACATTTAAGACATAGGGCTCATATGTTAAACGTAGCAAAAGACCCCCCTAATCCCCAAAAAATAAAATTAGTTCATGTGCAAAACATCCTTTTTGTTGTAAAAAACAGTAATTATTTCAAAAGGATACAGTAATTCAAACCCCCAAACAATTTTTTCTCATCCTTCGTACTCACACTATATGGTGCCTTCAAATTGTTATATATTTAGGTATTTAGAATATTTTATAATAAATCCTACATAATTGGGGCCAATCCTTAAATATACAATTCTTACTTCTTCTTGTGCCATATTCGTTATTGATTGTAGTATTATATTTTAGATATTAAGAATCCTATTATAATGATTTCCCACTGTCTTCCTTGTATGCTTAAAATATAATAAGATTATTTGATTTGGAAATTACATTGGAATGGCGAAATAACCATTATTTACAAATGATATTACATAATTATTTACTTTTTGCTTTTATTAATCGCCTCAATATTTAATAATAAGATTTAAAAAATCAGCCTAAAATTGAATCGAGAAAAATGATCGGAATTATTCATATCTATAATCTGGATTGGAGCCTGAACTTTTATAATAGGAATCCGGGAGGTAATCCATTATATTAACATTTGATCTGTACAAATTTCGACAAAATGCCTATAAATCCTAGTATTGATCAAGGTCAATTTTCTCATCAATTTTATATAAATCAGTCAACAGGGAGTTTTCGTTATCCCTGAAAATCGTCATCGTGCACCAAATCGATAGAGTGGCGGCAGTAATGACGACGTATAGACATAAGTACCGACAAGTCCTCTGTCGGCTTACAGTGGAACAATTGCATTAATGCAAATTACAAATAATGCGACGGGAGTGCAAGCGGTTTTATTGCAGTTTCGCGTGCATGCACCCAGCCTAACTTATCTGTGTGGGTTTGTGAACTAAAAAGAAGAACACACTTGTAATTGCCAATTCCGGGAATAAAATGCTGTTCTCTGAGGATAATCGGTAGTCTTCGTCCTTACTGACTGACGCCCACCGACTATTTACTTTCAAATCAACAACTATTCGAAGCACTCGGACAATAAGGTGATTGCTTACCGTGATACGTTACAATGATTACCTTTATTTGATTAGTGTTAAATTTGGCTGATAGCATGCAACGAGGAAATTATTGCGAGAGGACTAATTGATTGTATTTCTGTAGATGTTTCTTTTTGGTGGTTGATAATTTGGCAGTAATTTGAATCGTAACGAAGGAGCCTCATTGCTTTTTAAGCATGATTAGCAGACATATTTTATGAGTGTTATTGGCTTATTTTTCTTTTGGAGAGAACTGTGAGAATTTGGAAGATCACCACAGCATCTCAGATCCACACATAAAGAGCCCTCAACACCTCGGGGCCCGAACCAAAATACTCGAGGCTAATATACATATCACAAAGTGGACCAAATTACTTGCCTCTCCTGGCGGCAACAGTCCGCGCACTGTTATTTCACACGATGTCTAGTCGCTGTAATAACAATAATCCAGGACAACCGCGGCCACAGTTTGCATCTCCCAAAAATGACTTCAAGCCTTCGCCGAAGTCAGACATTAGCAACTACAATGTATCGATTCTGAATTAAAATACGCAGCATCAAAGTTATTATGCCACAAAATGTATAAAAATTTGAATATTGCTAAAACGTTCATCCAACATTATTAAACGCTATAAAAGACTCATTTTCTTTAAAAAAAATTATAACTTAATGATTTAAGAAGAAATCAATGAAAAACTTGAATAGGCAATATAAAATATAATTAATACATAGATATAAGCGCCCCTAACGGCGAGTAGCGGAAACAAATTCGCATAATACTGAAAATTCCAAAACATTTTCAATGAATTTAAAAAATATATATTTGAGGATCAATGTTTAAAATCAATAAAATTTATTATATTAATTTATTAATTATATCAGTTTTGGACGGATTATTACTTAAAGATACGTTGTTATTTAGATCCGTTATATCACTAAAATTGTATGATATTTTATATAAAAATGGTCAGAATTTCGATTAATTTTTGTAATAATATAGTTTTGATACATTTTAAACGTTTTCTTAAAAATTAAAAATCATATTAATATTTGTAATTATTTGTAATTTTTATACTCAATATTGATCAGTAAATATTAAAATCGGAAGACTATTTGCAATATAATGCAAATGTCTGATATTGATATAGTCAGAGATTGAAATAAGAAAGATTTTATTAATCGTCAAAGCAATTAAATTTTCAAGCTTGAAAAGTACGAAATGCCTTCTGCTGTATGTGAATGATGAAAGCTAAAAGCTTTTCCAGATAAAAATTTCTATCTGGAAAAAACTCAATATGTTTAGCTCCCCTGTCATAAAAATAAAAGCATTGAACGTCTTAAGAATTCGGTTAACCAAATTCATATTTTCTATGAAATAATTCGAGTTGATTCGTCTGTGATTATAGCTTTGATTTTCGATACTCAAGTGAAGCTTTTATCTAATTATACTTCTTTGTCAAGGCCTCTATTTATTATATTATAGGCTATTATCCACTATTGCGGCTCAAACGGCCAAAAGTTCAATGATCTGCTTACTTATATGGATATTGAAAAAAAAAAACTAGCACATATAATACACGACGTCTTGAGCAGCGACCAAAAATGCCATTTTTGTATCCTTGTTATAGTGTGGATGTGTCGGTCGATGTATGCAGGTATTGTGTACGTTGTCGGGCATCAATATTCAGGACTTTTTTTCAACTTAGCATATTCATGAGGAGGCTAGATCGTATGCAGGCGGTTGGTTTTTTGTGTGCCTCCTTCCTCAGACGAAGATTTCCACACACGGAGGGGGTTAATGGGGAGGAAGAGGACTGGGAAGCTTGCGTGACTTCAAATTCGGTAGCTCGCGATTGGTTAGAGAACCTGATGAAGAGCCTCCCAGCGCAGTACGTGCGTGTATCATGAAAGTTGTTGAGAAAACGAAAAGTTCAACATGAGGCTATTACGTGTGACTCTCCGAGAGTCTCCTCAGGATTTACTGGGAAATTATTAAGGGATGAATGAATCGGATGCTTGCGAATCAGTTTTCTGCGATTCTTTCATGCCAGTCGTCTAAAAGATGCTGCTCATCATGAAATTGAATAAATTTGCTGAAAAGTCAGCAGAATCATAAAGATGATTATCCTATATAACCAAATAAAATTGATAAACCATGGAGGACAGTTTTAGCAATGATCACAAATGTTTAGTTGTGATCATTGTAATCTGCTATAGAAATTGTTCAGATATTGGATGAAATTATTTACATTCCATCTTATCATATTGAAATATTTTAGCTTTTCAAAAATATTAGTTGTATTATTATATTATAAGAAATGTATGATTACAATATGATTTCCTTTAGATATATTTTCGGTCATATTTTTGCGAAGTTGCCTGTTGAATATAAATGCTTTGTGTTTATTTAGAAAATGCTACATTTGATTTTGCGCTAATTAAAGAAATATATACTTCAGAATAATATTTTTTAAATACTTGGATAAATATTTTTAAGTCTTATTGTAATAAATTAATAATAACAAAATAATAGGTGTGGTTAAATCAAATCACAGATTTTCGTTAACAACATTACAAAGCTTAAAAAATTATTTTATCCTTGTAAGGATCATATGGATTGAATCGCACGTAAATTGAATGTGTTATTATATTGCAAATATAATTTCAGAATGCATCAAAGCAACCAAAATATCGAAATTCTCTTAATATTAATTCCACGGAATATAAACTACAAAAAATAATTGCTATGCAATTTAAATTATGCAAATAAATAAGATTCCCAGCTTTGAATTGATGGAGACAAATATGATATAAACCAAAATTCAGAAAATGATAGAATAATGAAATATATAGAAATTATGAAGTTGTTTAACATTTCACTTTAAAAAGCATAAATAAGATCCTAGATTTGATCGAAAAATTGGAGTTATATTTTTATTATAATGATTCTTCTACTGAACGAAGGACAAAATTTCTAGGAGAACTTCACAAATGCTTAGCTCCATACAAAAAAAATTTGAATATTTCTCGAAAATTAAATAGAACTAAAAATGCTGCAGAAAAATGCTTCGATAATAAGAATTTAAAGTATTTTTCATAAATTTACATGCAAATATTTTAGTTTTTATACTTTTGGAATTTAAATCCATTCTTTGTGTGACATGGATTCTTATAACTTCCCATTTTTACATAAGTTTAATTATATAATTAATATTTAATCTGAAAACATGTGATGAATGAACGTAACGATATGTCATTGGAATGTCAATTTAATTGCTACATGCCCTGTTTCATTTGATAAATATAGTATTATGTAAAGATTTCTATGTTGCAGTACAATTTCACATAGAAAAATTTCACATAGTGATCTTCTATTAATATGTCTAATAAATATACAAGTATAATGTATTAATATATTTTTTTGTATTTATGAATATAAAATTAAGTTTTCTTAATTGTATATTAATCTTATCTAATTTTATATTATGTTAATCTTTATATTGAATGCCAGTCAATCTTAAGATTTAAATCAAATGGATTATTGACAATTTTAATAAATCAAGTTCTATTGCTAAATAAATGTATTTTAAAAAGAAATAAGTTAAGAAAATCACATGCAGAATGTGGTTAATAAAAAAAAAATAATGACCACATATATTATTCGATAGAATACGAAGCATGGTCATAAATCAACGACCATTTATATCGTACATCATGAAGTTCACAATGGAGCTCCTGCTGACATAACTTTATAATAAATAATAAATATCGTGGCTTATAAATAAGAACTAGAAAGGAATCGAAACGGAAGCACAAAGGCGGAAGAAATTATTATGCCCGATCCGCCCCCAAAAACCAACCAGAACCCTCTATATAAGTGAAAAACGACCGGGACAACAATGCTGACCGGTACATGCAAAAATCGTCGAAATCTTCTTTTAATTTATTCATATGCATTTATATAAATACTTAGGAAAAGCATACAACTTCCAACATAAATTTCCATCGTAATACGGTCCAAAACTCAACAAAATCGCTGCGGAATCGTACAATTTAATCAGACATAATAAGCGAATTATTTTGTAATTATATCGTCCATTAAATGATCGTATAATTGGACGTTTCATTGTGGGCAGATAAGGAATTTGCATGTATCCGTTTGATTGTGAAGAGCGGCTAATAAATGCCCAACTAGATTGAATGACTGAAAGCGGAATTAATGATCGGCTAATTAATGATATTAACGTTTTTTCATTGGCCAAACTAGATGTATGATCAACTTATTGTTATGGACTGGCCAATGGTAATATTTTATTGTGTAAATACATACTATACACAAATGACATTTAAATTAGTTACGAGGGCAGGGTCTCACTCGGACTATATAGGAAAATTTAATTTAAAAAATATTTTAGCCACTACATAACGATTGGGGAGAAAAATAAAATTGGAGAATGCAAAACATGCATAATGAATTTTTAATACTTAAATTGAGGGTTGAAACATGATTTTAGCTTAATTTTTACACGCAGTATATTTGTATTTTTGTGCGTAGAGTAAAAATTTCTCGATTGAACAATCATAGAGTAGAAAAATTGATGAAAAATCAATCATTTTAGACAGTAAAAAGAGACAAATATTATATTAATGATTTGTAAAGTGTTGAAAAATTGTATTGTCCCTCAAAATGAATTCATATCTGTTTATTTATTGTTTATTAAAATAACTATTGAATTTACTCTTTGTAAGTATATAAAATTCTGACCAAATATTGGTGTAGTGAAAGAAATGAAAGACTACAAAAAAAGGTCCTTATTTCATAAATAAACATATTTTTTTCTTTAGAAAGGGAGGATATGAATCTGCAGGGAAGGGTTTTTTTAGGACTCCAATTTTTTTTTTAAGAAGAGTACATACATACTATTTACGTGTATATTATTAGGTAGGAGTGAGGTGATCAGGAGAAAATTAGTGATTATTTGTTTCAAAATAATGTATCTGATCAAAATATTTGGTTATAGCCAATGGCATAGATATTAAATAATATTTAATTAAATATGTAGTTATTAATTAAATACAAATAATTCTTGTATTTTAAATGAATAGTTATTGATTACTTGACAAAATAATATATTGAGAACATAATCATATACAATCAAACTATATTAACTAATAGTCTTATAAGTATTTATTACAAAAACAACATCATTACCACTATTAAAATGTATGCTAAAATCAGTTCCGTTATCTGCACATCCATTTCCTAGAAATTTAGCACCATAAATTGTAAATTCTTCACTAAATACGCCCCTGTTCCTGGAAGCCAACAGTCATCAAAATGTCATTTGGCTAAAAAATAAACAAGCTTCTAGTTTAATTCACGTACCTGAACAATCATATTTATTAGGACGATAACGTGTATATATTATGGATGTACCTGTATTTTTCGAATTAAAAATAACCTATATATATATATTTGGCAATTTTATACATTGTTGGAGAGTTATTAGTCGAATCGGCTTCATATTGATTGCGCAATAATATGTTGCTAATTGTTTTGCGATATTCGGAAAGATGAAAGGCGAACGGCTTGTTGCATATAACAAAGGGTCATTTGAAACTCAACATCATAATTTATATTTAAGGGTCTAAAATCTTGTATTGAACCTCCGTCTGCCTTAGCATAATTTATTATAATGACCAATGGAAGTCTGTCTGGGACTTAGCGTCATCTATGGCGCCAGATACTTAGCGAACATTTTATTTGAGCCATTTATGACCATCGCCCCATTTGAAAACCATGTATATTTTTACTTTAAGCTGTTATCATATACCTTAAAAATCAATGAAAACATCAGAAATGAATTTAAGTTAATGGGCCTGAACTTGCATTACTTGATTTTATTAGTACATATTTAAATAACTGATTGAGATGATTTGCGACATACAATTGTTATGTGGATAATCCAATTATAATTAAAATATTTTTTGCATTTATTTTATAATAACTAGAAGAGTTATCGTAAATTTAAGAAGAATATTCGTTAATGAGACTATTGTTTAATGAGAGTAATGTACTTTCACAGATTTTTAAATGTTAAGATATTCGTCAAGTTTATGAAGTTATTCGTTATTAAACGTATGTAGACGAACTTTATAGGAGATTTTTCTAGAGATTCATCAAAAATATTCCTATATAGAATACTTATGACTTCCCAATTATTTTATGCGATAACATTTTTTCCACTGTTCTGGATTTAAGAATTGAAAATCCACCAAATTAATTGAATATAAAAGTGTGATATCTAATAACTGGGTAAATCTGAGAATTGACATTTCAGTTATTTTTTTGCATATATTGTAGGTTTTCATTATTCTATTACATTTTGATAAAAAATCATCTTATTAATGATATTAATGTAAAAATCATTATAGAATTTGATTCTTCAGGAATTTATTATATAGATATTTAGCTCAAATTTGCTTCTTTTATCGAACTTAACAATAAAATAATACATATTATTTTTTAACCAAAAATTAATTGATTTAAATGTGAAAGTTATAATACAAGCTATTAAAATCGTACTATACTGGCACCATAGTAATTTAATAGCTCAAAAATATTAAGTGTTGGTTTTTAAAAATGACATAAAATTGGCGGTTGGCGAATTCAAAGCAACATTGTCGATACTTTTGCGAAGTTTATTATCCTTTAATAACCATTGATGACCGATGATGCGACTGGCTCCGATATGGTTTCGTTGCTATAATTTTAAAGCATTGTCTGTCAATTTCTTAGCAGTCGCGACTATTTATGTTTAAAAATGGGTTCTTCATTTATTTAAGGGTTCGAGTTTCGATTTTTGCCGCACCCTATAATCTTTGCGTCCATCGGCGTCAAAGCCATATAAAAACGTACTTGGCTGAATCAAAGGCGTCTTTCATGCATCGAGTAAAGATTTGAGGTGTGTAATTTGTCACATACTGAGGAATTGTACTGAAGGTGTTGCAAGGAGAACGTGTCACGTTGCGTCAATGTAATGACACCCTTTCTCAAGACACGTGGGGATATCCCGCAGTTTTAATGAGTGGCTCGCGTGAGCCATTTCCGGCTCCCGGGGAACTGTGGAAGTTCGAAGAAAGGACGACATAGTGTGTCGATTATCGAACAATACCAACTACTTGAATTTCATTGTGCGACAATTGTAAAAGTCGTTATATGCGATCAATCCTTTGAAATTCTTATACGCGTGCTGTATTTTTTTTTTTAATATATTAATATTAAATGGAATTATTAGAATGGCACCATCATTTCTCAAATATGTGTATTTTATATAAAAATGAATGCGTCGTATTTAACGGCCATATAATAGGTTTATGGTCTTATGTAGATTATGGCTGCTTCTGATTTTAATATATTCATTGGTATTTCATAACAATTTTATTCCTCGAAATGATGGGGGCAATGTTGCCCCGGGGGGTTCCCGCTCCGTTGAGGGCGGAGCAATATTTTTTCAAAGAAAGACTCAATTTTAATACTTCAATTACAAAATTGAATCGCCGATTTCTCATACAACGAAGCGAGTGACTAATATGGAAGGGTTGTGTGATAAGTTAGAGTGAAATAATCGTTGGTTATTTAACAAATCTAAATTGACAACATTTAAAAACAACAAAGGATTTCATACATTTCTGTAATGTTTAACAATTTTTAGTGTTTTTGGGTAAAATTGTGAAAAATTCATCAAACCTCTTCTACTAAATATAATGTCTATAGACTAAATTATTACAACAAGGCAAAGCTTTAAAAAAATGCGTGCATCTTAAAAATTAACCAAGTGTAAATATAATACGTTAGTTTCTGCTCTCTTATTATAAATGCTTGAATTTCAATGCCGATTATGGAAGAAAATTACCAAAGTAACATATTTGGGATGTCGCAAGTATTAATATTTTCGATCAATCGTCGCGATCCTGATTTATCTTAATTTTCTGTATCTAAAAATATTAAGATGATTAATAAAATCAGCAGAGTTGGGTACGAGTAAGCGTTTGTAATATTCATTAATTATTAAGTTTTTAGCTTAAATAATCTTACCATACCTAAATAATTTGTGGAAGGCAATGGAAGACCACCAAATAATAATCCTATAAAAAAAGTTTCTTATGAAAAACAATTATGTCCTCTTACGGATTTAGTACTGAAAATAAGAAGAAATATTTCTTTTTATTTGTAGATCGAATAAAAGTTATCTTCAATCAGGTTTCGTTTAAAGATGAAGGTGTTTAAATGGTATGATTCAATATTATCTGTGTTCGATCTTAACCCTTTTTTATATAAGTTCATATTATCACCTAAGTTTAAATAGAAGGAGGCTGACAGAGTTACAAAACTGTCTTGAAAAAATACTATAATATATTGCTTAAATTGGTTGAATATTTTTGGAAAACTGGCAAAATACAATGAATTCCAATATCAAAATCCATATTAAAATAAATTAATTTCATAAGAACAGATAAAGTTTAATTGATTTAATTGCTAAGAATAGACTTAAAGATCTTTGCTCGATGCTTTATCGTATTTTCACACTGTGCTATTTATACACGGTGGACGTTATAATTTAACATGCAGATGAAACGACACCACAAACTTATTAGAGTGCATTATACTAATATTTTCATAGCAAAAGCATTGGCGTATTACTAGCGATCTGTTTTTACTCATCATTTCAATCCAGTAATTTGAGAACAACGATAATAACTAATAGGCGCAGTTGAGTTACGACCCACATTTATGGTCTACGGGGGCTTACATAACGATGTCGATTTGCGCGATGCGATTTGTTGTGCATAATTGATAGGATTATCAGCGACTCTCAAAGTGGCTGGATATGCAAAAATATGAGAAGCATTAACATAAGCAATTAAAAAAATTGGAAGCTTTTAGCGCGCTCCTTGTGCGGTTAATTCGAATTCAACCGTTAAATATTTCGTGCGGAATTATAACCAGTAAATGGCCTTTAATGGATTGCGTCATTCATTGGATAGTTTGAAGGAGTTATTTGAGGATCTTGGTGATTTTTATTGATCGGGTATCTTCAGCTAGTCATCCTTGTGCTTAGGTTGATGTCGTGATGATGCGATGGGGTCAGGGGGCGGCGGCTTCAGACAGGAGGGCGGGTGGTGGAGGCGCAGCGGCTTAATATATGCAAATTGTCCGGTTCATTATGCACAATCCGCATTCGCCCAACGGCGGCCCATTATTATGGCAAATCATTGTGAATTGCAATGTTCTAAATACCCTGACTATCACAAGGGTGTATATAGCCACCGTGGACTAACCGAGTCGAGACTAACCGATCCTTAAAAAATTTGAACCTTTTTTCATGAATTTTCTTTAATGGTATCAACTTAATAGACTATCTTGCACATGCACGCCATTTTATTTTCTAAAATTGAAAAAACCAAATTAAATTTAAATTTTTAGATTTTATATAAGGTGAGGTTTCAAAGATAATTAACTGCTCCTTGAAAAACTTTTCATTATTTTGACGAGAATGATCAAACACATTCAATAGTAATTTCTTCATAAATTGCGATTACGAAAAATAATTTTGTATTACTAAAACTATTCAAACGAATGTGAATTACATTAAAAATTAAAAATGTAGTTTTATACTGAAATATATTTGAAGATGCAATCAAGAATGCTAAACATTAAGGCATGTATTAAATTCTTATTTTATAAGAAATATTACCATTTATATTTATAATGAATTCAGAGGGGCTAAAGGGGGTGAGTTGGTGCGGTACACTGAAATACAAATGGATGTAGAGTTGCTGTACCCAAGCAGATAATTGCATTTGAAAATATACACATAACTGCAGAAATCTTTTAAATAATAAATTAAATCATTATTATAAATAAATAGATTATTCTGTAAATTGGTCATTTTAAATATTTGATGAACACGTAAAAACTCAATACAATTGTTATAAACAGCTTAAGACTGGATAATTTGATTTAGTTGTTTATTTATCGATCATGCTAAAATTCAGCGGAAAATCAACGAAAATAAATTTTAAAAAATTGACGCAAGTTTGCACTCTGCCATTTAAATTATTTTAAATGTATCCTCATGTATGGAACAAAATATTTATTTATTATTATAAATCTACAAATTGTTAAACATTTAGAAGAAGAAAATAATGCATTTTGTGTTCAATTTTGCAAATTTTGACGACTGATGCTGCAATCATAGCATCAACGGTGTCTGAGGATGTTTACTACATTTTTACTAATAAGCGTATCAAGATTTCACTACTTATTTTATAGCAAGAAAATAAATAAATTTCATACTAATAGTTTGAGGAAGAAACGTTGATGATTTAAAGATTAATCGGACAAAGTGCTACCGATTTTGCTCTATTGTAATCGGCAATCTCTTTGTTTTTTAAACGTGATTAGCACAACATTTGAATGACTACCTAAAGAAAGTATTTTTGTCACATCATTATTAATATGAAATGTGTTGGAGGTATCATACAATAGTGGTCTAAATTAGCTACGAGCTTTCAATGATCGATTTTTGTTCGCTCGAATTTTTTCAAAAAGTTGTAAGCAGTAAGCTGAAAAATTAGCCCCATTTAATTTCTTATAGGATCCAAAGAAAACAAGACTGATAGCAGTTTGTAATTATACAAAAAAGCCAATTTGATTGAAATGTAAATCCACTAATAATTTAGATCAGTGCAAGCAATTTTTTGATATCAATTAATCGGCGATTAGTTGTACAAATATATATATATATATTAAATTAGAAGCTAGTATTATTAAATACACTCTTAATAATGGGAATTTAAACACTTTATAATAATCTAATCGGTTTCGTATAAGGATAAAATATTAAAAATATACACTTATATTTATTTTTGGAACTTTAGGTGGTGTTTTTATGATCACCCAAACCTGTATCACTTAATGCCCATGAAAATTTGTGTGCTTGGAGTAATCGAGTGAGTAATAATATGACCGAGAATAACTTTAATGATTACTTACTATGGAACACGTCATCGTGTTATTTTTCTGCAAAAAGATCGCTTACCAACAAATAAGTATAATATGTCAGTACCGGTATAATTACAAAGACTCATGACTTTATAAGACTCATGACGGATACTAGAAGACTTTAATGATTTTGATTTTTGCTGTTTATAAAATTTCCATTGATATTTATCGATATCCATTGCGATTTTGCATGTAAGTCTAAATGTTGGATGATTATGTTGTTTTATGGTTAAGAAAATTGAATCATGTTTTAAACACGCATTTCCCGTGATTAAAGCTTTCTTATCGAGCAAGCACTATATAGGACATACCATCAGTGCGCAACATCAGAGTTTATTAACAATCACCATCATCAACGATAATTTGGAACATGCCGACGCAGCCCATGGATAGTCCTCTGTCCAGCATACTTTATTATCTTAAAAACATTAATATTAACGATCAAGTGGCGTGAAGCTACTGTATAAAAAGACACTCTGCACCTACCATTATGGTGACCATAAAAAAATGTTAATGTGATACAGTTGTGGAGGTCCGTTAACAAATATCCTACTAGCACGAATGCGGTAGTTTTTAAATTCAATCTATTTGATTGAATTAAGCATAATTTTATCATGAAATCAGGTCTGTTTCATAATGAAAAAATATTTCAACCTTTTAGATTTTACCTCGCAGCTCTTAAGTAATTGAGCTGTTATCACATCGATCACATTATGAAAATTTGATGTCAGAGTATGTAACGGGCTGTCGAATTAATCAATAAGCATGCATGTTACAAATTTTCTTTATGAAGTCTTAAAATGCATGTGGTTCAATAAATTTTCATTGATTTATATGGCTCTCCTATACTTATTAAATTAGAGTATGACTAAGGAATGAAATTTAATTTAAATAGGGATGATAGAAAAACGACATGATTAAATGAATAAGTGATATCCATACATGACATGTTTTTATAGATAAAGGAATTTTATGTGGTGATTTTTTGTGGCAAAAATATGTCTGTCATTTATATTCCTTATAATTATACCCTATCATTATAATCATCTCAATATTTACAATTTTGAACCAGAAAATTAGGTTAAATATGTATAGGGATGATCGAAGGAATATTAATACTTCCGATATCCCAAATTTGTTGGTAAAGTATTCAAACCTTTATAATAATGCTTTAAATGCGAATCTAATATAACAACAATGATCAAATAAATATTATTTACAGTCAAAGATCAAAGCTATTACATTACATACAGCTATTGATCAAATGATGTTAAATATTATTCATTCTCAAATCATTAAGTTTTGTGAAAAATGTTTCCAACTGCCTGTCCTAATTGAATGCGATTCCACAATTATTTTTTGTTAAATAACAACATTCCAGTTTCCTTGAAGTCCTGGCGTCATGACTTTCATAACATAATATTATTTGCACATAAGACGACATTATCGTAAAAATGAATGTGATATTCATGATAGGTAATGACATTTAATTACGAGAAAATGCATCACATACATCAATGATGATACGTATATCAAAACGGTTAATCGATGTGAACTTTGTATAATATAAACAGATTGCTATCTGTGGTAAATGCGAATTAAACATGCAGTGAAACATCAGATTAAAAATAATAGAGTATCAAAATGATATAGTTGTGAAACGTGAACGGATTTATAAGATTGAATTATCGAAATAAGAATAAATACTTGGTTTGGATAAAATTTGAAAAACTAAGGAGAAGTTCAAGTAATGGGGTTATAGTTGGAAATAAGAACAAATAATTGAATTAAATGAAAGTGAGCTAGAATATACTTCGATTTGTTAAAGACATCATTAAATTTATGCTGATAATTCGTCATTAACGTATTTATTTATGGAAATTATATTATTTTTATCATGATATTGTAGATAAAACATTTCTGAACTCTGCTGAATAAAATATTATATGAAATGGGGCATGGTTGGATAGGTATGCCTAAATGGTTGCACGGTTGTACAGTAAAATTAAGCGTATGTAGTAACGAACGGACGCACTGGAGTTGAAAATAATCTGTAATTGTATAAAATTATAGAATAGGACTGTGTCTAATAGACTACTGCCTACATGTTTTAGTTGGCTACGTACCACAAAAAACTGGACAGATCGTTGAAATGCAAAAAGAACGCATTTTTATTGCGTATAATTGGACTGGACGATCGAAAAAAATTAAATGGTCTGTAACCAGAATCACTTCTCTATTGTAAAATTTATATTTCGGATCAGATACGATCAAAGTATTTCAATTGTGGAATTAATATTCGGACGCATTTGCTTAACAAATTTTGATTCGTTAAACAATGGATATTACTAAAGCTTGGAAAACTGTTAAAATTTCTTAATATTAACTTATTATGTGCAATCAAATATTTATGATGCGAATGCTATGCTTAATATCCGAAAACAATTAATGAGTGGATAATTGTGCCAATCTGCGTTCATGATGTTGAGATTCTATCTTATGTTAAAATAGCGGATATCCCAATAAAATATATTTTTCAACCTTATAATGCAGCATAAGCCTATAAGTAGCTTGATTCCTCATTATTGTCAAAGTATTTATTATTTCAGATCCCAGAAAACACACTATATCTAGATCAAAGGGATTGATTAGAAATATTAATAAGTTCGATCTCTCAAGTTTGTCGGTATGATAAAAAAGAATTCCCCTGTCTGAATTTGAACAGGAACCATTTTAATAAGAGTCTTTGAAATAACCCAGTAAACCAATCATTGGTGATTTATCAGCGTGATCTACTGAGTAAATTTAAAACTAGAATGTTTATACATATCAATGAAAGTTGATTTATCAGTCATGAATTTGATCAGAAAATTTGATATGAATTGCTTCTAGTTTATGACGTTAGGATTATTGAATTTATGTATTTTCCAAGTAACAATTTATCAATTATTTGAGGCAACTACAATAATAATAAATATTCAATCTAGAGATTTTTTTAAAAATAAGTTTCTCAAACAATAACAAATAATTACATATGTAAAAAATATTTTTAATCAACAATAGCTTATTTATATAAAAAGGTTCCTTTGGAAATTTCCGAAATCAAAAATATGTGAATACATAGTCTGTTTTCTAATTTGTGCTACATGTTAGTATTTTTTTTTTAGATTCACAAATTTTAAGTTATAAAAAGGATCAAATCATTAAGAGAGATGTTATTATCAAAAATATTTTTTGTTTGCATATTTTAAAAAAGTCTAATTATTTTGTTGTTTGGTGTATGCTGAAAAAAATCTGTTGTAATCGTATTGATGAAGGTAAGCATTTGTAAAGTTTTCTTTTAAATTTGGGGCTTATTTTCAGTGGTAGGACTTAAATCCCAAGAGTATATCTCCAATTTTTCAGCCAAATATTAGCTTTTCTTTTTGCATTATAAGCTAAAAACACTGTTTTTGCATTCTTTTAGATACAAATAATTGGTTTCATTGGTCTCTTTCTTCATCAGTAATTTTTAGATATATTTGTAGTTCATATTTCTGAAACCTTCTGAAACTCATATTGACTTAGCTTCTGTTATTAGCTACAAAAATAGCATATTATACATTTGTGACTTAATATATTTATTAAATTATTACTGTGATGTATTGCATTTTAAGTAAGTAAATTTTGCTATATCATAAAATGTCTTAATGCGAATATACGATCCAAAGAATACATACAAACATCAATAGAAAAATGAAGATTTACAATTCATTTTACATTGCGTGTAGCTTCGAAATGACATGCACTATAAAAGTAAAACATATCAGTTCATAATTTGATAAATCATATCTTTTAGAAAAACAACAGATACAATTTTATTCTGAAAATGTTGGAAAATCTAAGGGAAAAAATCAAAAAACAGGCTCAATGTAAAGTAATGGCAAATTAATATACATATTATTGAGATCTAATAAAATATGGACTAGAATAGCATGCTTTCGAAATAATGAGGATAATATTGAGTATGTGTGTTCCACTGTATTGAAAATAAACTGTCTTATAGTATAATTTCGAAAATTACACGATAAAAAGGAATTCAACACTCGATTGCATGGACTTCTAGATAATGTCCATCAACAATGTAAACCGGAATAATATTTCTTTATAATGTACAATATTGACAAATTTAATATTGCGGAAGCGAATAAAGAAGTTGTGCTTTCAAGTCTGAATTGAATATTAATTTTGTGCATATTTTTTTAATTCTAACGCAAATTTAATAATGATATTTGTCTTCATTATAATAACATAAACGTTAATAGATTGAGGTGAATTATAACTATATACTAATAATTCAAAGAGTTTTTTCATTGTATTTATGGTATTTTAAATACAATTGTATATTTATATATTGATCCGTTGATTAATATCGTCCATGGTCTATATCGACCCCATTATTTTGACTTTAACCATCAAACATGAATGTAGTATTCAGTGCTATGAAAAAAGCTTCAAGTTCATTAATATTTGATGGATTACGAGCCCAATGGAATTATCGGTAGATGAGAAAAATATTAAGGTAGTTTTCAGCATTATGTTGATGAAGACTATATCTAGCAATGTCTTTTCCTTCTTTAAGTGCCATGATCGTTATCAAATCTCCATAGGAGACTTTAATAGGGAAAGGATTTTTCTTGTGAGGCTTTCCTACTTTACTTCCTTCCTACTAAGAACTTTATAAGTGAATAGCGAAATTATCTTTATTTATTTATTTATATTGTAAATTTAGTTATTCAATCAAAATAATTGAAATTTTGATTTTTCAGATTTCTTAAATTTGTTGGTGATTTTTTCCCCCACAAACTTGATCCCATTTGAGCCCGAATCTTCGTAATAGACCCTAGGATCCAGGATCATTATATCAATACTTTTCTAAACAAAATCAATGCTTCTGAAAAATATTTTTCATTTTTATTTCTCAGTCCTAAGTCAATGCATATGACTTGATGTTAAATATGGACGAATGTTAAATGTCCATCATTATAAATTTTTAAGGGTTGATTTATATCGAAAAAAATATTCTTGATTGGTATTTTCTATTGAAAAATAAATTCGATTCGATCATGGCCTCAATTGGCGTCGACGCTAAGTGCAGCCTATGCGTGTATTACGTCGTAAAACCGGGATTAATTCAAACAATTAAATTAAAAAATTGTAGGCTTCGGTGGAGGGGCGCACCCACCCGTCTCCTGATTGGCTGATCCGCGTCGGGATCCGCCTTGTCGATTGCGCTGGTGGGGGAAACGACTTGGATCTACGCGCTCGACCTGATTTATCGACATTTATCACGAAGGAGCAATGATGGCGTGATTAAATAAAATGGCTGCTATTTAACAGCAATACGATATCGTGACTTCCAACCGAACGCCTAATGTTAACGATTCTCTTCATTTTCATATGCGGCTGCAATTTGCCGGCTAGAGAATCGCAGCCCACCGCTCCTAAGAAATTCTATCAAATTATTCACTTATCAGATTCCTATTCAAATCCATTTGACATTTTTATTTCACACGCATCCTATTTCCTAACGTTTTTCTTCCAATGCAATAATTAGTGCATTTATAATAAGAAGTATTCGTAGAAAGAGTAATTGCACGAATGTGCCGGTGCACCATGCAATTAAAAACAAATACTCATTCAGGGTACACGAAGATTTAAGCACGATATGTAATGTGCAATATGAAATAAAATCAAAATGTTCAACACTCAATTATATTATGAACGATGTCTTGAATTTATTATATTATCAATGGCAATTGATTAATAGTAATTATCCAATTACAATCGCTGATTCATGTCTTGTAATGGAAAAAGTTGATATACACTAAACTTTCGTATAACACGGTATTTCTATAAGACGGCCAATTAATTGTGACTTGTAAAACATTGCTGTAGAAGAAAACATCATATATTAGTAACACATGAGATTTAAACGTCACCTGTATTAGAAAATTCTGTTTATTCAGATCGGAGATCTATTGTTAAAACATCAATGAAATAGCTGGAAAATATAGAAATTAAATAAGTACAGAATTATTTGTAAGGTGGTCTATCAATATAAAACATATTTCTTTTACAATGAAGAAAACTCATGATCTGGATAGTAGAGTGCAATGATAAATATATATATATTTAGGTGGACACATTATTAAAAATTAATGAGCATCGAAAAATTATCGATCATCTGTAGAATAATGATAACTTCACGATTTTTTTGATAATAAATGTGAACTTGATGATTTAAAGAAGCGATTCTCCCTACATAATATAACAGTCCAAGAAAAATTGCTTCGGTAGAAATAAATTAACGTTAGGAACTGTTTGATAAATTGGAACACCTTTTATAGATGGAAAGAAGTTTTAAGCTAATGAAGGAATTAAAAAAGTGTTTAGCTCTTTATTATGAAATGAATGAAGATTTATACGTTTTAATTTATATTACTATTTCAGATAGACAATTTGTTATTTATACACGAGACGAAATATGAAGTGATGAAATCAGAGTAATTTCTCATAAAAAAATTGATTTCATATCATCTGTCAAATATTTAGCTACGATATTGAACCGATAAGATAATTATTTTCGAATGATATCAATGTTTACTTAATATTATTTGGTTCACGCAATTTTTTCATATACAGATTCGGTCTCCAACCAAACGAGAGATCATTACTTCATTTCCTCTCAATCAGATCAGTCCTTCAGTTCTCCTCCAGACAACATTTAGATAATTGTAAATCAAATTCAGAAATAAATATATATTGTGACAAAATCATTGCTTTTACTGAAGAATACGCACCCCAAAATCCGTCAATCAAATCCCTCATTTAATACAATACATAAAACTGGTGTCAGAAGTGGAATTAATCAAACATAATCGTAAAATTACAAACAAGCGTTTTTAAAACATAAAATTATATCATTATAATACGATTTCATGAATCTAATAATGTTTACAATTAATTTATTCATTGAATCTGATGATGGTATAATGATTTAAATCTTGGAATCTTATTATAAAGGTTCTGGTCCAAATCCCGGTTGTAATAAGATAATTTTTACCAAATCAACAAATTTGGTTTATTCTGTTTTTCTGGATCCGAGAAAAAAATACTAAAGCGACTAATTAAGAGCCTTTTATGAGAGAAAGAATTTGCAACTATAATTACAAATATTTACCAAATTTACGTAATAAATCCTATTTTAATAATTTTATCCTACTTTATCTATTAGTGGATTCATTCACATTAAAAAAAATCCCCTAAAAAGGCTCTTATGGAGATTGCCAACTTAAAAACAGATATGACACCTTAAGAAGTAGAAAAATAAAATCATGATTAGCGTAGTTTTAATTTTAAAAAAACATTCCTTATTATCCGTATAAATAACTTAAATAGTATTAAATACCAGCAGGTATTTATATTATGTATTTATATTATAATGTATTATTATTCCATAAAAAGCATGTAACTTTTTTGCTCATTTTTTTTGAGAAAATATCAAGATGTTAATTTTATGCAATAATTTCATAGCTCAAAAATATGTAACATCGACATCATAACTGAAATATAAGAAGCAATTGTCTCGGCGCAAAGCTTTTTTACCAAGAAATAACACGCTCAAGCAATGAAAAGATCTCCATACAATGGTGGACAAGGACTTGGGTGCGTTGCCATATGGCTCTCGTAGGTAGCACGCCAATAATAAATATCATAGCATTACACTAACAAAAAATAATTTCAAAATGACTATAATGATATGGTTGTACCGACCATGCGTCCGTCGGCAACAAAGGGTTGACTGGAACTCTTTTTCTTTCCGTTTCCAATAACTTCTAAAGTAAACACATCCATTGATTAAAGTATATTCTACTTTATTTTTATTAATTAAATTAATCAAAACAAAATAGCAATAATTCTGCATTAAATAATTGGCATGATGTAATTATCATGAATATTTTAAATAAGAGAACACAGTGTCACATTAGCTAAAGAGATGTTTTAATACCACCAATGATGCTATTAGAAGAGGTGACCAGATGAACCATCGTCAAAAATTGACATTATTTTATATCCAAGAAATGTTAAGAAATAAAATGCCTTATAAAATAACCAGTAAATCGATGAGTTATTGAAATTAAAAATATATGCAGATTTTCATATGCTCCAAATGTTAGAATTTACATTAGATCCTCATGTCAATAATTTCATTATACTTTCTTTATAAATTTAAAGTGAGGAATCTTTAACAGTTATATGACCTGTATACGTATTGTAACAGTCCACCTTCCCCTTTTTGTAGTCTTCCTTCTTTCGGTAATAATACATATTATTCAGTACATAACCATAAAATACGGTCAATGAAAACCAACATTATTTTCAACAATAGCATAATAAATTGGCGGACATTTATCAACAGGATGTACATACTTCAAAATAAAGCGAGCGGTAATATGAATTTAATTAGAAAATTTCAGGTTTCGTCCATTGAGCCTGTGCATCATATGAACCGGTCACTTATAATTTAAAATAATTTATCCTTAGGACAACAGGGCTTCCATAAAATAGACACATTTGTCCACGTCAGCTTGCTCGTATGTCTAAAAGAATGCAAAAAAAAATTACAAAAATATGGTTAGTTACATCAGCGTTCCAAATATTCATATTCTCAATTTGATCAATCTTAATGCGATATAATGATCGATGATTGTCCATTATTTTACATTTAAATATGCAACAATCATGTTCAATCAAAATGATTGTATTACTTTGGATTTAAGGACAAGATTTGGTCAAAAGCTATAATCAATCGGAACGATAATGAACATTAAAATATTTATAATAGGCAAGTCCGTAATAAATTATGAACGAATGTAATGTTCAATGTCTGTTATTATTGAGATGCGTCACCATAATGGAGCTAAAGGATCAATTTTCAAAATAAAATAAAATACAAATGATTTACGACGATTAATAACGATATTTATACTGTAATTATATTCGCATACCATAATATGAATTCATGGTATATTTTTTAAGCAAAATATTCGTGAATGAATCTAAAATATTTCCAATTTTACGAACAGGTTTGTATACAAAGGATTGGAAATCCAATCGGAATATTTTTAAAAAATTTGCAAAATATGAAAACTTATTGTCAAAGCCAGTTTATTATACTATTTTGTAAACAGAACTAAGAAGCGTTTACATTTAATCATTAATCCAATTGCTTTGTGTAACTTGAAAGATATAAGCACCGTAGTATAAACTAACTAAACTAACAAACTTTATTTAAAGTAATTGTAGTATTTGTTTTTTCGCAATTTCGTCGAAAAAAAATCCTATGAACTTATTGAGTGATGTGTTGGTTTTAGTTTATATTGTTTTTTGGAAAAAATTAGCCATTTCAACCGATTATATTTATACATTAAACATTTTGACTGATCATAGAAACATTTAATACCCATTTTACTGATAGATCTTTAAAAAATCCACACTCATAAATATAAAAAATATCTTCAATTTCATAAGATGACTTACATTATCAATGTTTTAAGTTTTACGTATTTCAAACAGTTAGTAATTGATAGTTTTGCAATAAAAATAGTGCATATTTAATATGCACAGATACACATTACAACATCTATGATAGAGTTTTGTTTGTGATTTTGCATTTTTACTCCGTTTCGCAGTATAATTTGCTCAGAATTATAAATTTCAGAACAAACAAAGGTATATGTATATGAATTGAAAATCATAGAGTACGATTACTTCCTTTGTCTTTTCCCCTTAAAGTAGAATATCTAGTGTATTGTATATGATGAAATTGCACAAAATAGAGTCAACAATAAAACAAGCTATGAGAGACAGTATATTGTTATATGCATGACTGTCCTCATTGTGTAATTATTACTTTCCACTTTAGTGGCTTGGATAATTCAAGAGAAGACTGTCTTTACTGGGAAATAGATACTTAATAGTACTTCATATTGACCGGTATGGGACCATACTAATTGGCACATGTTACAGCGTTTATTGTACATAAGAGACAATTGTAGTCTATCTAATATTATTTGCAAATTGCACTCACTCTCTTCACTCTAATAAATCGATGAAATTGTATAATTTCAGGCACAATTGGACTCAATCGAGGACGGCTTGTGTAATGTATGCAAAATGCACGACGTTCCTCATAATCCAACCCCTAATCAAAATAATGGATTTGATTGTCTTTGTGTTGGGGAATATTCGCAATTTCGACAATTATAGTAGGAAAATTCACAACGTTAAAAAAAAATTATCGTACATATTCAAACACAAAATTTAATTTAATTTTGGTATCTAATATACAATTTATTATGCATACGCACATTTTATATATTTGATGATGATTGCTAGAGATTTTTTTTTCAAATGTTTTCTTAATGGATCCTGTTAGTTTTTTTGTTATAAAATAGAATGATAAAGATCAGCGATTCTTAAACTGGGGTCCGCAAAGCCATTACCAAAGCATTTATCTATACTTGAACTAGATATTTTCGTGGAATTATCTTGCAATACGTCTTACGAACAGACTTTTTTGGTACTATAATATATTAAATCAAAGTATAGCAACAAATTAAATGCAGAAGCAGACCTTTTAATAAAACTTTTAAACATATAGCCCAACATTGTGGTTCTCGTTTCAAGAAAATAGCTGCATCCATCTCATTAAGTAAAAATATATACAAAAAACATTATAAAAAGATCTATTTTGACCAGTATTTGACCATTTTTATTTATTTGAAAGTGACATCTCAAGAACAACGCAAGATGTCTAGTAAAAATTTATTCAAGAGGGGGGTCTGCGGATTGCATAGTTTAAGAAAGAAGAAAGAAGAATGATCGACATTTTACATAAATGCACAATAAATATACAGATATACACTATGTATTTATAAATTATTCGCAATGAATTAGCTTATTTCAAATTTATGGCAAATATTGACGATGAAAATAATAATTTTTCATCAAGATACCAAAACACTTCAATATTGGCATTGGTTAATGTTTAAAAAGTATGATTTGATTTATAACTATTTTAATTTTGTTAATAAAAATCACTCTATCGTGGAAAATATTTCTTGAGTTTTAAGGTAAGGATTTTTCGTTCCATGATTTTCCATTTGATTCTACACACGGTAATGTTATTATATAATTATTTGAAAAAAAACATTGTTTTTAGGTAGATTTGAATCTATAATCTATATAAGTAAATAGCGAAATCATCATTATTTCTATACAATGTTTCAATTATTGTTGCAAATTCAGTTAATTATAAACATCATAGTAAGACTTTATTAATCACCTCAATATTTACTTTTTCAGTTCCAGAAAATCAGGATAAACTTAAATCAAGGAGATCAATCGGAAATATTAATATTTCTAATTTTCCAAATTTATTAGTATGGTTATTTGTTTTTCACAATCTGGATTTAAGCTCGGGTTTTTAATAAGTGTTTAAGATAGAAGTCGTTATATCTTTTGTATATTAGTATATTTTTATAAAAATCTTAACCAGTTTTGAATGTAAATCATTTTGAACCTTTTAAAAACGAATTTAATTTAAGTTATATTCAACGCGAAAGTCAAATAGAAAGGAAAGAAGTGAATGTACAAGTAAAATATCACTCGATTACAAATACTCCGTATAAAGGATTTACTATAAAAATGAGCTGGCCCCGTTCCGAAATCGTTGATGAAACGGTACATTCGCTTTGCAAAGAATCTTAAATGCTTTTCTCGCAATTATTCTCCCAATTCCGGCTAAATTGCTGGTCAAATTATGTCGGTAGCATGAGACCAATTTATTTCCTGTTTTACATGGCAATTATTGATCGAATGATCTACCAAAAGATTGAAACGGCGGCCATCGAGCGAGATGTCTAATTGTAGATTGTTTCAGTAACGTACTGGCCAATTATATAGTTGGGGTAATTTCGCGATATGCGGCCATATTATTAGGTAGGAGTGGGCCTCGGCTAAAATTCGCCGCCACAACTACATACATTAAATCCGAGATAAGCCGCCAATAGGTTTGTTTGTTCAAGTGCCACTTGTGGACCGCTCATCAAATGTTTCCACTTTACTAATTTATGCAAATAAAAACGAACAAGTTCACATTTACACAAATTGATGCATATTAGATAAAAAACATTGTTTTGCGTGCTCGCATATACGCCACTTAAACGTTTCAATGGAAATGAGCTTTAATAGCCACCTTTTGTAAAATTTGTAGTATGGTCCAAATTCTAAGCGAACGAGTAGTGAAACGCCCATAGAAAGATAAGCTGAAGTTGCGGTTGGCTTAACTTTTCCCAAGCCAAAGAAATCTTGTGTTCTAGTGTGGGGTCATATTGTACTTCTGCACGCAGACAATGCGAGTAGCTATAAGTATAATTTTAATAAATATTTTTAACTAAATAACTGTATCTGTAGGTAGTCTCGTGATTAAGCGATTGAACTAGTAACTCAATTGTCACAGGTTCTAAACTACATGTGTGGTTGACAACCATATTTTTAAAAAACCATATATTCACTATGAAAAATCGTGTCAAAATCATGAACAATAGTTCCATAAAAAGGCTTGCTAACAGCTACCTCAAAAAAAAATCTGCATCTGCAATTCAATACTTTATTTTTAAATGACAGTCTTGAAAATATACTCTTCTATGAGATAAAATACACAAAAAATATGGTAAATTTGCTTAACACTTTCGCGTACAATCAGATTCTGATTACCTTGTTTCGTAAATCCGATTGACGACATTATTCAAAGAGTAACAAAACCATCGCTAGAACACCCAATGAAGGGTCGGTTATCCCGTCTGAGACGGGCCGTCTCCTGTTATTGTATTATATTTATGGGAGTCGAACAATTGTTCTCAACATTTTTATTTTTGCCAAGGATCGTATTCTATTTTTATTGTATTATATTTATTTTTCGTATGTGGATATATATGGGGTGATTCTGTGGTTTACAAATTTGCGAAAATTACACACAGTACACACTTTTAAAAATACACAAAAAGGGTTTAAAAAGCTATAAAAAATAATAATATAGGTCATAAGATTGCGAAATAATTTTATAAATTTACAATTTACAAAAGAAAAATCCAAAAAATTAGTATCTATAAAAAAATTATTGATGAAAATAAATAAAGCAATTTCCACTACATAGAGCAGGATTTTTATTGCAGGTTTGGCATCTCCATGTAGTGTTGGCACGTTTATTATTTTTCAAACACCACCTGCAGCTCAAATAAGTTTATAAAATTTGATGCCATATTTAGCTTTCTTCCCTTTCATGTATTGCCATAACCACAGTCGCCCTCGACGAAGAAGAAGATATTCATCTAAAGAAATTTCTTCCGATGGAGAATATATATTTTGAAAATTCGAAACAACGATGTCAATAAGTGGGCTTATTTTTGACATCCTGTCATTATTGTTTAATGTACAATTCAAACATCTCAATATTTTTTCGAATCTTCTACCCGAAATTATATAAGAAAATATTGGATGATAATACAACGGAGCACGTGAAAACATTTTTCTTAATGTTGGAAAACCTATTTGCCCACCGAGCAGACACAGCTCCAAAAAATTATCCAATTCCATATCATTTATTTCATTGAATTTGGTCACCGTGTAGTGTCTTGTTTTTGGTAATTTGTTTTTCAACAACTTTTTTCCATAAGCATTCGTAAATTTTATCAACAGTTTTTTAATTTCCTCAGTCCAAACACTTCTAAAAAATTCTATAGATGTATCTCCAATATCTTTTTTAATTCCTGAAGATGCAGAATCAAAACCAAAATCTGATATTGTTTTATGGCTCTTTGTCCAATTATCATTTCCTTGTGAAGCATGATTATCGGTCCAGGCATTATCCAAACTTCACGATCAACAAAATCACTTTGATAGGTACTAAAAGCGGAATGCGAAATAATCCAAATACAAAACGAAAATGTTATACACAATTGAACTCAACGAAAGGCGAGAGCGAGTATCATATATATATATATGCAAAATGTTTAGAAGCTCATAAATGACAAAAATGAGTATTTATAGATAACGAAATTGCTCTGCTTACTTGAGTCATTGTAACGGCGATCTTCGGCGAAACTAGAAAAGAAAGTCTAAACAAAGAGACCAGCTGCTAAATTTACGATGCTTTTAAGATTTCGTCAATGGATCGTAAAATGCTTGATAAAAAGACTACAACAAATAGCACCGATCCTATTGTTCATAAGAGGGATAATATACGTGCATAATACGATGGTTCCACATTTTTCAATTTAAAAATCTTCTATTAAAAATAACTATTCTGTTGACAAAATACATTATTTTATGTGATTTTATTTTATTTTGGCGAAATTGTCGAATACGCGATAGTGAGCGATGTTTATAATATGTATTATAGTTTGTGCATCGCAAAAATCGAATGATTCACCAAAATTAATTTATCTTATTCGGGAAAGTTTGAGAGTCTTTGAGCAATGTTTTGAAAATGGTTTGTTTTTTTGTCTTGTTTTTTTGTGTCCCCGAAGGCGGTATACAAAAGACTAATCCGGCACGAGAGTTTTAGCCGAGCAAGTTTTGTCACCAGATGCAGTTAGAACGAACGTAAGACTTACGATCGACACGCCGCAAAGCGTTAATTAATGAGCGAAATACGATTTTTTTGGCGTCTCGTCTTAAAAGGGAATATTTTTTCCTAATAACGATCATTCAGATGCATTTGATAACAATTAGCCCCTTAAAGAAATTATACTATACTACGTTAAATCAATACTTATTTCGCACTATAATACTAATCACGAAGAAACATAATACTATTTTAGGTTAAGTGTGCATATATTTCTTTTGTATGTTCATGTAAGCGCTCTGGTAAAATGTTTAATTCAAATGCAAAGTGGTTTATGACATTTTTAAGTGTGCTTGAATATAAAAATTGATTTGATGAAAAAATGATTTATTTCGCCCGGGGATTGAACCCCTCACTTTTGCTACACGATCACTATACGTAATTTGATATATATAGAATGCAGATGCAAACAAAATGCATATAATCTACGAGGAAAATCGTGACTTTCTAATTTACTTTGAAAATTTCTCCACGATTATTTTGTAAAATAAAAATATACAACATTTTCGCTGAAGCAATCTAATATGAATTTACACGTATAAGATAGAAATGCGTGAAGTGTTATTACTACTTTAAAATAAACCCTCAAACAAAATTAAATTTCATCATTGAAAATCATCAAAAATTTAAATCTTGACGAATAAGTCGCTAAGTAAACCTAAATAAAGGTATAAGAAGCATCGTAGACTACGTCGCATTTAGGTTTGATATTTTTTGCTTTTTTAGCGTACTCGTGTAAATATAATGCTATGTTTATATCACATATTTCAATTTCATTCATAATTTCATTTTAAGATCCCCTTTATTTTGGATCCTGTATCTGTGCACCTGTTGAATTTGCTTTGTTATGACTCTAGTTCTTAAATTTAGAATTTCCATTACACTATACCGTAAGAATCATTGCAATTGGGTCCAAGAGCTTATTTTAAATCACAACATACTACAAGGCGTTTTAATTACATTAAAGTATATTACATTATATCTAGCATGTTGTAGAAATATTCTAAGCTCAAATTTTAAACCATAGTTTCAAAATATTGTATTATGGATCTTGTACATTTTCTATCTTTCACAAGATGATAAATAAAGAATTGGTGTACTTTTAAAATCAGATAATTTCTCATTCCTATAATATAAACGTGGCTCGAGAATCAGAACTATTAATATAATATAATATAATATCTAAACTATAATATTTTCTTATTATTAAATACTTAAGGACCAAATGTTGATATATATAATTAGATTCTGGATTAAATAATTTTAACCTAACTATACCATGTTTAGAAGATGATGGAAAACCACCTCATGAAAAAATACTTATATCTGATAATGAATCCTTAAGAAGAAAATATAAATTTAGTATTATTGTCATTCATAGTTCCATAGCGATTGATTTTTTTACATATATTATTAAGAGAAGGGGTCCATAGGAGTTTTTTTCCTCAGTTTCTTCTTTTTTTATATAGATATAATATATTAATTAAAATAAATATTTGCTATATTTTTGCAGCATTCCTATAGCCTCTGAATTGACTTGTTGTAAATATTAATAAAAACAATTCCCCAAATACTTTCATACAGATTCGTAAGCTTCAAAGCGAATACCCCTCATTTTAAATTAACATTAACAAATGTACGTATGTTCGGAAAAATTATAATAAAAAAATATCACAATATACAACAATGGGAGAGACCCTCCCCTCACAGGGCACGCAGCTTGAGCAAGAATACGCCCCCTGTTCATGTAATTGGACGAAAAATTGTTATAATTAATAACAATTAGATAATATACATACGAAGAGGAAAAGCACGCACGAAAGCGCGTGTGGGAACTCAACGGAAACCACGAAGAAAGTTTTATGAAACGTTTTAGGTTCTCATTGATCCAAAGGCGACCAAAGACACATTATAATTTCACCATATCTCCTTTAATAAATAATAAATTAATTAACCCAGATGCCTGTGTGTAAACACGATTGAAATTCTAAAAAATTGCTCTAAGTCAGTTCGAAGTTGCTCGAAGTCACGTTTAGCTCGATGCAAATGTTGGTGTAAATGGCAGAAAATCATTGCTTTAAAAAATATCCAAAGCTTGAAGATCTGACTCCATTTCTTGGCCAAGAGATAAAACACCATCTCTTATCAATTTATAAAGATTTGTCCAGGGATAAATTACTTCAACGATGCTTGGGTGGCCATACCCATAATGCTAGTGAATGTTTTAACTCGACGTTTTGGCGATTGGCTCCAAAGCACCTGCATTCTGGTGTAAATATCACTGAAATATTAACATACATTGCTGCTGGGATATTTAATAACGACTACAGCTTCATTTTGAAGATGATGAATTCACATTAAATATAATTATTGGCACCTATTGTAAAGTCTTTGCAGAAAATACTAATGAAGCGCGGATAGCCAGGTAGAACCGTAAGAGTCTTTTTGAGACAAGAGCAGCTCGTATAGCCCGAAAACAACAGTTGGTCGAAGATAATTAATTTTTTGAGAAAGCTGAAGATCTATTATATGGACCTGGAATCATTGGTTGATCAGTAAGACACTGGGAAAATGTTTTGAAATTTTGGGATGCTTCTCACTATAATATTATCTAGTAAACAAAGCGAATGCTTTAAGGATTTCGCGTAAATAAATAATTTTTTTGGGGTAAAAATTATCAAGAAAATGGTAAAAAATATGAAAGTTTAACTAAAAAGCGCACTAAATTTTTAATTTTATACTTTTTAAAATTTTTATATCTTAATATTTTAAAATAAATATATGTTTGGTTTTTTTGATATAAATATGAATACTCAAAATGATTTCTTTACTATTAATTTTTATGTTCAGTAAAAGATTTTCATTTTGGAGGATAGCATTGTTTTTAGTTTTTTTAAATATTGAACATAACGTTATGAAAATGGTTTTGGAAAATGGATAATTTATAATCAAAGTTTCATAATAATTCCTTCGTAAAGATCCGATGTCACTACCTTTTTCAGAATGTATTTACTCATATTTAAGAATCTTCTCATAAAATAGCTGGTTGGTAACAATTCTTTGTTAAAATAATAATTATTTTCAAACACCTGAATTTAATTTCTCACAAAACATATCGAAATATTAATTTTATATCATTATCAAAGATCATGTTATTTCCAAGTCTGAATACATTAGTAGCTGTCAAAATTTAGTTAATGACAATATTTATCAATTCGTTAAAATACTTTACAATATCAATTTTAGCAATGATTAATTTATCACATTTATATAGATGTTTCAAATTAGTAACGTTTGAATATTTTTTTAAAATTATTATCTCAATATAGTCCTCTCTCCAAAGTATTTTTGATCATATAACATTCCAGCAAGATTCTTTGAATTATGAAATGAAATATTTCTCGAAGCATTATCATCGTGTTCTGGTTAAATTAGTATGGAAGTTAATTGAAAATTATCTCTCAATATAAATTTAATTACACTTGAGTTAGAATATTAATTATTTTTTTATTGGGTCCATCTCGTGTATTTTATACATGTAGACTGATTATGGTTAAGTTAAAACTATTGTCAAATTTATTATCAATAATATTCTGAGAAAAAGATGTTCATTGGAACATTTTATTAACACGTATGTTACGTTTTTGCAGAATTATGCCCAGCTCAGCAGACTTTTGGAAAAATCTCAAAGATTTTCAGCAGACATAGTCTGTGATCATGGCCGTTACTACATACTGCAGAGTGTTCACAAAGTGGTGGTACAATGAGTTTAGTTGAACAGTTGGAGCTGTAAATAGGGGAGAATTACTGAAGATAGTCATGCATGAGGCTGGGCGGACTCTTCCGGGACATGGCCGCCCGCCCATCGCTATTACCGCAAATGTCTACCTGGCCATTTTGAATTCCTACCGGTTCCACCATTATTACGTCAACATCGCATAATCACATTTTTATAATCTATTTAATTCTATCAACATGGCGATCTAAGAATCAAACGCAAAAATCTCATGGATTCGCTATAATACATTTTATAGCTCGTTTATCATAGAGCGCTGCGAGCAACAATCGCTTAGATCTGATTAAAGAAAGTCGTCCGTACCATGATGACGGACGCAAAAGACTCCAATTTTACAGTGACATAATTTGGCTTTATTATACTACGACCTGAAGCTAAAAAGCTTATCATTCTGTTATTATAGTAAACGGTGGATTTGAAAGAGGTTGAATCTCTAAGTTTGGCCTCGAGACATCCGCTAAGCTTGAACATGACTAATGGGTAACTATCGTCCGGCTTCAGGTGGATTCGAACTGGATTATTCCGTTAGTGAGGCTTACAAAATGCACAATGATAGACAAGGACATTGTTTGGATCTAGATGACAAAATCTTAAGCAGAAATATTTCTCGTAACTTCTTATATTTTGTATTACAACGTGATTTACACAATAATAAATCGATTAAGAATTTGTTAACATTATTTATTTAATTATTATGTTTTATCACGATAAAGCACATACTATTGATTTATACATGCTGTAAAAGTCATTAGACTATGAAATAATATGCTTTACTGCATAATTAAATCAGCAAACCCTGATTTATGCATTTCAGCTTTCATAAGTCATAAAAGCTGAAATATCAATCATTTCCACTGATAAAAGTAATTTTGTAGCGGTCATTTAATTTAACGTTTTGATGCCAAATTTTAATCATCATTTATCTCTTTATTGACGTTATTTAGTAGAGATTATTTGATCTCATTAATACGTTTTTATTTTATTTACAAATTTTTAGATAAGTGGTTTTTGTAGCCAATTTTATAATATATTAATGAACAATATGTAATGATGATATTATGTCTTTGTTCACGAACAGAAGTGCAAAAGACGCTAAAAAATGGCAATCAGATGGGATGTAGCGATCACGATTGTCGAGCAATAAAAAAGTAGACTTACCCGTAGTTAGTCGTAAAATTAAAATAAATTAAATTTATTTACATCCATTTCAATGGCTTCGTGTCCTTAGTGTCGAGAGCGCCGACTTAAGATAGTGGACTGCTAATTTATGGAAGTTACGAGGGTAACAAAGACGTTTCAACCTGATCTGTCATTACGTCTGATCATGGATAATCTATATAATGATCGCAACAGTGAGATCAGCCAAGTCCGATTTGCCGGAACGAATAACATTACAATATTCTCGCTCCGTAACAATGGAAAATCTTCAACATTGTCGCGGTCCCGTTATATAGAATGGGACAATTTATTTTTATATTATATTAAGTATTTGATGACAAATTGAGTATTTGGATGTGAAATAAATTATGGTAAAGTTTTATCGCTATTGGAAAGCAATTCAGAGAAGAAATCATAACCAGAGTATCATTTTTGCATTTTAAAAATGAACAATCTTAACTTCTTCTAAGAAATACATTTTCATTCTTAAGTTCATATTATTTTAAATTTTATAAAATCATAGATGCTACTTTATGGTATTTATGTGTACAGTTTTAAGGAAATATGAAAATCACATGCGTATTAAGAATTCAGAAGAGTTTTGGGGAGACGACGATTGTTAAATAAATTTAGCAACTATCACTAAAAAAATAATGTCAATCAAGGAAAAACTATTCTAAATTTAAATTTAAAATAGTTTTCTTTAAGACTGTTGTTAAAAATAATATTAATTATGATAGTAACATAGTTTTAATGAATATTAGTCTTGATTTATTTTATTTTCGACTGATAATTATAGATCCAAAAATAGATGAGATATATCAAATATTTTTTCTGGCAAGATGATCAATAACCGACGCAAAATCATATCGAATAATTATTTCGGTAGTTGGTTCATGAATGTGGATGGAACAAAATAATTACGAAATATGTTTACAGTCCTATTCACACGGGAGCGACGCTTTCGCAAGAGCAGAAATAGGCTGAATGGGGTAATTGGGGTAATTTGTGGCACATTTACCCCTCATCTGTGCCCATTGCATCCCCTCGTGATCCACTTTCATCTTTGTGCTTTTGTGAAGACTGAGCGTCACCGAACTGAATTAGCTTCATTATTAACGACAAAAAACATACGAAACCAAAAAAATACACCCAATCTAGACCTCAAACGAATTACAATTGGTTCTAAAACATTTCAAATTCATAAAATATTTTACACAATGTGAAATTCAATTTTAACACAACAAATCGGTAAAAATATTATTTTATTGTAATTTATACTAAATTTAATTATTAAATCTAAAATTATAATAATATATATGTAATGCATCTGATAAAACAGTTTAAAGATAAAGAAAGAGCATGACATGCATTAATGTTAATGTTGATTATCAGTGTTTTATCGTACCCTGATAATCAATATTCTACTTTCTTGAGTTCGATCCACAGATTGAAGGGCCTTGTGCAATTTTTGCAGTCACATATATAGGATATAAAAAATATAGGTGCCCGAGATCGGATCGGCCTAAGAAATGTGATACGTTTTTTGAATGTGACGTTTTATTACCTTAGATTACACAAATGAATGGCATTTTGTGTTTTGGCCCGTTTTTAATGCTACCTTCCCGATTATAAATTACAGTAATTTGAAGGTTGTTGTTTTTTTTGTCCGTCCACGTTCGTGGCCAGATTCATGAATGATTGGCCTGATGATGAGGGCAATAACAGGAACGAAGCTTTTAAATAAAAAGCGCCGAAGAAAAAACGCGACTAATAAAATCGGGTTATCCTGTGTCGCCGGTTATCGGCTGAAACAAAAAAAAAACACCTTTTATTTCATTTCAATGAGATTACAGCGTGTTTATAAAATCATTTTTGCTGTAATGTTAAATTTCGCAGTGAAAATGTGCGTATTTAAAGTCGGAATCAAAGAAATGTGTGATTTTTAAATTTATCTACTACCGTTTTGTTATAGTCTTTAAAAGATATTGAGCTTTTTCATAAGTATTATTTATGCTAATTTTGAAACCAATTAGATCCATGTTAATCAGGAACTCATAGAGCTCGAGCATAAATTATTCATAATACAAATCGCCCCAGATCAAGTGTATCTTAATTAAAATACTATTACAGTAGAATCTCGATTATCTGTATTTAAAAAAAAAATACAATTTGCTGATTTGCACATGGATAATTGTGTCCACTTTTGCTCACGTATGTGATGGATTGCAATTTTTTTTAATTCTTTGTATTGCTCATTTGTTCCAATAACATCGAGTGTATACTAATTATAAAAACCTTTTATTAAAATAAATTTATATGAATACATACTTCAGTCCAGCAATTCATATATTGAAGTCTTAGTTTTATGTTATAGATATAGAGTTTATTAATTGAGGAAAGTAGACTGATCTATAACTTTTGGGATGGATATATTTTTTTGACTGATTTTGGAATCGGAATTACTTTTGAAAATTTCTATAAAGTAGGATGATAACCGATTTGCAGGCAAGCATTTTGATAATTGATTTTTTCAATAAAAAATCATTTATTATATGTATGTGTGTGTGTAAATCTAGACAAATTAAAATTATTCATACTTTCCCTGTCAATTATGATTATTTTCGATTATCCGGATTTTTCGTTATCCAGACTACTTTCATCCTTAATTAGTTCGGATTATCGAGGTTCTACTGTATTTTGTTAAACTTTAATTGTTCAAATTCCAGATTTTCATATGATATTGAAAAATATTTATTCCATGTAATTTTGAGTTAATATAAATATAATCGGTATTAGTTCAGAATATGCTTAGTGAACATAAATATGAAATACTATATCTCTAAATTTTAGTGCAAAACTTAATATTAGCAATTTGATTGTTTATAATCTCATGATATTAGCGCATTTTTTTACTATTTATTTGTGAATTAATTATCACCGTTTATCTTAAATTATGATCTATGTGAATCTTTGTTTGCACTTTGTTACTCACAGCTCTAAATTGTAAGATTTTATAAAATTAATATATATATATTACAAAATTATGCCAAAAATCAAAGATTAATATATGAGTTCTAAACGATCAGGATAACTTATATGCTTGAATAAGTTCTTTCAAAAAATATTTTTATATCGATCAATCACACGTGGAACACCGTGTGTCCCGATTGTCAAAGAACATAAATGCTAATGACACATGGTATTAATTTAATTTAATGTTGTTCGAAAATAATGATACATTTGAGGGCTGTTTTAAGAAAATATCATTGCGGATGCCGCATATAATAAACGAAATGAACTAAGCCTGATAACAATCAAGCTCTAAATAAATGACTTCTTATTGGCATTAGACAAGCATTAAGTTATAAAAGCAATAATTTTGAAGAAATTTAAAGCAACTTCTAAATATGAAATGGCAAATTTGACATGGATAAAATATTTTTGTAGACACAATAAGATTAAATAATAATACGTTTTAGGGTAATTAAGAAAGTGGTACTATTTAATCACAGGTGGCAGTATAAAATAATTGATCTAATATCTAAAATGGGAAATATTATGTTATTGCAAAATAAACTAATATAATTTAATTGGCAATTATTCGAATTTATAGTTGTCTTATTTTTATATTTCAATATGCATCATTCTGGCGTGTATTAAATTATTTTTGGCCAATATGCACCCATGCACAATTGATGGACTTAAAATGAATAAATAAGAACTTTCTCCAAATTTGTAAGCAGTTTTGTATTCAAAGGAAGCAAAGTGCAAATGAAAGAATCCAACTCGACTCGAAAGTCTCATTGAAGTCTTCCCTTCGACAGGTTTCAATACAGAGTTTACGTTTAACATCTGCTCGCCATTGTTGCTCAACAAAAGCATCATATCGATTGTCTTCGAACATATTGATACATCAGTTTGCCTCACTGACAAAGGTCTGCGGTTCTTCGTCGTAAGATTTAGTTTTAGACATTCGACTTCCGCTGTTTTATGTTGTACTGAGTCAGGAAATGCACCGAAATGCGAGCGTCATGCGTCCGTTTATTGCATCCAAATGCATTTAACACCCACTTGCGGTCTTTCGCGCAAAAGACGTTTCAATTTTTTGTGCGTGTCGGAAGTTGTCTTGTGGTCTGAGACCTTTGTGTACTCTTTGTGGTCGATTTCGGCCTCAAATACTGGAATGAAATATTAATTTCCTGCGAAGGGGACAATTGATTTAATGGGGCTAATTTAAGATGATGCCTATTCATTTTCAATCGTCCGTTTTGGAATGACACTACACCTATAATTTTAAAAATTTGGCATACACATCAATTAGAAATCATTGAATAGGGAATGATCAAGCGCATTAGTTATTATAAGCTTAGGATTTTAGAAAGTATTAGTAATAAAAATCAAATGATCCATGACTCTAGGATAAATATTTTATTATCTATATCTGCATAGTGTGGAGTCAAATATAATATTAATTTATTATTGGATTTCCTTGCAAAATTACACAATAGAATTATTCTGAAGATTTGATAGTTTAAAAATGAACTAGATCCTTATTTGTGCCCTATTTTTAAGTATATTTTTTATTTAAAATATTATTGTATAGAATAGAGATATATAGAACCTATGACCTGTGGGTCAAATACTGACCCACAAAGGCTTTTCAAATGGCTGGCGCATATTTTTTAAACCATAACAGACAATCGAAAGTAGTTAGTTGTAAAACAAAAAGGAAGGAAGCATAAATCATTAAAGGTGTTTGTAAGTCAGAACGAAGAAAATGGCTTACTGTCAAGAAATTCTATTTTACATTTCATTTCTAACATCGCTTTATCTGCGTATTTTTTCTTACTGTATTCTACATACCACGTAAAAGTAAAAACGCATATTTCAAGAGACGAAAATATCATTTAAATTAAGCGGTATAAAAAAAATTATCCTTCCAAATATAAAAAGAAAGATAAAAAAATACTGTTATAATTGGCTATTTAACAACAAAATTATCAAAATTTATTTTTCAATGCAATTCAATCATCAATGACTAAGATGTTCTAATGAACTTGATTAAACCTCTTGATTTTTTGACTAATATTGCCGAAGAATATCCACTTCTCTAAATATTCAATGTTTTTTTATGCTAAGTATCATGCTTAAAACAATTTATTATGCGCTTCCTGACGTTAAACCTTAAAAAATTAAATCATAATGAATCCAAATTTTTGCAAAAATTTGCATAGCTATGGCTAATGAAAAATCTTATTTTTCTGTTACAGAGGTATTTTTTCAATTTAGGATTTAAATGAGGCTTAATTAATTTTATAATCTTATAATTCGACAATAATAATAAAATATGAAAATAGGTAATCCAGGAATTCTTTTTTATGTTCCAGGAAGGATTTTTACAAAAACCCTAAAAATACTGCAATTTAAAATTTGTACACACTTAATACTGTCTAAATATTTTTTGTGTATTTTATCTTTCTAATTCTATTTTTTTGCCCTCAATCGATTTTCTCATGCAAATTCATCATTCCTCGACATTTTCTAAAGTTTCTCCACAGAAGTTTATGTTTACAATTTGCGAGTAAACGAGAAAAAGATGTGATAATAAAGTTAGTAAATGTATCTTTTGTTGCTGAAAATTAATATTCAGTGGCGAAAAAGTATACATTTTTGTAAGATGAAACCTAAATATTTTCTAAAAATGGTACTTTATTGATAATTTTTGTTGTTTATATTTAATAACTATATACATTCGGTTCTTCTGAGCATATTTCAATTTTTTATTGGCACTCGAGCCACAGTTTGTTTTCACAAATTTTATCATTGTAAAATTTTAAAATAATCGACACAAAACTTCATTCTAAATTCGTTTTCTATTTAACTTATTAAAGATCTATGATATTTTAGAAATTTAGAAAATTAAAATCAGAATCTTATTGGATTAGTTCAATCAAAATCATGTTTACATTGTAATGCACCTTTTCAAACACTGAAATATAGAAAAATTGAATAAATAAGCAACATTTAAAACAATTTTTAAATAGTTATCCACTTTCAATTACCAAATAGTATTAGAGTATTATAAAACACTCTGGTTAATAACTGAATTTATAGCTTATTAATATTAAAAGTTGATAAATACATTTATAAAATATTTGCTTAGTATATTGAAAGATAAAAATGAGTATTCTATATATTTAAGTGCAACCAATAACGATCAAGTGTTAAGTCAATAATTAAAATTACAATTTTATCTATGATCTCTATTGGATGATGACTAGCAAGAGATGAAGTTCTAATTGGTACAATTTTTAATAATATGCCATAAAACTGTTCATGCAAGCATTCTTATGATTAAGATGGTTTTGCTACTCGTTAATAGATGGCGTTTAAGATACACACGTAAACGCCCGCCAACGTGCCCTCAGTTAATGAAGTGTTAATATGACGAACAATGTTGATTGTTAGATGCCATTTTATGATACCACAAAGACTACGGTAGTTACGCTAAGCTAAATCATCGTCCAAATTCAGATATAGAGGAAGCAACGCAATAATTTCGGATGTCACAATATTAAGAGAGCTGTTCAAGTGCAGCATGACATCGCTGAATGGTCTCGAATTCGGTTAGATATGCACGGATAATGGAGGCGCGTGATTTAATATGGATCGGTGGTGTTGGACAGGATTAGAGCGTGAAGATATGATGATGAGGACGACGTGCGGAACAATAACAACATGGGCTGGCGAGCCGCCCTTCTTTTCTGCTTGTTTGGATCATTCTTCCGAATGGGGCACGCTCTTTCAGCGGCAAAACCGCCCCAAACGGGTACGCCTCTACGACCCAACAATTACCCCATTGAGTACATACGGATTGCGAAAATATTTCATAGGTGACAATAAAGTATGCCATATGGCATAGGCTTGTGTGAATCATGATATTTATATAAATCATCGCCGAAGAAAAAATATCCACAGGAGTAGAACACATGTACAATGCATACAGTGGTATAATAAAGCCGCGATGGGTCTTTCTAGCCCAAAGAAAAATATAATGCGTATAGCTTGTATTATCGTATTCAACTTCATTTAGGTCCATTAAGGACTTCTTAGAATTTGTGACTTCTTTGCGTAATACAATTGCTATGATGGCGTTCATAATTTGGCATATTATTTACTCCAAGCCTTGAAATAATGAATATCTTACAATAACATTTTTAAGTCTATCCCACTAATAAGTACATCATCAATTTATTAAAGCCACAATAATATAAAGCAATGACTTTTTTTAAATAACCAATTTTTAATCATTATTAATAATGAATGCATAATCCATTTTTTCGATACTCATATAAAGTTATTGGAATTTAGCCGAAAATCCGTGTGAAAATGTGTAAAGGAAATAGAATATAGCGTTAAAAATATCATATATATAATGGGTTCTATGTTGAGTTTGTATTGATGTTATGTTTATATTTAGAGTAAATTTTACTTGTTTGAGTTCTATGCAAAATTTTGCAAATTCTTATGAAAAATGACAAATCGTAACAAGCAAATTTGATAATATTTAAAATAAAAAACCCCATGAAATATAAAACGGTTTTATATACTTTTTTAAGGAATATGTATGAAACTCTTACCCATATAATAAAATTTCATATATGAAAATACAACACGAAGAGTTTCAATTTCTGCAAATTTCTGACAGTAAAATTTCTGATTAAATCAGGTGAACATTTTTTATATTCCTCGTGTTTAGACAGGGATGTTTATACAATCCTTCAGTCTGTCTTTTATAAATAACAAAGAAAGGGGGATTATTGACCAGACTGATACTTGATAGATTGAAATTGACTCACGCACTTGAAAACTGGCTTCATTTCACTTCCATTATTTTGTGCAAAATTAATAGTTATGAGTATAATATATATATAATCTATCATCTGTGCTTTCGTTCAAAATATAGCTTTCTAAATTATTGCCAATCTTTCTTTAATAGATTTTATTCTCTTGTTAGAAGTATAAATACCGTTTTTTAAAGCTGTTTCTATAAGCAACAACTCCTGATTTATCAACAGTTTCAATTTAACAAGTAGTACAAAAACAATTTCGTTTTAAGAAAGTATTTTTTTTAAAATAATATATGTTCGTACAACGACTGATTTGTATATCACATATTTATTTTTAAAAAATATTTTGTATCCCACTGCCTTTTGCCGACCACATTTTATCCCATTGAACATTATTTATGAAATTTGTCAACTGTATAAGAGCGGATCTCTCTTTATGTTGAACAATGACAAATTGCACCCCAGCCCATTGTCATGTAGCATTACGCTCCTATTGGTTGCACACACACCTCTCATATTGTTCAGGTTTACCGGTAATATTTTTTCCATAAAACCGTGGGGGATGATTGTGATATTGCTCTGCGTGTAGCCCTGTGTTAAGCGAGAGGCTTTCATAAAATTTCATCCCTCGTCGCTTTTTTATTATTTTAATCAACCCCGCTGCATATTCGATTCGCGATAATCATATCTTGATTCTTGGATTTGTTTGGAATGGCTCGGTTCATTCGACACATGCGGTATGAGGAACATGCTGTCTCCAGGCATAAGATCAAATTGTCTTTAAGTGCTTTAGGAAGTATTAAACGACACCTCGCGTGCCCATTTTATTACCTGCAGGAACACATGACATTTATACTACACGATCATGCTGAACATATGTAGCGACGCTTTGATCTTCTTGCCAGTAAACATTTTTTTATGTCCGATAGGAAATAGCGATATGTCATAATTACTCAATGGCCTGTCATTTAGCATTTTTACATAGAGGAGAATGAAATGCTTTTATACGATTGACACATCGGTCTTCACCCTTTTCGACACATATTACACGATTTTTAGAATGAAGGGGTTGACAATAAACTGCTACCCAAAAAGTAGCTTCAATGAATCTCCCCAAAGATATTTTTTGCATTATTTTCGCATGTGTGTTCAGGGCTGAAGTAATTTAAAAACGCATTAAAATATAAATATTTTTTCAATTCCTAGTAAAAATATCAATTTGAAAATATGTATCATAATCTTTCGTTGTTTTTTAGACGAAAGCTGAATCAAATATTTTTTGACCTAAATTTTATGTATGTAAGAATTACTTAAAACAGATATTTATATTTATACATGAAAATAGTATGTCAAAACTAACATCTACATTGTGTAATACTTTAATATTTTTGTGCTAAGAATTTTTAATGATGAAATATAAAATCTTTATGATTTTCCTTTAATTATATAAATAAATTTCTTCATAAAGATGGAAATTGTTCAGTATTTTGAGTTGTTTAGAAATATAATGCTCTTAATACCAAATGTCATTACTATAGCTATCAAGTCGCTAATAACAATGTATTTTACATTTATTTAACACATTTTTAATAATGCAACAGATATTTGCAATGGAATTCAATCTTGATTATTAGATTGCCAAATTTAAACTAAATATTATTTGTGAGATCTAATATCTGTTTAACTTGTATAAAATATTTGTTTACCATTTCATCGATTATTTCAATAGTATTTACCAATATAATAAAAAAAATAGCTTAAAAATCTGCGAGATCAAAAAAAGATCGGTCTTGCAATAGTGAACACTAATAATTTGAAGCAATGAGTTCCCATAAGAAAGTAAAGACCTACTCAGATCATAACTTGAGCTATTGTATTCATTGCAGGTTATTTTTTGCTTGGAACTCGTACTAGAATATGGTAACTAAATTAGAAATTTAAAGGTGTTGTGCATGAGCAAAAATTATGGTTGCAGACTCTGAATATTAATAGATATCTATATAAAAAAATGAATCTGTTGGAGTACATTTATCTGGATATATTTGAGTATCTATTAAAAATATCAGAATGTGAAATATTTTAAGATGAATCGTCAAAGAGTCTTATAGTCTGAAGATGATATGTATTTACAGTATATGTTCAAATTTTTGCTAATGTGTCTCGTAAAACATTAAATTTAATGATCTTTGATTCAAAATATGTTTATTATTTTCGTTCATTTTCCTCTAGCCTTAATAGGATATCACAGTCCCGCGGAAGCTGCTTCGCGAAAGCGATACCCCAAAAAAGCTGTTTACAACCCTTATGCAGAGTTTTTGTATCGCATACGCTGTGAAAAGTATAAAAAATACATATATCAAAGTCAAAAAGGCATGCGGAATTGATGAATAGGGTAAATGGTCGTGTGATGACAATGGCGGTTCACTCGCAGATCCCTTCGCATCGTGGTGACAAAAGAGCAAACTCGTCAATACGTTGGGGAAAATGGCAACATTTCAGGAGCAGATTCATTCAATCCTCGCCGTTTATTCTTTTCCACCTCAATAAAATTAAATTCGGCCACATTGTATGGACCTTGGGCTATCATAGATGCGCCTTTAATAGTCAAAAGTCTTTAGGGGACATCAATAGGCGAGCGATACATTACAAGGAGTTGTGGATGATTTTGATGATCGGAGTGAAATATGCTCCTTTTTTTCGGGTGAATTAAAATTTTTGATGCATTCCACCCAAGCAGATGTTCGCATTAAAGATATACATGGATGTAAACCAGTGGAATAAATATTTAATTATTTTAGGCGATTTTTCAACAAGCGTTACCATATGTCCATTTCATCTATTTTTTTTAAATACATAATCTATTCTCCTTATGTTCTTTATGGATTTGAATATTAGACCGTAAGTATTCCAGAATCAATGAGTCAAGCAAATTTAAAATGCCATAGCATAGTTTTAATTTACTGATTGTTTATTGTAAGGTTTTCTAGTCGCAATTTTTCAACTAAGCAAGTCTACAAAATTTTACAGATTTTGAATTTTGTAGAATATTAAGCCAAATTAGTTTTTCAAAATATAGAAAACAGAATAGTTTGACATTTTCAGCGATATATTTCTATGCTTTCAATCCATTCATTTTTCGTAAATAATCAATAAGCGTATCAAAATCTATCTCATGTTTTATTACTTTGCTGAATGTCGTTATCGTTCGTTGTACGATATTGTGGTTTGGCTTTCTTAAAACTCAAATAAAGACTTGAATTAATATTTCATTCTTAAAAAAATCAAGTTCCAAAAGCAAGACAACCATCATATCTTTCAATGAATCTACATAATCTTAAATTATACAAAAAATGTGTCTAAATATTTCAACGTTAAAATATATCAATCCATTAATACGTCAAATAGTATTCATGAAATTAGGCACATGTAAGTATTACAATGATTACGACAATAAGAAAGAGCATATCAACATAATGTGATATGAAGATTTCTTAGAGCAATTCTTAAAGTTTATCAATAAGATTTAAGTAAATAAATCAAAATTTAGGTGGTTTTAAGATATTTTTTTTAAATAAATGACATAGATATTGTGTGGTCGTTGATAATCGATGGCATCGTAAGCAAACATTAGACTATTTTGTTAGCATGAATCGACCATGTTTATGTTAGCAAGGATCTTTTCGAACACATTGTGCATTTAAAGTGTTTGGATGAATGAAAGCCTTGTAAAGGCCTAGGTCGTGTTTACAAACTGCATTGTGGTAATACTTCAATCTCGCCAAACAATGCTTTGTTTGCGAATTCATTTTATCTGTATCCATTGTGTTTTCGCATTTTGTTCGCGATATTATGCTGAGAATACATAAATTCCGACTATAAAGTCAGTTAATCTTGCGCTGTATACAAATGTGTACCATATAGTTTGTCAAGTATGCACATGGGAACGTCCTGGCCATTGAGCACCATGTCTGTTTGTTAATAGATTGTTCGCTTCTATTATCATTATTTCGACGATTAATTGTCGAATGATAATGACTGGTATGTCTGTTTATCGTTGAATTTGGCCATGGAACGATATCGCGTTTGAAGATATTCAAATTTGTATCCTTCGCCATGGGCACCGCACTGAAACAGTTAAGCTCGATGTTTAAAGGTGAATTAAGCAATTAAATATAATGCTCGATCTTATTATAATGCCATTTTGCAACAGCTCACGCAACACATCACCAGAAAATCATTAATTACGGAAAAGTTATATATTAATAGTCGGAATGCCATAAGAACCGTTTTAAGAAATAATTTAATTATATGCGTGCGCATGTAAATTGGATAAATATTGTGTCCGACGGTTGGAGAAATTGTGTCTTATATACAATATAGAATCTCGCCATGGGTTATTATATATAAAGATAGTTTAGTTATAAAGACCGTTGAGAATGGAGACAAAACGAGTGTTATTAAGATGCCTTAATCAATAATTAACAATTTTAACCGCAGCGCTATTTTTTGATGTACATATCCGCATGAAATTATGTCTGGGTTTGCTTTGATACGTCTTGAGTATATAATTTTGATATAAATGTGTCTTTTGAATTTGTTAAAAATATTTTTTTAAAGAAATGCCTACCAACACTTAAAAACGCGATGCTCGTTATAGCCGTTACAATAGGTTTTTTTTCTATGTTCTAAAGCAAAAACATTTATTTTATTGAACAATTTGATAACATTGACGTATATTATCGTATTTAATATTGTTTAATCTGATTACTTTAATTACAAACTATCATCGCTGTATGATAATTTTCGTTGCGATTTTCGATATGACTCAAAATCGCTCTCTTCTTGGGAATAAATAGAATACCCAGTGTCAATGTCATCATTATTCTGTGTAGATTTTCTCTTTCCAACAATATAATTCATAATTAATACAGATATCACTATAGTCCCTAACTAAAAATAAATAAATCATAAAATGGCGACTGTTTAAAAAAAATTCAGTCAAGTCATTTTTTTACCTTTTTGTCAGTTTTAATTTTTTTTGCATAAATCTGGCAGGAATAGTTAGAAGTAAATTTATTAATTAAAACTTGAGAGATGATGTTAACCGTATTGAAAAAACGAAATCAATCTTTTTCAAAAAATAGTAATTCAGCGATAGCAGATGCAAAATGATTTACACAGTCCCAAATTATATTTTTTTTTCAAATTTCGGTTAGTGTTGACGATTTATTTCCTATTTTATCCAAAATATCTCGATACGTACTCTCTATGAAATTTTAAAAAAAGAAAAAAATCGAAACCTAAAAGAAAGAGAAAAAACTTCACAAAAAAACACAAAAAAAGTCATACAAAAAGAAGTTTGAATATATATAAATGTTTTATTTTCATATATTTCATTTGATTGCTCGTTACAACCGTGATGATGAACTTATAAATACATCGATCAATGCTATATTTTTGCTTTATTTATACTTGAATGAAACTAGAATGAATGTATACACATTTATAGACTATGTTGTATCAGTACCAAATAATTTATTTGGACAAATTATAATTTTTAAATCTTCGTTTATAAGTTTTTCTAGAATATTTTTGAAATAATTCAAGCAAAGTAAATATTTATGCAACGAACTATTTTCGCTCGTTTTCTTATTTCATGAGTGTTTAAAGTTCGGAATCCTATGTTTATTTTATTAAAAAGTTGATAAATATGTTTCTGTGGGCTAAGGGAAGAAATCGCCTTAAAAATTTGATCATTGCTTAATAATACGTTATATAGTTTTTAGTGTATCATTAAAGTTTTGAAAATATAAAACATAGATAAGATTACCATCTGTCTAAATACGAATCAAATTTTAAAGCAATAGTATACTTTTAAGTTGCACATTTATAAAAAATAGAAGATTGTATTTGAAAATGATCTTTCTTAACAGAAGAAGACAAGACTTCTAGTTATTATTTCAGAATATTTAGGTGGTCATTAAGGATACAGTAATTCTGAGATGTATTTATAAACATTATGTAGATGTTCTCCCCAGTAATTTTTGCAATACAAAGGTGTGATGGACTCTCCTTAATTTTGCTGAGTAAAATTGCCTTGATTATTACAAGTACTTTTCCGCCATCCATCTTATTTAATTATCATCATCATCATTATTCAGGCGGTGTTTATTGCAGGACAAAGTCTTCGCCAATTCGCTTTCATTCGTTTCTCCATCATCTTGAGCTAATTTCAGTAATTGTATACATTTTTTTTCTGAAGCTTTATACATCCATATAGAGCACGGTATTGTATCTTTATTCGCTCGTATTCTCTTTGATGTCATCTCGTGTTTGATTCGTTCATCTTATATAAATTTTTCGCATCACAAAATATTTTCATTTGGATTCTAATGGGTTTACATATTTAAAAAAAAATCATTAACTTCACAATTAAAAAAACATATTTTCATGCCTTATTTTTTAGATCATGACCACAATATCGACCATATGTTTACCAATGAGTCCATCTGTTTGTCCCCTTTGGACTGTTAGCTTGATGTCTCATTTTTGCTGATGTTTTATTTACCAGAACCCTCTGCAGTGCGAAGACATTTGGCAAATGACGACATATGTCGTAAACGATGTTGCGGAATTATTCAATCAAATGGATATTAAAACGCATTCCGAGAATCAGTCCAATTATTAATAGATTAAAGAGCAAGGATATTTAATCCTTGTTCTGAAAGTATACTTTCACATCCATTTATTTATTTTTGATTATTTTTTTTAAAGTGTTTAAAGCGTCTAAATGTAACTAAAACTACAAAATATTTGAAATGTTTCGTCTGACATGTGCTGCCACAATGAAGGAGCGGCGTTTAATATAACTATGATTTTTGATTGATAATTTTGAAAATTTTACCCTTTCACAACAATAATTTCTTATTTAAAAATCTAAAATGAAAATAAGTATTTTTTTGTAACATTTTATTATAAATAAAATAAATTTAAAAAATATTGATTTAAAATAAAAATCTATATATTTCCAAAATTAAAGTTTTGGCGCGTTGAAATGCTTAATTCAAATTAATTTAAAAATATAATATTTAATTTATAGTTCCACTTGTCATTAACAGATGGCGCTAAATGCGTTAATATTTTTCATATATAATCATTTTTTTACAGCATAGTATACGCAAAAATTAAAAAAACATTTTTTTTCATCATCATATCAATAAGATTAAATGTGCTTCCATGGTGCCTATTTATACGCGATCATATTGTTTTTCATCAAGCTGTTATGCATCCCTTTCTGCGTGCGGGGTAGAAGTAAAAGCACTGCATTTCCCTAGTGGCCCTTTGTCCCGGGCGAAATATGTTCAACGAGCATAATGAATTAGCGCGAAAACAAAAATCCTGGAAGAGGGCGTGTTTTGCTGGAAACGAATTCAATAAAAGCTCAGCTAACCCAACTTTTCCTATTTCGGGGTCATTGTTTAGCATAATGGTTCCAACGGTCTTTGTCAACGTTTGTTTACGCGACCTCAACATCAACAGAATGGACGTAAAAGACAAATATTCGCATCGTACGACCGTTCATAAATATAAACCCCATTTTTAAGGGACACTTCTGGATTATTCTAAAAACAAAGCAACGCCCTCGGATATATTCGAAAATATATTGACAAAATATTGGTCTTATGACATTAAAAATCATTTTCAATGCAAATCTTTAAGAGATTTTTTTTTGGGATTTTTTTTCTTCACAATTTTTTCAGATTGAAATAAATTCTCATTGCTGAAATATACGGCAACTTAAACACCCATAATCGAAAAAGGTCTTTTTAGGTTGCCACGATTGCAGGCACTTTGCTTATCGAAAATAAACAATTTAAAAGTATAAACTAGTTTTTATGCTAGGATTATTAAAAAAATATTGAATGGTAAATTTTGGCATCTTGTTGAACATTTTTTGTGAATTTTGGTGTTTTTTCACGAATACTTTTACATGAAAAAAATAAACGCCTTGTTATCCAAGTTTGCAAAATAACTACACATTCACATAAGAAAATCGTTAAATCGTTTTTGAGATAACACGCGTTTAAAGATTTCAATTCGTTCATAACCAAGAAAATTTTGATTCACTTTTAATCTGCTATGTCTGTTCTATGAAGTAAATATTAAGTTTCTTCATAAAAATTTTGTAAAGTCGATTATGACTCCCTAGCATTGGTTTTAGCTCTTTTAGCGAAGTCATTTGGAGCGGTTTTGGACGATGGGCGTAAGCTTGATTTACATGGCCAATTTGATATCATATTGTAACTAAAACTTTCAAAGTGTCATTAAATCCTTCATTGAAGATAATCACGACAAGAACAGTTGCTATTTCAATGATCTTTGTTCCAGCATGTAGGTGTATAGGAGCGAAAGTTCACATCAATGAGTTTAATGATTCATTGTTATTTTGTGTTTGTGCTTCTAAACATCTGATCAACAGTTCATCTTGTGATAAATATTCTTAGACTGCTTTAACGAATTTTTGAGCTTTTGCAATCAAGGTGGCTTATGGTGATGGAAATGATTGAGTTCTACTCTAGATTCAACTTTGCGCCATTTTGCGCTAGCTGTCTTCGCCTCTTGGACAATTTTGATGTTGAGAATTTTCATCTGTAGATCATTTGTGGTAGTAAGTTACCCAAATTTCTTCCTTCATTTCTTTCATTGAGTTTGCGTGTTAATGAATAGCTAAACCGTAAAATTTAGTGATTTTATATCATCAGACATAAATTAATCAGCTTGAACATTTTGGATACTCACTCAAGACTTAATTAACAAATATATTCGAAACGAGAAATGAGTTATGAGAATACAAAAACTTCTTTATTGTGCACAATAGAGAAATATTTGTATTAAAAGGGCTGAAGTAAAAAACCGAAGTACAAGAAACAGAGTCCGATTATCCGCCTTATAGAGTGATCAAACCCTCGCCTCTTCAACGCTGTAATTTCCGAACGACCCCGAATATCGGAAAACCACTTTATCCATATGTTTTATACTATATTAGGATACTATTTATGCAAAAAAATGACTTTTTGAAACCGACACACGGGATGACCCCGTATCCATCGTAATCCAAAGCAGATTATAACATCCCACTATTCAAATATACCTTAACTTAAAAGGATCCTTGTAAAGTCAATACTCAATATTGTCAATATTATCCTTTACATATTTTTTTCTTCACTAAGTATACTATAGGGTGCGGCAAGGAACTTACCTTATTTATAAAATGAATAACACAAAGAGTATAGGAGATATGAGTTTAATTATTTTTCCGTGTTACAGAGAGATATGTAAAGACAGCCCACTGCATAATCGTTACTAAATGTACATGATTTAAAACGTTAAGTTTCACTCTTTTATATGAGTGTCATTTATCTCTCTCAAAATAATTGTCAAAGCATATAAGTCGCAGTACAAAACACTTAAAAAACTAAGAACACTTGCCTGAGTATCGACGCTGCATGACGTTCAGGATAGATCCTGGAGTACGGGACGCATTCTGGAACAACACTGCACTTTATTTATTAAGATATATTCCTCTGACGATTAAGCCAAACCGTATAACCTAAGAACCGAACACGCACTGATTGTCGCCTAGCTTAATTCGACGGCTCAACTGAGCGTACGAATATACATAAATGTATTAATACTAAATGTAAATTATTATGAAAAACTATTGAAAGAATGCATGAGATGAGCTCTTTTGATATATTCCCAAAAATATTTTTATCAAATTTGAAATTCATTAAAAAATAATATATTTATGCAACGAAAAGGATGGTGATTTTTTTTGAAAAATAATATTTTTGGGAATATATCGCAGCAGCTTATTTAATCCCATGATTTTTAAAAAAATAGTTTTTCTTATAAATATTAATAATTTATCATAAATGCGTTTCAATTTGTCCGTCCAGTTTAGGCGTCGAGTTTATTCTATGCAACAATATTCGGTGCAGAGCTATATTTTATTTTCACAGGTTAGGATGTGCATGTGCGTATGTTAAGTGATATTTTTTAATACACGAGTGTTGTGCCGTTCCGGAATGTGATCCATGTTCCAGACTGTATCCTGATCGTCATGCAGCTAAAATATTGAGGCAAGTAGTCATAGTTTTTAAGTATATTGTAATACGATTATTAGGCTTATTATCGAAATGTTTAATGTTGAACAATTGCATTGAGATTTCAAGAACACAGATCGGAAATAATACTCATAGTGGATTGGAAAATCAAGATGTCTATTTTAAGATGTAGGATTTAGGTCCGATTTTTGTATCATTTTTTTAGAGTCACGACTAACATTCAAATGTATATGTAAAATACGATATTCGGAAGTGATTCATTTAGCATTTCATAGCTAAAAGCTTCATTAAGTATCAATTTTTCCTTAGATTAAAGAAAATACATCATATATCATTTTAAAAATATATCATCGGCTAAATAATTGGACTAAAATGTGTTAAATATTTAATTTCAGGTATGAAATCGTGTTTAATATAAAAGCAATCCGCAATTGTTTGATTACGAAATCGACCAGCCTTGATCAATCAATAGTCTTAAGTTTAGATGGACGTTGTGAAAAATTGTACAGTGTGGTTCAAAAGAACTGCTGGTGAACCAAATTCCAGGTGTCCAGGACTTCAAAATTCATGCAGTAAGAGCTCTCAAGTAAGGATAATAAGATTTACAAGATAAATTTGAGCTAACATTTAATTTGTCATCTAAAATATACACACAAAATATTTGGTCTAATGGATGTTTAAATTCTTTGTTTTAGGTAAGTCTTTCGAATAGCGCAATATCAATCCGAAATACCGAAGTTTTCAAATATACTCATACTTTGAGTTAAATACATAATGCGTAAAAATACGTAAAACCGAAACATAAATATTCTTCAGAATATTGTCGATTATTTTTTCTGATTTTACTGGATACATTTTCTTTTGTATGAGACGTATGATGTCTAGTAATATCGTCACTACTTCTTTCACTTGTACTCCCTGTGTCATTAATATTTTGGTCTGATTCACGATTTCGTTTGGTAATAAATTTATCCATTGTAACGTAGGCGAGAACTCTCAGCTAAATACCGGGGCCCAGTTATCTTCGTCTTGCTTCTATCGACCAGTCCCAGTTACCTGACGAGAAGGATTCCACAGGGTGATGGTGCTGGATTTCAAAGACGATTGTTTCTCCACAGCATGTTTATTTACTCCACTTTGAACAGACTGCGGCTGCGAGGCGTAGAATACCCAAAGTCTACGTTAAACGGTTAACATACGCGCAATTGATTTGGCTAATTCCAAATTACATTAACTCTTTCGTTGACTTTCATAATTTCGCCAACGACTTTTTCGGTTTTCACTGTTTTGCAGAATTTTTCGTTTTTACCAATTTTTTCGCGGTGCACTTGTAATAAGCTCGCGGTGCACCAGTGCACCGCGGTGCACCGGTTGAGAAACACTGCCATATATCATATATCAAATGTAATGTATAAAATTTCAGAACCATATGATTTTAGATCCACAAAGTTTGAATTTTGTTGAAGTTCAAAAAAAGTATTGAAAACAGTAATTTGAAAAATAGTTCTGCGTAACAGTGTAATCATTGCATTACTCCACCAGTATTACTACGGCAATCCGTCGAACAATACAACTCAATCATCCAAACGATCGTATTTTAGAGCCTTGACTTTGAAAGGTCAAGTCCATTGGTCGTTACCCGAAAATTGACAAGAACTTTTCTCGGATAACTGCTTTTTTATCGGTATTTAATTAACCCATAATTGGCGGCTTTTTGCCCACCTTATAATCCACTCTCCCTGCCCGGGCGGCCTCTATTGTTTTTCCAAGAACAATGAGCGGTTTTAGAGGCGTCGACGGTTCAATTTATTTGTTTATTGAAATAATTAAAATTGATGTAAGTCCTGTTTGTGTTTTTGAACCCATTATTTTCACGGTTTGATGATTTTGTACACATTGGAAATCGAGCAAATCGAATCATCCGTCTCGACGAACGCGAGAGCAAAGCTCGCCACGAGATCGTTTATCAATTGAGTCGTTTTCAATAATGCTCATTCTCAACAAAAACGACTCTTTGTCCTTTAATTAATTAAAAGGCGTTAACCTTCTGTTTGCTTTTATATAATTAAAACCAATAATAGACAGAAATTTTCTTTGTCAACGAGAACAAACTGATTTTATGCACAATGCTTGCAGGAATTACCTGACGTATATATGAATTTCAAATACACAAGCTGCATGTTTTTTTATTTAATTTTTTGAATATCATTTTCTCATTTTTTATTCTAAAATAAAGCACCAAAATTAAAATCTTCAAATAGGCATATTTCATAGCGATGGTAATGTTATCATAAATTATGAATCTTACAAATTTACTTTAAGGCACATTGGTATTTAACACAAAATTAATTAATATTTTTAAGGTGAAGTTAAGATTGAATTATTTGCTAAGATTGCCAGTGTTGGGTTTCCCTTAAAAAAATATTGTCTCTCAAGGTTTTTCAGATCGAAAATTTCAGGATTGGCATGTTCCACATTTAAACGGTTAGACCTGCCCTCATTAATTAAGTTCGTTAAAATTCCATCACGGTGTCAAATTATGTAATTGCGAGTCCTGCCACGTGTAGCACGTGCTGCTTTTAGGGCCTGCATTTTACCCGGATGGTAACAAACATTGCTAAGAAATTCGAGCCCCGCCTCATGGTTGAGTAACATTCATATCGTATTTCAAAAATTTTACATGTGTCAAAGAGCGCCAAATTTTAACCAAATGGGTAATTATGGTATCTGAATGAGCTTTTCTGGTGTTTCGTCCTTTGATATGAAAATGTGGCAACATTGATATATATAATAAAAATACGCTTCATCAACATCTGTCAATTAAATAAATTACTATAATATCCGTTCTTTTTGATGCTTCAAGATTTATTATCCTGAGCTTGACAACGATCAATTTCCGGTATAAGAACTTTAATATTTCTCTAGATTTTTTGCTTAAGACTAAATGATGCGTATCCTCTAGCATCCCAAGCTAAATTCTCAATTAAATCCATGGTGATTTGCAACGTGACAATTTTCTCCCCTACAAATATAAAATATTTAAAGATTATTCCGAACCAATGATAATACATTCAGTAGTCAATCTACTGTTTTCATTAAGCATTGAATCGTGTTTCATTATCATACACACGTCATTCACAGCATCCCCCGACGCATCCATGGATACCGTACGTAGTTCAGTCATATTGAACAATTGGAAAACGCACATTTTTAACCGAAGATAATCACAGAGCTTTGACCCAACAAAAGACAGTTTTGAATCGCATCAAATTATCTCAAATGCGAGCGTAACCATTAAAAGGATATAATAGATATCACGAAATCGTTTAAAATGACCATTTTATAAAATTACGACACAATTTGTGGTTTTAAATTGCGCAAACCTTAAAAAAATGCACGATGATGAAAGCTTACAGGATGAACATCCTATTCGGACCTCAATCAACCATCATCTTTTGGCCAAATGGGTCTCCATCTTCAAAATTAAATATGACAAAAAATATCATTATAGGATGGTCTAAATGGCATTTGTATGGTGATGAGCGTATATATTTTTTCCATTATGGATTTGATTGAATCACAGTTATTAACCCCTGGATTTGAAGCTAATGTTTCAGTAATGTTTCGTCACCCCTCATCAATGACTTTATTAGGTCTTGCCGCGTGTCAGCATCCCTTATGCGAAAAAACATCGCATAGCTTAATACGTATGCACGGAAGGGATGGGGCGATAAAACATTTCCTGATCAATTGAATGTCGTATATTTTGAGCCAAAGTAAATATACTACGTTTTTTACATTGAAGCATCATTATTTAGTATTTCATGGCATAAGCAAATTTTCAATAAACTCTTTAAATATGAATTTATTAAGAAAAATATTCAGATTACGATAAACGAATTACATGAAAATTTGATAGCGATTGATTAAAAAAACTGATTTAAACTTGTCAGAACTAAAAACAGGCAGAATTTAGACTTATCAATATTATTATTAGATATATAATACCTAATGTTTATTTTATAAATAATTTCATTTGAGTTTTGAACTTTGAGTTTTGAGTTTTGAACCTAATCCTTATGAATATCGAACATAATCTCGAATGGTTCATTAATCTAAGTCCAAAGGAAATTTTATGCCTAACAATTTTATTATTTCATCTTAATTAATCCTTTTTTAATAATAATTTTTCTTTGATGCCGTCAATGAAAGCTAAAACTTAATTATCTATAATCTTCAATAATATGTTTGAAGCTTATGTCCAACTTCTTCACAAGTGAAATAGTGGTAGGATTTATATTTTTTAGTTGTTTTATTGTTCTTACCACGCTAGTGAGGTCTTTGAAATTAATGTAAGCACATTTGTAGCTCCTGAAAATATTTTTATGTTTTTTTAGAATTTTTTAGACCTTTTCAGAAATATGTAATTTAGTTCATAGAAAATATCAAATGATAATATTTAGCCTAATGTTATTCAAGTGCTTATCATTCAATACATTCTCATTACACCATTCTGATTTTACTCGGTATTTTTATACAATTATTTACAAAATAAATTACTATTTAATCAAAGTAGTAAAAACCTAATAATTTTAATATTGGCTCTCACTCAATTTCGAAAATTCAATAATGCTATTCACCCATCATCAAATCTATGCCTTCAGAAGAAAGTTATACAATCGTAGGGCGGTTATTCAAATACAGAGACAACCAGAGACATTCTAATAAACCAGCAACATAGCCTTTGAACTTGGGGACATCACACAATTTGAATTAGCATTGTATTCAAACGACACCCTATTTTAAATCAAGCAAATAAGCTTTGACGACGGAAAGCTCGCGTTTTCATCAGCTCACCCTCCACCAATCCATAGAAAGGCTATTCACTTACTATAGTGTGCACGTACCCGAAAACATCTCGTTAATAAAATTTATGTGTGAAAACTAATTTAAAAATAGAGTATCAAAGATCGGCGATTTTACATCCATATTAATGTTCACACTGTGTCTCTTCAAATATCCAGTGATTTAATACGAGTCAATCCGTCATCGTTTAAGTTATCTCTGACTAAATTAACTAGGTCTCATATCCTCAGCTCTCAGGTCTCCTCAACCATGAGTCGCATTCTGCAGGCACGGTTCAATTTAAGTCAATTCGTCAACACAATTAGACCCAACGAAGAAAATCTGTGAATATTTCTGAAAAAAATAAATACCGAATTTGTTATAAAATATGTAAAACGAAGCAATATTATATTGAAATAAAGCATTTATTTAGCATAAGGATCCTGATAATTGCTCATTCGGAAATTTTTGATTGGAAATCAAAATCTATTTGGGAATGTCCTTCCAAATTCTTGTTTTGTACAAAATCTATCCTTATATCCAGATTAATTTCTATAAAAATTGTATATTTGTTATCAAAAGAGTTCGTCAATATTAATATTTAAGGAATCTTCGTTTTATGTTCCGTATTAAATTTTCAAATAATAGCTTATTCAAATTGCTAGGATTTTGGTTTGATCGTGATTGTGATCTTTAACCATATATTTTTCTTTTTATAAATGCGTATTTTTATTTTCTTCCTATATATTGAAAAGAACATCAGTCTTAGATATGAAACACAATAAAATGGAAGTGAGGAAGGAGTTTATATCCTTGAGGGAGTGAATATATAATAAAGTTGTTATGAAAGAGATTCCTATCCTATTAAATCAATATTGAAGATGCCTCAATTCTGCACTGAATTGCATGTATTATAAAGTTGTAAAGCTTACTGCATTGCATACTTTTTTCTACAAATGCATCAATTGATCAAATCGTTCATTTATAGCCCTATTAAAAAGGCTATCAACAACGCGTTCTGCCATTTACGTCTGATCTGCACTTCTTCCATTAAATTGCTCAGGATCAGACGTTCAGCGTCCTCGCCAATATTATCAGCACAAAGATTATTTATTAACCCCTATAAATACATTTTTAAATGTTAAAATATGTAAATAGGATATTCTCATTTTGGCGTCCTGAAAATTTAGATAATATTATTTGTTTAAATAGTTTTCGCTTCGTATGATGAACAGCTAGGGGACGCTTTCACACATCTGTCCTCGTTATTGTGAGCGTTTTATGGTCGTAATTGTGCGGTGAAAATAAAAACGGAATGAACAGAAATAGTTGACAGGCCATGCCGTCGGGCGGGATGAGGATTTAAAAATATGATAAGTGATTTTTTAGAAATGACAAATTATGTTTTGAAATAGACGCCGAGTCGCCTTTGGTGTGAAAGATGACGAAGGATAGTAAACAGTGCGGAAATCCTTCACGGCGGATCGTAAAGAGGAACACTAATAAAACGGAATGAAGATTGAACCGGATCTTCTTACACTCGCATAAATAACTTGCCACTACAGAAATGACACGAAGAATATTAAAACGCCGCCGAGACCAAAACAACATCAAGATAAATGCATTTGGACATTTTTTGCTCGATAACGTGGGCTTCCATTTAAGAAATTAAGACTTCATTACTTAATTTTGAACTCTTCGCTTCAATTAAAATATTTGTGAGCTATAAAGTTTGAATCCAACTGCTTGCAATTTGGAATGACGTCGGCCATGTGTGTATTATTAGTACAAAGCATGACGACCAGACGCCAAATAAATCATACGCCTAATGAAATATGATGAAAACGTTTAGTCCGAGCTGTCTTCCCAAAGGAAGATATCACGTACTTAATTATAAAGTACGACAAAACATCAACCAAGTTAATGCATGATTCGGCTTTGAGCAAAAGCTTAATTCGCGCAAGGATGTTTGGTCTTATTTCGATTCGGTCAGTTCAGAACCAAGATGTCCTGTCACAACGTAAATTTTTCAATTCAGCGATCCTCATATTTGATGTAATCTTCACATGGTCATCGTCCTTTTTCATTGCTCTTAAGAATAATACACCCAATACGGCGGTTTATATTCTGAATTCTTATTATAAAGATTCGGTTCAAATGCAAATTGTAAAAATATTGATAGTTATTTACTATACTTACTTATAAATTCTCTCCTATCCGAAATAATCTTACTCTTAATAAACTTTATTATGGAGATCACTTACATCCGATAACGTACATGGCATTTTATGGAGAAGAAGAAGAATATGCAGATTTTAAAATGTGAATTTGAGCCATGCCATTAAATTCAATAGGGATCGCATTATCAAAAGAAGATGTCAATTATACGAGGAAAAAAATATTTTTTAATATCATCTTGTAAAATGTGTTATTAAAAACATATGTTTTTCGATATAATCTTCCAACAACTCTTTATCCACTTTTGTAACGACTTAATCCTCATGGAAAAACCTAACGTGATTGTAATCGCTTCTTTTACCTTTTCGTCGTTTATTAAGCTTCTCTCTGTTTGATTTTTATAATATACAAATATAAATTGTATAATGGATGGTTTAGCTGTTAGAATAGACATTGGCGAATGAACGTCTGGTCTTTGACAGGTAAGTGCAGACTGATGATGCATAAGCATTACCCTCTTTGAAAGCTTCTCTCGCCATTCCTCTTGGATGATCTTTTACAAATAAGTAATTATGAGAATATTATAGTAGTTTTCTATAACATAAATTCTAAAAAGTAATTAATATGACTTTGGAACACTTCAAATGTTGTCTCCCATTACCAACCTTAGAAAAAATATCCTAGATCCTTCATTCATCAGTATTTTCATGGAGTGCATGTATAGTATAAAAAAATATGTATTGCAAGTATAAAAAATGTAAATATTCGATCAAAACTTTGGTCTTATATTATATTAAAATAAATTTAAAATCATTGTTCTTCAATAGTTTTTAAATCAAATTTGGAAACAGATTATTTGTATTAAATTTACGATAGAGTGCTCTCATTCATGGCGTAGATTTTATTTATTCTGTCAGAAAAGTGTTTAAGATCTTCCTGGAATTTAATAAGCTTCGACTGATCATTGTTGATGACTTCGACTGATATTTATAGGTTTTCCTCGAGGAGCATTTGACTTTTTAATCTTCATAATATAATAATAATGATTAATAAAACGACACTCATATTTGCACAAATATATATCTATAATTGCAATACTTTTTTATAAATTATTTTATGCAAATAGTCCTAATGTAGTAGGTCTAAAAGTCTATGTAAGCTTTTGAAAACCGTACATTATAAAACCCCATTTTTCCAAGCATTATAAAAATTCAATGATGCATAGGTTTCTTTATAATTTCATAGAACACCGAGCTGAATCACCAATACAAAGTACGATGAGCTTAACAAAAAATGATCACGGCAAGCTCTTAATCAAATATTACCATTTTATTAGAGAATATACTGCTGTTTTTTACTGCAGTACATCAATTAATTTTTTATGACTCTTTCTAATCATGACCGGAGTCAAAACGCGTCTTGTATGAATTCTGGGGATCACTTAACGTAAAACTTCCAATTCACCGCAAACGATACACCATCGTTAGTCATGCGATGACACATCTGGTAAATCATTTCTTCAAGCAATCAGCTGTGCTCAAGCTTTCTCGTACAGAATATGAAATATTCTATTTGTATTAAAATGTTGAATTTTAGCATTATTCTTGTGATTTATACGAAATTTAATCTTGTCTCAGAGACGACGAACAAAATATATAGTCATTTTTTGGTCTGGTTAATGTATTTAGACTGAAAAAGAGCATCTGATGATATACGACCCTCAAGATTCCCCTTTCTGGTCCTGTTTAATGCGATGCAAGTGAAGGGGAAGTTATGGAGATGAAACGCTCCCTAATAGGTTCCAGATGCTGATGAGGCCACATTAGCCTTGATACTCTTGACAGCACTGCTTATCATTTTTTTTTAGTTAACACTTCATCATTTCTCATTCTTGGAATTAAGTCAAATTTGAGGAGAAAACTACTCTATCTTTGCATACTTGAATTTTCGCACAAAAACGTATTCACAATTCGCAAATGATTTACAAATTCTCAATGAAAGCTGAATAACAGCATAAAATTTCTTTGAGATATTTTTTTAATACTTTTTTTCCCTAATATTCACAGTATTCAAATACAATTTGATACGCCGCATATGTGACTTGCTCAGGCTTCAAATCCAATTTGAAGGGTTGAAAAAAGCAATTATAGATTCTTCAAGCTCCTCTTATATAGCTGATATATAATCGTATGATTTAATAACTGCCTAATTTTGAACGACGAATTAGTTTTATTTTGATTGGGGGGCAAAGTTGGATTTTTTTTAATACATATTTTGAAGTATAATACATATTTAGATTATAGCAAAATGTTTGTGATATTTAAATTAAACAACCTTATTATAAAATTTAACGGATTTATAAAATGTGTCGTGTTTTAATGTCATATTTTTATTGTATTTTTTATTCCCTGCGTTTAAGAATTTCGTATTTCTAAGCTATATTAGAAAATATTTAGATTTTAAGAATTCACTTATTAAATTCAAAATTATTCATTGAATATCATTTATAACCATTCTTTGCATAAGATATTTGCTTTTTATGATCACTCGTTGATCAATATTATTAATGAAATTTCTTTCCAACCTAACAGGATTCTTTTTATTTCTTTTTTATCCAAAAAACATTGTTAGGAAAGGTGTCATCTGTATGTAATTGTGTCAGTGCCGTTCTTCTTTTAAGCTTTACTTCTACTGCATCTCTATGATAATTGTAAAATGATCTACATTCCCCTTTGTCATAAATAATGTTTGTTTTCATTTAAATAATATATCTTACATTTGATCCTAAAATTATATAAAAAATGATGTTTATTTTTCAATATACATGAAGGAATGATTAATTATGAGCTCTAAACAATACCCAGTTGAGACTTTTCAGATAAATTATTCATTTTATTATAAATATTTGCTTATTTATAAACATTTGGCTTGGCATATCCTAAAACCGTAGACTTCCATGTCTTCTCTGAAACCACTGTTGAAAACAAGTGTCTTAACTTAATATATCTTATCATTGGTGTCAGTGATATAAACATTATATTATTCCAAATATTTGATTATCACTTTTGAATATTACTCTCCTCATGGAAACAGATAATTTACAGTTGATATTATTTTCAACTTTGTATGTCATAGATATATTTTATACAAATAATGGATTAAATCAAATTGAAAATCATATTTCATTTTAAGGGTGGCACTTTTGATTTTGTCATAATAAATAAGCATAATCCACGGATCTGTTTAAGGTGTCGTTCTTCTTCAAAATTGATGTTACAAAGTCAACGATACACTTAATTTCGTCCTTTAATATATGATGATATATGGTTGCAACATCTTGGATAAACATTTTTGTTCTGAGAAAAGCCGTAGCAGGATATGAAACACGTGTTTTCAGGCGAAGATTTACATTTTTTCAATACTTGACAGCTTACCTTTTGGGTCAAGCTTTGATTTGCCGCAAAGCCATAAAACAATTCTTAGAATAACACCACCGGCTTTGCCTACAAAGGCGCTATGCCAGATATTTGACAGTAAATATTCTTCTGACAACGTGGGGTATAATGCCGTTTTTATGATTTATTGGCGCCCTTAACAAGTGGCGCAAGAAATGATCTCGCTTTGCTGATTTCGAGACATTTATGGTCAAATTCATGACTTCCTTCGAGGGCCGAATTACCGGCGAACCTCGCATTGGCTTTAACATATTTGTATTTTTATACTCTCGTTATTTTTATCTTTTTGTCATCACAGTCGAAAACGACAAGCGTTATGAAAGGCCATTTATTAGATGGGAGATGACAGCTTTTACAGCTGTAAAATATTAATGTGTGGTTAAATTTGAATAACACACTTAACGAGGTGACTGCTCTTCGTCTATTTAACAAGACCACTGTTTGATGTCAAACTTTAAAGCTGCGGAGGATTAAAAACGGTATGATTAAACGAATTTTTTGCTCACCCCCTATTTGCGTTTGGGAGATTGAATGCAAATTTGATGTGGATTTACTGGTGATAATATGAAATGAAGTGTTTTTATATCCCAGAGGTATTCAAGTAGATTTACTGCTCTCCCCCTCGTATTCCCAGAATTCTAATCTAATGATCCGCTGTAATGCTCCGGCTTTCGATATTAGACTTTGATATAATTCAATTTGTCGCGAATCTCCCACCATGTTTGGGGCAGTTAAGGAATAATGAATAAACAACATTAGGGTGAGATTTTGGGAATGAAGCTTCTCGACTACATGATGAAATATGACCGGATCCAGTAAAAAATATTTTCACCCCATCTAATAATATATTATCTAATAGCTTCGATATTCATCATTATAATGATTTGAAATCTAAGATAAAATTTCATATTGATACTCATTCTTTACACATTATTTATGAACAGGGCTTTAAAAATCATGCGACTAATTGGGGGTGCAAGTTGAACGCAAGGGATTCTCAGTGATTTGTGGTTTGTTGTAGGACAATGTAACGTTAGGCCATAAAGATGCTTTGATAAATAGTCCCTAGCTTTTGATTTCACATCCCTACACCCTACCATAACGATGAAGGGACTCTCTGAAGCCACGTGACCCTTTGCAAAAGCGGAAGTTTAAAATTTATTGCTGAATTAGTCGCTAAAAGGTTTTCCCCGATCATTCCGTCAGGGAAATTGTCAATTGACGATCTCAACGACGTTCTAATAAAATTTTATTAATGTTTGATACATTTAGATTCAAAACTATTTCAAAATAGCAGAATTCATAAGAAATATATAATTTCTCAAATATAATATGATAATATAAATGTAATATGTTCGATCTCAAATTTTAAATATCCTACGCATTTTCTTCACTATAACCATATTTTAAATGATCATTATTTGGCATCATGTTTCATTGAGCACTATAAATCCAAAAGAAGCTGATCAGTATAATGAAATGATATTGACTTTAAAACAACTTTTAATCATCATGATCTTTAAGTAAAAAACATGAAAAATTAGGTGATTTAAGCTTAAAAATTTAATAAACTGGAATCATTTTGCTATTTATTTATAGATATTTATTTTTTGCTAAATAATAAAAATTACCATTCTGCGTTTGCATACATTTACTCAGGTTTTATGAATTTATGGAATATGTCTTAAAAGTTGATCAATTGATTATTGATAAAGGATTTCTAAAGTATTAAACATAATACGCTGATGATAATCAAATATTGAAATGTAGTTTCTAGAGAAAAGCAATTGAAAACATGGTGATTAAACAACTGGATAAAGTCCATGATGAAATGACGTAAAAGAGGCCTGATACAAGAAAGAAGTTACTGTTGTGGTAAATATGACGTTGAATAATATGAAATTTGTCCTGCATGAATGAAAAAAAATCGAATAAATCCATTGCGTTTAAAAAGCTTTATCAAACAGTGATTTCGTTGCGTTGATTTCACAATTGCCATTAAATTATAGCAAATAAAATTATACATGAATAGCATCATTATTAACATGATTGAATAACAAGCAGATAATTATGCAGACGATACAATGTGCACTAAACCCTATAGAAACAAATCTACGATATATTGCGATCGATCTTTGGACAAATACTATGAAGAACGTTTGTCGATGTAAACGTTTACAATTTAATTGCAATAAATATGACAAAATTAGATTTGTAAGCAGCTATTGAGAAACATTATATCGTGCTATATCATGAATCTATTGTAGTTAAAATTCAAATGAATGCAAAGAAAAATTATTATCCATTAGAGTTTGGTGTAAAATAAATGCGTAAGTTGATTTAACCATTTAGCATTCAAATGCAGATTATATTTAAAGCAATACATGGCATAATTTATTACAAATACCACATTGTTCTATTAACAATGCAGATAAGTCACGCACTCCACGACAATGATCAAAGTTTAGCGGGAGAACTGCAAGTGGTTAGCCCGCGGGTTCAGTTTCAGCATTGTGCAAATCTTCGCAAATGGAGCATCAAGTACCGAGTTGTCAGCGGGTGGTCTTCCGCTGATTAAAAGCGGAGACCATTTGGATATAATCAAACCGACGAGGGTGAGAACCACCCCATCGGGACGGGCGACCCCACATAGCTGAGCCTCGAGAGTAATAACATCCACGCCGGATAATGTTTACGGCTTCGCCCCTGCTGGATGTAATTTTATGGTTGTTGGCAAAGATGAAACAGTTTTGAAGTCGATCGTAAAAACAAACTAAAGATTGAAGGGCATTTGAGTTGTGATCAGGGGATGAAATATTCTTATTCTGATTAAATATTTTGAATACTTACGTATCTTACAAAATGTTATTCATCGCTGGGCATTCAATGAATATATTCAATTAAGGTTTATCTTAAATTTATTTTTATCCCTTAACTCATAATTTCATAGATATTTTTACAGGGTTTATAAATGAAAGATGATGTCCCGAAGAATATATTTTTTTATTTAATAATACAAATGTCAATATTTTTGTCACAAAAGCGTAAAATAATACAATTTTATTTATATTCGTTATTTCCATTTCTAATATATAAATTTATATTGTTTTTTTCATTATAGACATATCAATTTTATTAAGTTTTTTTTCCATTTGATACATTATCTTAGAACCGGCTAGCAAAACTGAGGAGGCTGATATTATATTTTATTTTTTTAAATAAACAAACAAACATAACAGATAAACATGCGGACATGAAATACAAATATTTCGATGTGAGAATAAAATAGAATTTGATATCTCTACAATAAGTAAAATCAGCCATAGTCATTTATGCCTATCTAGCGATACATCTTATTAAATAATTAATTTAACCATTTTACAATTGAAAGTACACCATCAGATTTAGATTAATAGAAGAAAAATATTTTATCTCTTTTTAAGTGAAGAAAAAATTATTATTTATTAGGTCAATGTGTTTCGTCTTTAGTGACAGATTTTTAAATAGTTTTTATTTCATATATTTTTTTACACTTCCAGGGGGGGTCGATTTACACATAACTATCACATTTTCACTAGAAAAATGTATATATTTTTCTATGATATGTAATGACTTCATTTATGTACAATATAAAAAACTGGTTTTTTCGTAAAATCACAATTTAACCCTTTGATTGGTCATAACTTAATGTCGCGACTTCGTTCATAAGTCCTTATCAAATCACGAGCTTACACGTTCTAGTTGTATAAATATTTACAAAGTGCAACGAATTTGTGCCATGAATGATAGACGAGCAACTAGGGGCGGTACTGCGGATATAGCAGAGCCGGCCCCCACCTTGCTCACGCTAATCCTGGAGGCTTTACGTCAATTCCTGCTAATTCGAGCCCTAAAGGAGGAGATCGTCCTCTCACTCCGGGCCCTCCGGGTCCTATGGGGCCGGGACTGCTGGCCATTTCTCCTTGACTGTTCTCTTCGCTGTCGCTGCAGGATTCGCTGCTACCCTTCTTGCTGCCGCCCCCGTTGTGGGTCTTCACGTGTTTGGCTAAATGGTCGGAACGCATAAACCGTTTATTGCAAACCGGACAAGCGAATCGCTTTTCACCGGTATGGGTCCGTAAATGTCTTTGCAGTTCATCCGATCGGGTGAACCTTTTTCCACAGAACAACCAATTACAAACGAAAGGGCGCTCACCGGTGTGCCACCTCAGATGAGCCTTTAAATGGGAAGTCTTTCCGTAAACTTTACCACAACCGGGAATATGGCAACTGTGAATATTTTTCTTCCTAAGATGGACCCCGGCTGGTCCTAGTCTTTCGGCTTCTTGGCAATTTGGGCAATCGCACGTCGCTCTACCAGTGTAGCGTCTTTGCGAACGGGGTGACGGTGCTGGTGGAAGAGTCGGTGCAGGCGCAGGAGCTGCTGAATGCAATCCGAATCCTTGCGTAGGTAACATCGATTTATACGTATCTTGTAGTAAATGTTGACCGGATGAAAGAAGATGATGGGCTGTGTTTCCAGTTGCTAATGAATGACTCAACGAAGAATAATCTGATCCAGCGGCATAGTTTGCAGCCATCTGTGCAGCATGCATATTTGCAGCACCTCCTACGTCCAACCACCCCCCGGCGGCACCATGGACATCCCACCATCCAGCTCCAGCGTTCACATCGCCACCTTTTAATACGCCATGATGAGCACCACCAGCGACGGCGTTGAATGGCCATGATTCATAAGGATGCCGCGAATAAACTGATCCCAAACCGTGTGATTCAACTTTCCCTAAAAGTGCTTGATGATCAGTGGGACCACCTCCAGCTCCTGGAAAATATAGATCACTCCCGTAACCGGGAGGTGCCGGCCCAGCACAAGACGTAGCCGGGCGAGAATAACAAGGAGCGGCCGTGGGTGGAGGCGCGCGTCCTCCCGCACCTCCGCCAGCTCCCGGACCGGGAGATCCTCCCTGTGGGCTCTTCTTCCAAGGATGAAATCCTTTTCCGACTGCAGCATCCGCCAAGGGCGGAGGACTCTTGCTCGAAAGTTTGTTGCATTGCGCTGCCAACATCGCAAGCGGCGTACCACGCAGACTCGGATGCTCCTGATAACAATAAAAAACGCACAAATTAAATATTTGCTCAATAAATAAATTCACTCAACTTCTTCAACACACATCATAATGGCCCGTTTTTTGTTGCTGCTAATGTTGATATAAATTTGAGTGTTTTTACGGACCACTAGAAAGTCTATTGTTGGACGCCGCAAAACCGGGGATGAATTAGTTGCGGTCGATTTATCAATGAAAATTAAGCGGTTGTTTAAGGTTTGATTCGGCAGGCTTCCATTGAGGTAGTTCTGTTAACGACCGGAGCAAAATGGTTGGAAAATAAATAACACCCGCAAAAAACGCTGACGTCCTACCTTTTTCATTATTTCCCCAGATTTGTGCTCGCCGGTGGTGTGTTTAAGTGTGTTTCAGCACAAAAAATACATATTTAGGGTAATAATGCGCGTGAGAAACCACAACTATCCATTTATGGTGGTTTTAAATTATCAATTTCGGACCAGAGACTAGTCTAGTTGGTTGCCAAAAATCCTATTTATTTTTTATGGTGCGCCTTAAATCACGTCTGGATATCGAATAATGGAAATTTTGGACATTATTATGATTGGCAATATTGTATGTAGCTTTAACAAAAAAATATTCGGTGCTGATATAATGTGCGTACTACTTATCATATTAAAATCAAAAAGCAATCTCATTATTTTTCCTAAAATAATATGTTTAGTAAGAGGGATTTTAATTATTTTCTTGTTAATTGTAAGGAATAACCTTTATTTTAAGCTTCAATAAGTATATATAATACCATTTAATACATTTTCAACTACTTCTATTTAATAATTTTAAATGAATATTACAGTATTATATAGTTGAGTTTAATATTTTGGGCACAATTGGTACTATAAATATAAATATAAATAAGTTTGCCTTAATATCAGAAATAGCCAAGTGCACCATATGGAAATAATTCAATTGAACACATTTTGAAATCATGTGCAAATTCTTACAGATCACTAAAAAAATGGATGCTTAAACCAGGGAGTGACGACAAATCTAAAAGGCTTTACTCATTATAGTTTATGCCTTATATATTTTTATAAATTGCATTTGAACTTTGACTTAGCAGAATAAAGACGATATCCTATTTCTATCTTCTTAGAAACTCTTTACAATCAGTTAAAATCATTAATGTGTATATATTGAATTTCGTGTAGTCAATGTTTTTTTTTATAGTAACCACGTATTATTTTTAACTCATCCATTTGATGGGTTAAGAATTTGTAAAAAAAAATCGGTAAACCTAGTCTTACTTACATGACTCTCATGTATTATCTTATTTTGTGAATGGAAAATCCCCACAATCTAAGGTTAGTTAATTTGAGCATAATAATAAAAAGCTAAATATACACAAATCTAATCGATTCTAATGCATATTTGCATAAAATGTTCAGAAATGTACAGTAATTTTAGATCGACGGTGTTGCACGTTTTCTTTTAAAATACACAAATTGTTGATTAATCTCGACTTTGACAGCGGTTCTTCTCTAACAAAATTAAAAGTCATTACGTCGGGGTAAAAAATCGTGTTGAAAAAAGCGTCGCTTGAGCTTTTAGAGCCACAACAAAGGCCATGACGAGCTTTATTGTGTCTTATGCCGAAGCTTTCTGGCGCCTCCGTCACTAATTTGGCGCAGGTAGCGGTAGGTCGGTGAGCAGTAGGTAGGTTGAAGGTAGATCTGAAGCAGACAGGAAATTAACGTCTGGACAAGGAGCGCCGGTCGCCAGCTCGGATGGTTATTATTTAATAGAAACCTTTGTCGGTCAGCCAGAAAGATTTCATCCAGTGGCTGATGGCCTCAAAGGACCGCTGAAGAGAGACAAAATCGCTCCTTAATGTATCCTTGACTGCAGATGTTCATCATACATTGATGATGCTTTCGTATTCATCAGCTGTTATTTGCTATGTTATTCAAACGCACAGATTTAGTGATGCTCTTTGTGATGTGTGCTTAAGATTGGAGTGCGCGCGGAAGTTTCCCGCTTCCGGTCAAACTAGGGGAAGAAAGTATGGGCGTGGCCAGCAGATAGCCCGAGGGAAACACTTCCTTTTATTCGTTCCACTCTCTTATCAAGCCCCATTCTTCCATTCATACATCAAACGTGTTCTATTCACGCTAGATCTATGCGTTACACATTTTAACCGGAATAAATAAATCTGTCGCGACAATAATGCAATAAATTTGTGCGAATTTCCCGTCGAATTCGTTCAATTTTAGCTTCCAAAAAAATATATTAAAAGCTGTAGAAAACGCGGTTCTAGACCCGAAAGCAATATTTTTTGTATGGGCAGCTTAATAAATATAGTAACCCCTTACGAATGACTTATCGATTCGGAATAGTCAGGTCTAAAGGCTTCTTGTGGCCCGCGGCAAATACAGAAGTCATTTCTACATTAGTATAATAACAGATGACTGGCGAAACAGCGTGGGCCCTCACTATGGAACGGCTGCTCGATCAATTAATCTATAACCCCATAACAGGTAGTCCATAGATTCCGCGCTATAGATAACATCAATTTGTAGATGGCTTAAGATAGAAGCATCCAGCTTTGTACACATGTTCAGATTGTAATAAAATTCATCATGAAAACCCACACGAAATTAAGCTTGAATACAAGAACGATTCAATCGATGTACCGAAATAAAAATGTAAAACACCTCAATAAACCTGATTTTGTCGATATTTTAATTTTACGTATGCAGTAATATAACATTTTATGAATATTATTTCGTGGAAAAGAAGCGTAAACACCCGCACAAAAGTAACCCGATAGATCATAACAGAGACCTACAGCTGGATCATAACTCATGATAGATCCTAATTAAAAGTTGTGCTCGTTGCCGACACACGATTAGTTATATGAATATACATATTTATTAATGTAAAAAATACAGAAGCTTATTTCCATAGCGTTATTACATGGAGTTTGTAGCAAATCCCTCTTTATTTTCGAAACTTTATACGCGATTTTATCCATTTGTATTCATATGATTCGTTTTTAGGTGTTAACGTATGTTTAATCATAAACTATGTAAAAAAAGGGAGTCAATCACTTTGCAGATCATAAGCTTTGAGAAATTATTTTCAAATGATAATGCATGTTATAGTTATTTCAATATTTTGGAGGAAAAATATCCAATAGTCAATATTACCATTCAATTATTAAATAAAGGTATATTTAGTTCTCTATTTACAATAGGGTTTCATTCGTCGTAAGATGATTGCAAGTCGATTAGCATACAAAATATAATTGACGTATAGTGCGTTAATAGTTTCATTTCTGATCGCTAATTTTCAACAATATATACAAGAAAATAATCACATATATATTGTATTTATAATAATTAATCTAGAATATCATCTGCTGTACTGTTATTCGTTGAGTATTCCTGATATAAATATCAGGAATAATCAATGAATGAAAAATATGAACTTTTCTAAAATGATATCTCTGACCTTGGTCCATAAGCAGTAAATCAACATAAGAAGAAATGAAATGTAAATTTCAATAGTTTTATAGAAATATTTTATAGGAACCTTTTATAAAAGGTTCCTTAGACACACAGAGAGATAAAGCTTGAAAAAACAAAAATGTTATGTATTTGAAGTTGGTTTTGAAAACGATCATTATTTTAGAATGGTAAAAATATCTATGTTAAATGATTCTGATCATAAAGAGAAAGTATAAAAGTCAATCGAATGAATTTGCTTTTAATTTTTTTAAAGCAAATATGAACAAAATGCTTCCGGATTAATTTACAAAAAATCATACTACATAATATAATACTGGCACAATTAAGAGCAATCATAATCTGCATAGAATTAGCAATAATTTCAAATTCAATACAACAAAAAAATTGGCACTGATACGTGTGCTTTTAATTCTACAAAATATGTTTTCCTTAAAATGAATTACTATTTTAATTGCAAATAATGTTCAATTCAATTAACATGTATCTATTAAATTTTTTGCTCTGGGAAATAGTACTATTTAATAGAGATATCTGAATATAAATATTTTTTGCTCTTAAATCTTAAAATTAAGGAAAATTTAAGTGTATTAGCCGTGATTAAATTTGGTATAAGAAAAATATATTCGTGGTTTAATAAGTTAATCGTATATCTCAAAATAAAACCAAATCCACTTTTTTATAGTTTAGAATCAATCTTAATTACACTGATTGAAGGCGATAAGGATACCAAACCATATCAAACATATGACATACTCAATGATAAACGATCTCAATTTAATTTGTTTGGTTAATGCTTTGTCATAATAAGCGTCTTAAATGCCTGGGGAAAAAAATCTAAATTATGAATAATTTAAGCAAGGAACTTGCTTTGAATCAAGCTAGGAATTTTATCTATTCGTCCTTGTCATTCGTTGTACATATTTCATAACATGTAGCATTCAAACGATAGATTTGCTGTTTTCTATTTTTGATTTTCAGCCATAGCTCAAGAAATAACCGGTCCAGAATATAATTCCTAACGAGTCCAGACTGCGTGAATTATTATTGTATTAAATCAGAATTCTATAAACGGGTGCACAATTTTATTTTATTATCTCTCGCGAATAGCGGTAAATTCATAATCATGATTTATACTTGTTTTCCTGTATTTGGCAAAGTAGTTTCGTTCATGTTTTGAACCACAGTCAATACCAGGACGTCTTGGAGAGCACGAAGGACCATAATATATGCATATTCGTGTATTAAAAAGTGGCCATAAAGAGGGTCAACCGTTTTTTTGGTGGTTCGAATATTTAAAGCATATTATTATTCACAGGTGGAGAATTGGTCAACACTATATTTCTTTACGTCACAGCTCTCGCGTATCTCGAAACAAAAGCCTCACAAACACAGCCTGAAGGCTTTATTTATATTCAAAGCTACCGGTTTTTTGGGATGAGCTTTTAATATGACCAGCTTCTGATTCTTCAAATCGTATTACGTTCACATTGTCCTTTTAACAAACAAGGAGGCTGGATTGGTGCCTTGATCTAAATATTGAGGATCGTTTCCCAGCGTTTGCGGTAGGTGTTCGTATTCAAATTAGTCGACCAGTTTAAGATACGATTAATTAAGGCTGCTCTCTTGAAGCTTATTTTTTATTACAACCCCCCGAGCGAAACAGCTACTGATAATTGATAACTGGAATAACGAATCTATGATATCATTTTTAACGTTAGATGAATTCTGTGCGTGCTGGTCAATCGACTGGGGATATTATCAACCAAGTGTCAACCAAGAATTATGGCTTTCAAGCAAGCAAAAATTACTATTTATTCAAACATCTGATAAATACAGATGATCTTGAAATCACAGAATCTTTTGATTGATTGAAGATGAAGCGACGGTGTATAAAGGGCATTATCCACCCTAAGAGTAGGTCGGGGCGCGGCAGCTGCGTCAAGCACGCCCTCTTCTCTCATTGGTGAACGCTGCACTATCGATTGTCATCCCTAACCCCACTTCCATCCCTTAAGGCCATTCATCCCCTTGCATAATAACCCTCAAAAAACGCTCAGTCTGTACGCCAATATTTACAGTATATAATCCGGTTCCAAAGCTCAGGACACCTCGCTTTAGACAACAAATAAACACATGAGGGGTACATATTAATAGAATCAATGTACACAAAGAAAGAGATTTTCAATATTAAATTTTTATCATTATGTTAAAAAATCTTATTATTTAAAACAAGTATATTTCTTAAATTACGTTAATATACTTTAATTTAAATTAAATTCTTCAGATGGATTGAAACCATTTAGATAGTATATAAATATTTTGTTTAGGGTGCATGCATACTTTGGCACATCAAGGCAATTAATTTAGCCTTCATTGATGGTTAAAGAATATTTTTTGTGTTACTCTTAATGTCTTTAAGCGACATATATTGTCATATAGACTTGGGTCTGTTTTTATGCGATTTTGAAGTTATGCGGTTTATAAAAATAATGAAACCTATCCCTCATTTTTCTATGTAGTTCGAGTATTTTTTATGCGATTTTTTTATATGCGACTCCCCGTGTAACGTATCTATCGCATAAAAACAGACCCAAGTGTACTTAATAATCGAAAAGTTATTCCTATATAATTAAATTTATTTTGCAAATGTTTCGTGAAGATGTGTAAAGACTGGGATTTTCGAATATGTAAAAAGTCTTGAAATTGTATAATCTGTGCGGATAATGTAAATAATATATGTACATATGCTTTTGAAGTATTGTTATAGAGTGTTTATGCATTGGCAGAATGTTTCTCGCCGTAAAGTATTCGCTAAAAAATTTTTTTTGCCATATAATAAGGCTACAAGGATTCCTTTTTTAATATTAAAAATAAGCTCCGGAATAATTAGCCAATGGTAACCGGCGCAACTTAACGAATGTGAAGACGGAAAGAAGATGAGGAGCTAATTGGTAACAATTACCGCAACGCGAACTGAAATGACACTAGGAGCATTTTTCGAATTTGCACACATTTCGAGGGATGATTAAATTTAAGGAACGGTAATTTGGCAAAATTATGCCCTTTTATTTACCGTTGCATTTCGGTAGTTTAAACAATTTCTTTAATTTTCATATTGCATTGTAATGTTCGATCTCTGCAGCATGTGAGCTCTTATTACTTAGCATAGTTGCCGTATATGGTGGTACGATTCCGAGAAAGGATCGACTGGTATTATCCAGAGTCGATCGATGCTATTGTTCGTATTTTGATTTTTTATCTCAAAGAATTAATAGAGCGAAGGACGGGGATGAGATGCTGCGGTTGGTAAAATGTTATGACCACTTATTCGCAGTTATTACCCTGATGCATTGAAGGGTTCATTACTTCCGAAAGACCAACACGAGGGGGACGTGAGAAGTACTAACATCCAGTTTATATCCTTGGGGAAAGGGAGCTTTAATATCCCCCAGGGACACTCTATCCATCCAGGATCATCTCTCGATACATGTGATTTTTTTTTGCGTTTATTGACTTATAGATAATTCAGGATATTATGTAAGTTAATGATAATGATCTAACGTAGTCAAATGGTTTTAAACACATAAGAAATTGCGGCTTTTACTTTCTTCGCCTATTACGATGATTAAGGTAATAATGCTAGACAACTTCCTGAACACCGTAGGTGATAAAACTCATCGAACCCTTAGTCTTAAAACTCAGGTAAGAAGGCCTATATAACATTACCTGTCTCCCCTCGACTAATAGCCGTAATAATCCACCTACCCTAGACTCATGTCCACCAAATAGAGTCCCAATTTAATGGGCTTTCTGCTCCGGTCTATTTCCAATTATAATCTAGTTCTCCTACCTTTCTCCAGGGCTTGTCATAAAAACTTATATGGATCGATTTGGAACTATAGCATCATATGTTTGACTAGACACGTATAATTGATTTATAAATGTTAATATATCAATACATCATACCAATCAAACGATATTTGTAATTGTTCAGATATTTGATTAATAAAATAATGATTTAAATGTAAAATAATAGCGTACATCAAGACAATTATTTTAGCACTTTTTAGCTGTATTAATGTCACATTTATAAATATAATGAAATGCGTGAATTAAAATAATAGGAGTTAATATGTTATTCCTCTGCGTTAAGGATATGTAATATGACGTGCGTGTTTCGGGAGCCCACCGCCTAGGCGGCGCCACTTTCCATTACATTGTTGATGGCTTTTTTCCTCGACAGTGGTAAAAAAAGCATTAAAAAAGAAAGAGGAAGACATTGGCGGCCGCCAACAACTAATCAAGGCAATTCGAAAAGGACTGAAGGACCTTCCATAATAAGTTCAAGTCCGCCGATCCCCTATTATCGCTCCCATGCCTTCTGATCGTTCAACGCGAAGACGAATTTTTGATGCGACGACAATCAAACTCCGAACACATTAATATGCTCGAATTTATTCACTATCTTAATTCAATAAAAAATGGAAACCTGTCTTTCTTAAGCGCCATCAAAAAATCTTTTGTTGATGGACATGGAGGAGAGCTAAGGACGAGGTAATTTCGAGACTCTCAGAAACTCAAGCACCTCAACAATGCCGAACCTTTGTCTTTCAAGTGCACGAATTAGGCTCCTTCGTATGAGGTCCAAGTCTTCGAATTTTGTCGAGTCACTCGTGTAACACAGTGACTGTGTATTATCGAAAACACATTTTAAACACGAAATAATTATATTTTGCCATCTTAGTCTTCGGGATGTTCTTATGGTGGTTGGCCTTTTTTAAATATTAATTTGCTTCAATTTAAAATTGCGAACTAAACAAGCCACCACATGATTGGCAAATCTATTGAAACTGTCAGAGAGCACGCCACGTTCTCAGAAATGCAATTTAAACATTTATTACTAAAAATAACTTGTCTGGTATAAATATTGACAACAGACAGTCGTTTTAGGAGATAAAGACTATGGAGAAGTCGACTGCATAACATTGAAGATTTTAAATGCAATATATTACCACGTCAAACATAGAATTTTCAATTTAAAAACGTCTTATATTTTATATGAAATTTTAACTTATTGTCATTTCATAGATTTGTAATAATATATATAAAAAGGTATACAACAACACAATACAGGAACTAAAAAATAAATTGTTAACAAATCATGCGCAACTCAAGCGTTCAAATTACTCGAAGCAACCCGGGGTGTAAATAATTTTGCATAAATGGACCCGTCTGTATAATTATGCTAAGATGTATTCATCTGTCAAAAACAATACAATTAAAGTAAAAATAAAAACATTTTCATATGAATATTTAATAAATAATTAATAATGACCTGCATTTGCTGAACGGCAGGATCCAAAGAGCGAGTATAAAACACGCAGTCTTTAGGCTGCACGTTTGAAAAGCAATTTCTGTTCTGGAAAAAACAAAGTCTGTATTTTCAAATATAAATATGCAAAGAATTTTTTTCCTTAAATATAATTCTATCAATACAGTTATCGTGTATTATGCATATGTTGTACGACTGCATCAAAATCCACGTATCCAAAAATATACCACAAAAATGTACTTATCAATAATGTTTTTTTTTTATTATTTAATGGTATGTGATTAAAGATGAGAAGTAAACTCACATTCCTTTACAAATGAGATCTTCCTGGAAATTTTATTTTTTATCGAGATGATTTTTTCGTCAACAAGCACAGCGAATATATTCATTTAAAACTGATATCCATCAATAATTTGTAGCACTTAGTGGCAATTAAAAAGTAAGGATCTCCTTGGGTCATAAGTTGTATCACAATAGTGTTTTTAAGCCAGAATTTAATATAAAAATGAGCAGCAAAAATATTCCCTTATATATATCAAGTCAGTCCAAAAGTTCATGCGCATTTTTGAGATTGTTTTAAATAGTGCAAATAAAACACAATTTAAAACTAGATTTCGAACTTGTCGAAATTTGTCGTCGCTTGACTAATGTATTAATCAGATTGTCATCAATTTTCGTAAAGATCGGACGCATATTAGTACCAATAGAAAATGAATATCGATAATCAATACAAATGTGCTATGTTATTTTATTTTTTTAATTTCATGTGGTGAATCTGCCAGATTTGCAGCGATAAAAATTAGTACAGCATATGGTGTCCTATTAAGGTTCTTCCACGACTGTAGAGCTCGTATAAAATGCCGCAAAAAGCCCTAAAACAGTGGCCATAAGATCTGTGTGTCCAACTAGTCCGCTTTTCGGACCGCTGACACGACGAATGAGCGCCTCGCCATCGGACTCCAGTCCACAGAACAAGTTCTGCATCTATCGACGGATCTCCACGCATGAACACTCTGAGATCGGGGAAATTTCAGGCCTGAAAAGCAAAGCCCTATACTGCTCGTGCTCTGTGAGGAACTGGGACGTCCAATAATCCGGAACGACCCAACGACATCTCAGATGGTTTCTAACCGAGGGAAAAAATAAAGGAACAGTTAAAACAATGGACTAAAAGGGGAGAATCGGCTCCAAAATAGACAAAAACAGTTCCATCTAGACGTCAGTTTTTGGGATACACGTGGGATAATTTTCAATGATTATCTTCAAAAAGGAAAAACTTTCGCTTAAATTTTTCGTTAAGTTGGATAAAGCAGCATTTATGATGACCTCGATTCAGGACGTCTTGTTAATTTTGGTAACGACGTTCTTAAAAATACTGTGGACTCAGCGCCACAATTAACAGTGGATCAGATCGCAAAAAGGATGGATTTATCCCATGGAACAGTATTTCGTCACTTAAAAAGAAGATCGGGAATGTATCCAAGCTGGGAAATCTATACTCACTGCAACTATCCGAATCTAATTGCTATCTCTACTTCTTTTTTATCACATTTCGAAAGAGACCCATTTTATCATAACATCATAAGAAATCCGCATCCTGCTTACTCCCCGGATATTACCCCAAGTGATTTTTTCGTATTTCGAGCCTTACATTTTTTTACTGGGGTAAAAGTTCTAAAAATTCTAAACAGAATGTACAAAATGGACTTTCAAGTTTTTTAACTCAAAACCCGTGTCTTTCTATAGCAATGGAATTAAAAAGCTACCTGTGAGATGGCGAGAAATTGTAGATGTTGGAAGAAAATATATCATTGATAAAAATGATAAATTGTGTTTCATTTACACTATTTTAAAAAAAAAAACAAACAAAAATGCGCACGAACTTTTGGACTGACCTGATAATTTGGTTGCATAACTAGGATATTTTGTCAATACTAATCAAAAAATATTTGCAGCTTTGATTATTTCAATTCGAAATGAGATTAATAGTAATGATGATAATGTTTATAATATTCATTTATATGGATTTTCTATATAATTACTCAAATAAAATAAGGCTACAATATCTGGAGGAAATGCAAATTTAAATAGATAAAAAGCATAAACGTTTAAGATGAAAACATTGGTAATAACATAAAAGAAAAACATAAACATGTTAGTCATTAAATGAAAAAAAGCAAACGTGTGGTTACGTCTTATGATATAATTATCTTTAGTTACTGTCTACACTATTGAACGAAATGAAATAATTTTTCAGCTAAATAATAATGATGTAGATTCCGAGCGTAAAATTTAAATAAATGGTTAAAATTTGATTTAATGAAACTTATTTAAGATATATTTCCGCCTCGGACTCCCCAAATGTATATCCCGCCGCTGAAAGAATGGCATTCTTTTTTGAAGTCCATCCGACTAAATTCATTCATATCTCATAATCCACACAAAAACTAAAACGACCACAATTATGACCAGTAAAATAGTCCTTTGTTTATAAATACGGCTCGAAATTGTTCCGCTCAGATTGCAATATCACATGGAGCCCTAGGCGAAAAAGCCGATTCTCCTACTTCCACAGTGACTCGACTAGTGACACTAATGGCGGACTTTGAATAATGGCTTAATTGGCTGACCGTAAATAACTCGAATTAGTTGAAATTGGTCTCGAACCCCCGGCCTTTCGTATAACAACCGCCTTCTCCACCGTGCGCCTCTGGTCAGTGCGGTCATATGCAGTACTGAAGTATCATCTTTCAGTACGAAAATACGCGCCAGCGATACTTGGCACTATCGGACGATCAATGCCGGTCTAGGAAGTCGAGTAATTTTGCTCAAAATCTACCGTTTCTGATCTTTTATCGACAAGCTATATGGAAATTGCCGATTGCTGCTTGGACTCGTGCTACCGGTCGATATTGTAACTCGCTCCGTGAACAAACATTATTATGTGGCGTGACACTATGATTGTGGTGTACCTTATTCTGTTAGCCTATTGTTTGTACTACGTGTTGCTTTACTTTCAGCACATTTGTACTACCGTTGGAGGAACATAAATTTATACGTCGGTTAAATGTAATATTACAGGCTAATAATACACGAGGAGAGCTCGCGAGGACGATGAAACCACATCGGGTGAATATACTGTATGACATGTCAATGTTATGGATAAAGCATCCGATTTAGTTACATTTAGACCATCGATTACGTAAACGTCTTCAAGTAATATCAGAAAATATAAATTACTCCATGTTTCATATATATATTTATATCAATTTCATAGCTATTAATGGGTTAACATCATGTGCATTTGAATTGTGCAAAAATAATAGCATGTCATCAGAATAATTATGATTTTCATATCAGTATTATTAAATTGGGTGGATATTATGAATAAATCGTTAAATAATTGTAGAACCTAGCATAATTTAGCTTAAATTAGGCTAGCTTTAAATCATCAATATTAGATTATTAAATTTAGTTCGTTTAATTTATTCAATGAAAAACTAAATCCAATATTGCAATTAAATTTCATTTTTTATAAGAAATCGGTTTTCAACAATTCAAAACCGACAGAATGAGCCGGACTATACGAGGTAGTGCCATCATTTTATTGGGTGGTTACCAAATTAAGCCTTAAACATAAGTCTCTTAGTCGCCCCATTTATTTTACAACAATATTATTTTGTATTTAGAAGATAATCATTGCATTTTAATGACGCTCCTATTTTTTTGAATTTGCTTTACTTCAGGTTTATATGTCTATTCAATGGGTTTTCGTCGTTGATATTTTTAAGGAATAATTATCGTAAGCTCGCTCTGATCATTAGTATTAATGGAAGACCGTGATATATAATCCGACGTCAAGGAAGCCATCAAGGACGAAAACAGTGGAAAATCATTAAAATGACACTCGACAACCCGGCATCGAGTTGCCGATGTTCATAAAGCGTAATTTCGGGGACAAAGCGCAAAATTCCCGTGCCTTTCGCGTGGCGCCCCCCGGAGCCCCATGCGGCCCCCTTTTGGCCCCCCTGCGGCACCCTAAAGTCCTGCTCCGCCGACAAAGGGCAAATTGCTCCCATAATTACGGCTCTACATTTAATTGACAGACGACACTCGCTGTTGCCGCTTACCGAATGAAACGCTAATACGGAGAATTGCTCAACGAGATGGTGTATTCTAATTTATTAACTTAATATACATAAGCGCCGACAGAAATAACCCACTCATTAGCCACATGGATTGATGTCAATGAAATATTTTTGAACATCATAAAATATGGACGTATTGAATATCCTCAATTTCGCTATATATATATTGAATATCCTCAATTTCGTATACATGACTAAACTAAGATAAGCTTATTTGAAGTCAAATTTAGACAGAATCTTAAAGTGAGTATTTCAATTATTGTCTCAAATCAGATACTCTATAGATGATTTTATTAATATGTAAAAACATGTAGGGTTGTCAACAAAATATACCTCAAAACCGGTCAATCTCCTGTGTTCGAAGTTCAATTTAAAACATCTTAAATCGAAATTGAGGCTATTTACATAGCCCCCACAAACATTTGACCATGGAACCGACCTAATAGAGATTTTCCCATTAAGGGCTAATGCTACAACATAATTTCCTATCGGAATCGATTTTCTCACGCTCGATTTCCTCTAGCGCGGACGGCCGGTTGGCCCGAATAACCGATTCATCAATATTAAAAACCAAAAGGCCGATTAGGCCAAGCCGATTGGGTAATCATTTAACCCCCTGGTCGGCAGATTGGATCGCATGACAGCTGGACTCGCCTATAATCGAACCGGGGACCTTTTTGGCCCTTCGTTACCCTTCGTATTAGCGCACCGGTGAGAAATTACACACGTAGCTTCCAGCAAGCCGTATGCATAAATATGGACATCAACACCTGGCAGGGTTATAGTCAAAATGGCTCTTAGAATACCCCGTGATTGTTTAATTAATATCTAATCCATTTCGGAGAATTTGCCGATTTTTTAAAAACAAATTCATCATATAATACATCAATGTATTTGTTGCAACGTCTTATAATTGTCCATGAAACAATGTAACGTATCCATTTGCGTGCAGCATAATATATTCGTATTTAACGTTTTGAGTTTGTCAGAAGCAATTAAAATCATTGTTCATTGCAAAATTTACGGTCCAAAAAATTATAATTGACCAAAAATGAACGATTATTAAAACAATTAAAATTAGCATCAAACATCTCCTAATTTTAATAAAAGAAAGTTCTTGCATTATAACTACTCAAAGTGTCCTTTCCACCTTAAAACACTCATTCGATAAGGGTGCTTAATGCTACGCTAATAATTTGCCATTGAATTTCAGGGTTATTCAATCATGCAAATAAAAAATAAAATGAATACATGTATAAATGTTTGAAATCTATATGTATTTATCAAATATTAAGATTTTTTCATTGCGTATACATGAAAAATAGACCCTTGGGAAGTATTAAAATATTGATTCAAATATGTAAATTTTATTATTGAGTTCTTGACTTCGTAACCTATGACTTAAATAGCGGTTCCGATCGGGTGGTTATTTCGTGGCGTTAAATCGATGTCCTTTCACGCTTCCATATGGCGTCCCGTTGTGGGGTTGCCTGAAGTTCATTTTTATGGTTAATGTGGTTATCAAATGAGGGGTTTGTTTTTTCCACCCTCGGGGGTAATTTACATCAGTGCGTTCGGGCGCCGGATCACATGGTACCGCATCATGATTCCCTGTATATTTGTATGCAAATCGTGTAGGTTATTTTTAGTAGATTCCATTCTTTTTGCTCGTTTAAATAGATACAATATTTGATTTGACCTTAAAATAAATCATCAAAAATTTATAGATCAATACCAAGAGTATTTGTATTATAAGGAGCATCCAAGGATCAATGTAAATTATCATAAAATCATTAATATAACCGTACTTGCAAAATAATGAATTTACCTCTAAATAAAGATATTATGTAATCAAATATGTTATGAATGATTCCTATAAACGTACTATAATAAATCCATAGAAGGCACGCGCACCAAATAACAGCAATCACTGTTCCAGATAAGAATTATGCATTGTCGATACATCACTCACAATTAAAAATTAAAGCAATAAACAAAATTGCATTATTAAAAAAAAGCATATGCTAAGTGCATTCGTAAATTCATGGCATTAAACGAGTTAACAACTCGAACAATTACGCGTAATTACTGATACGATGCAATTATAATTTTTTAGCTTAAGTGAATACGAAGAATTTCAATAAATAAATGGGATTGATACATTATGGGTTGGGTCATGAAAACATGTTAAATTGTTGTGTAATTTGTTGAATGTCTTCATGCCATTGACATACAGTTTATTTTAAAAAAACGTATGTGATTTCATCCGAATAATGCAATAAATTATGTAATTGTTCACAGTTTTAATGTTACGATTGAAACAATAATCGTCTTCGTTGTGATACGGATATTTAAAAAAACACAATAAGTTCTGACACTATAATGGCGGCGCCCAAAGGCGATGGCCTTCTTGTACGACGAAACAGAAAGGTAAGGATGCTTTTTTAATTCGTTTTAAGACCAACCGGTAACATTACGCCATTTTCTCTAAAAAGCAATATGTATTAACGCGTCTATTTATCAGACGTTCAAGAGCCATTGTTTTTTATGATGAAATATGACGATGGCTCATTGTGGCCGCTCGGCGGAATCTTCAGCAATTACTTTGTTGAACTTGGAATAATTGCGGAATTTAATTCATCCACAATATGGTAGATGGCTTGTCATAATGCAGACTATAAATTCAATTAAATTCCGTACCGTTTGTTAATAACAATTAATTTAATAAATCGCGGATGTGCGAAGCCGCATTTCGGATGAATAGTGAGAAATAATGAAATTAATGCAGTTCACAGTTACGAATTTAATAACGACACCACAAATTTATAATAATTTTTTGAGTGCTAAAAGCACATCAAAGAGGTATGTAGCATTTAATATTTATGAAAATAATGGCAATATTTTAAATGATTTGGGCCAATATTTCAATAGAATGAATGTTGCTGTTATTGATTGCATCGACATCATCGCAACATATTATATCAAATCCATTGTGAATTTATGATGACCCAAAATGTAATATTTGCTAAGGAAACAGGATCATATTTATGATAATTGGATTATATATATATACCACAACATACAATTGATATCAATATTTTTATGAACTTGCAAATTGTGCCAATGATAATTTGGCATTGTTTAGATCTTTAGCTTTATAATATTTTATCCTTAGGATTATAAGTCATTTCAATGATCACTAACCTACATCACAACGGTCATTCTGACCGCAAGAAAAAACACAGACGTGCGTGTCGGTCAACAAGTAGTTCAACCGCCAAGACAATGTATGATATAAAAAGGTGCGGGGATCAAATCTACAGATAACATAGTTATTGTTTAGGTGTTGATTACTTCTTGTGAAACCTCTCTATGAGAGATTAAATTTTATATCAACAAATTTGACATTAAATAGCGAAACGTGCTCATTCAATTCCAAACGATACGAGTTCATCAAACGATAATGATTGGCATCATGCGCGATGATTTAAGGATAACGTAGATTTGTTTTTGTATAATGACTGCAGTCCAAACAAAGAATCTCAAAGCTCAACAATCTAGACCGCAACAGCCCGAAGGCGATATTCAAAAAAAGGACAAAATATCCCGTCCATGGCCATCCGAATAAGTCATTCTTGAATTCCTATGTGTTCGACTCAAAACCAGCCAAACTGTTCGTTTGCAAAAAATGTGGTCTTCATGTGGCAATTCACGTCGCTTAAGATTCATTACGTGTCATAAAAATGATTTGCGGACCTCGTGGCTTAGAATATTAATTACGACAAAAAATTTAAAGAAAGCCCGAACGTTCATTTAATTATGACGAATAAATTTGTCATTGCATATATGACATCTCGACATCCATATTATGAAATGATGTTGATCATCTCGAAATGATGTTGTGGTAACTTTTTTAACAATCTGATTTCTGTTAAATATTATGTATCAGGTCAGTCCAAAAGTTTGTGAGCATTTTTGGGATTTTTTTAAATAGTGTAAATAAAACACAATTTAATAATATTAATCAATGACATATTTAACTTCACTATCTACAATTTCTCGCCATCTTACAAATAGCTCTTCAATTCCATTGCTGTAAAAAGCTTTTTGTATCAAAACCAATGTTTTCAAAGAAAGCTGCTCAGTCTTAAAAACTATTCCCACTCCTTATCAATATAACCTGTATAATGTGATATAAATGTGATCCATTAGATATTAAAGAGGCTCTATAGTCTTGCAATGAGCTCTGAGTAGTTGCATCATGATATCATGATTTAATAATATTAATAAAAGCTCAAATGCATCGTTTATTTGTCATATTTATATGCAATACCATTACGATGTGAAAAAATTGGACAATTGGGTGACTCCTCAAACTTTCTTTAATGAAAAAATCACCACTTAATGATGGAAACAAACTATCTTAACTTGGACAAGATTGAACATTGAATACCTGCTTCATATAATTATTAAAAACTTATTAAAAAGGTAGTCGTTTAACACGTATCGTGCCAAGGACATTTTTCAAAAATGACCCACCAGGCCATCATACAAATTTAGTTCTATATTATATATTTATATATAAGGATTATAAATTGTGGTCAAAATTTAAATTTTTTTTTAAATAGAACCTATTTTAGGCCATCAGTCACCGGTGCCCGACGCGGCCTGTGTGGTCCATATGGGATGCAACGCATATTTTTTTTTTTTTTTTTGTACATATCTTTTTGAATGATACATTGTAATGATACATAATGGTTTATATATTTTTTGGATAGATTACATCTTATTTGTGGTATCAATCACTGACGGTTGACGTAGCGTATTACTTCGCGTACAGATTATTTATTCTATGATTCAAATTTACTTTTTCATTATGAAAAACACAAAAGTCAAACGGCACATAACTATTCAGATATATTTTTTGATATGTCTATATTGTAACAAATTACATCGACCTTTTTTACATGAAATATGTCATCTGTGACAAGTTTATTTTAACGATGAATGGAATTAAATGTTTGAAAAGATTTTAGTCTAAGACAATGCAATTTATTGCTTTTTTATTGCTTTTTAGAACATTTATTTTAAATACTATAAACAATAGAGAAGATAATTCCATTTTTTCACTATTTATTCAATAGAAACGACTGTTTTTTACTTTTTTCTGTTCATCCCCCAAAATAAAGAGACGTTTTCTATTGGTCTTATTCTAACCAATATTATTGGTTCAAAATATCATGCTTTCAAAGTATAAGTCATACTTAGGCCTGATCCACACTATGATGCCGTTGACTGTTAGATCTCGCTCCGGTCTCGGTCCGATCAAATATTCTTACACAAGAAATAATCAGAGTATTCACACTATCGGATCGTTCCAATCCCGTTTTTTGTATGAAAATATTTGACGGGACCGAGACCGAGATGGAACTGTTACCGGCACCATAGTGTGGATCGGGCCTTACTCTTTGCACATGACTTATTGGCATATTGATCACGGTTCATTTAATGTCAATCAAATCGATATGCTGATCAAGTGATTGAAGGAATAACTCAACGAATATCATCCAGATCACGTTCTTGATCGCCGACAAATAAGTTGGAAATGAAGAGGTTTTTTGATTTAATTATTTGGATCGTCAAACTACACAGTATTTATTTATATTGGAGCAAAGACATTCATTTCAGGCAGAAATTTCCACAAAGTATAATGATTTTGCTCCAAATGATACATTTTGCGGATAATTCCACTGCAAACCCAGAAGATCGGTTAGCAAAAATTCACAATATTTTCGATGATCTCAATATCATTTATAAAAAATATTATGAACCACAAGAATATGTCTGTGTTGACGAAAGCATGATACCTTTTCGAGGAAGAATCTCTTTTCGGCAATATATGAAATCCAAAAAACGGCATCATCTATCATTGCAAGACGATCGCGCCATGAACTTTTGAAAAAAAGATGATTCAACTCGAAATGTTCGTCGTTGCTGCACCAGGTGCTATAAATTAAATTGCAACATTGGAAGAAAATTTGCAAGGAATAAAACCAAACAGGTTGTAACGTATTGTGGGGGGTGTAATGGTTTTCAACATCTATGTTTAGCGTGTTTCAATATAGTACATAGAAATATTTAATTCATTTATACAGTATCTTATACATAGAGCCTATTTTTTAATCATATATTATTTTAAATTTATTATTCTATTGTTTTGTATTATAAAACTAGCAAATAATGTTCATGATCTAATGTGTGTGTCGAAAAAAAAGAGTTAAAAAGTTTTAGGTTAAAAAAGAGTTAAAGAAACTTTTTTAACTCTTTTTTAACCTAAAACGTATTTATAACATGATAAAATATGCATACATTCATCTAAATTAGTATATTGTAAATGTTTAAATATAAAAATCTCGTAGAAGAAGAACATGGAATATACCTACCGTTTTTTTGGATATGGTTTTTTAAAAAAAAAAGTTCGGGTGTTCCGCTTGTTCAGGAACACCATGTCTATCAGATTATATATTAAAAACTGTTAAATGTGTAACTGATGGCGCACAGAGACTATTTTACTAAATCGAGTGCCATCAGTCACCGGTGCCTGCCACGGCGCACTGGTAACAATCGTCATCGGGCACCGGTGCCCGACGCGGCACGATACGTGTTAAGTATAACCTTGAAAAAAAGATTTTGAATCTGATAATTATCAATATTTTACAGTAATATTAATATATATACACTCAAACCTCTTTTTGTGCGATTTTTTTTATGCGATTTCGAAGTTATGCGGTTTTTTTTAAATATTTTTTTTTTTATTTCATAAAGAGTACGTATCGAGATTTTTTGGATAAAATAGGAAATAAATCATTAACACTAACCAAAATTTGGAAAAAAATTATATTTCGTGACTGTAAATCATATTGCATCTGCTATCGCTGAATTACGACGACGCCTTTTATTCTGGTATAGACTTTTTAAAAAAATAATTTCGTTTTTTTTGCATTTTTCCAATGTTTCGACTTTTTAAAAATACACTATCCAAAGGAATTTCCAAAATTCTAACTACTTACGGAGTTATAGCTATTCTAGTGACGCGGTAATTTGGCCGGTCCTACCATAATGAAATCTTTTAACGCGTTTTTCTATATAATCCTCTATTATTCCTACTAGATTTATATAAAAATATATTTTTGACCTATTTAAAAAAAAGAACAACTTTTTTTGTGCGATTTTGGGTATATTTTATATAGCTGTTTCAAAGTTATGCAATTTTTAAAATCCATGGAACGTAAATTCACTTTTTCTATTTAGTCATTTTTGTGCGATTTATTTTTGTGCGATTTTCCGCGAAACGCATATACCGCACAAAAAAAAGGTTTAAATATATATGTTTTAAACAAGGCCATTAGATTGAAATTGGAGTCATGATTTAGGATTATTTTACCAGAGACAATTATCACATTAACACATTCCAAACCATTGTGTTTCACATATAGCTTGGAGTCCACGAATGTTTCAAAATATTTGAAGTGGCTTATGGCAGTCTTATGGGACCGTTGACAATCATTTTGACATGGTGTTTCATAACGAATACACGTTTTAAAAATAAAAATTTGATTATGTTTACAAAGGTTTACTTAATATAAGTATGGTTTACAACCCGAGTTGTGCATGTCAAACGTAATAAAGTAGCAAAATGAACGCATTTATTGAAATCATCGAATTTAATAGTGAATATCAATATTTTGCATATATTCAAACACTATCTTTTGATAAAACTAGTATGTTTAATGCGTCAAAAACTTAAATTTTAAAATATGCGTTTTCGAGCGAACGGTCACATAAACACAGCGCAAAATACGCGTTTTTAAGCCAGCGGAGCAGAATGAGTTAATTTGATTTTTTTGTCAGAATACGTGACTTTAAAATTAGCTCAAATGTCTTTATAAACGCTGATTCTGATACCTGGCGAAGAAAAATGAGAAAATTTCAGGTTGCGAAGGTTTGGATGAAGTCAATGTTTTATGAACGTTTTCGTAACGTTTGTATTTGTACGTTGATGATATGAACCGATGATCTTTATTTGTTTTTTTTTTTTACTTAAATAACACATAGTTTCTCTATTGATATCTCTAGTAGCTTAGAGGGGTTTGTACTAGCATTTATGAGGTATGACCGTGTTTGAAGAAAAGCTCCACAAACAAACGGTGCCAATCGAAGCTCACTGTTATAAACCACGTCCGCAATCAAACTAATTAATATTGGTTCACTCGCATAGTTTACTTCTTGTCGGTGCACGCGTATGTCCGCCTGTCTGTCTGTTTACGTGTCAGGCTATTACTATAATGATGATGCGGTTTAATGCATTGTCTAATTCGTTAACGACACCTACACCAGCTCGAGGAACCTGCGGTCAAACCGGTAAGGGGACTCAAACGGTGGCTCGCGTGCGGTCGCAGAAGGTCATAAATGCTTTACAGCCGTTATAGGTGTTCCCACGAAACCGTACTCGATTTTTTTATATCCTAGCGTAATCAAAAGATATTTCTCTTGTTGAACTGATGGCTGGAATTATATGAATTATAAGCACACAATCCGGGCCCGAAGGATTGTTAGCTCAAAATAGACTCGGGTTTGAAGGCTTCAATCGGTTTCTGGAAATGGACAAAAACGATACTTAACAAGTTTTCGCCAACTCATTGACCTACAGACGTCCGAATTTCCAACTCATTGGGTCACGCTATTAACTACAATGGGTAAACATTTTATTTGCAGAACTAACAATGGTTCAATACCAATGCAATAGGAAAATTAACAGAATCATACCAAATCCGTATATGAATAACGCGATAGTTATTGTAATAAGGGCGATACTTACAGTTTACAGATAACCGCACCCTGTACACGCAGTTCCTTGTTTTTTTTTTAAATTTACTATATAATTTTTTTTCAATAACAATCAAATAAAAATCTCCGATTCCTATAACTTATCATTGGTTACGGGTTTAGTGTGTGTTTAGCCCCTTAAAGAGGTAAGACACACAATGTTGTGTCCGAATTCCAGTGACTCAGAAAGAGCATTCTTACACGTTGATCTCGAAGACAGACAGAGACGGAGAGTGTCTTGCACGTCGAGTTTGGAAAGAAACAGAGACGGAGAGAGTATCTTGCGTACATTGTACCATTGTATAGATAGTTAACTCAAATTTATCGACTAAAAATGATATGTGATTGACATAATTAATCAATTTCAAATGTATTATTTATGTTTATACAAAGAAATGACCGAATATTGTGTGTTATCGTCAGTGTTTATTTATTTAAATACAAGATTTATACACGCTGCGGCGGTCCTGACAAATAAGTGGATTTGTACGGATGATAAGTGGCGAACATATAAATATAATATTTAAGTTTATGATGATTTTAAATTAGCTCATCTTTATGCCTCCAAAATTGACCCGAAAACTAATCTCTATTCTAAGCATTTTTTTTCTCTAAACATCCTTCATATACGACTTCATTGATGTTTTTGATAGCTTATGTAATATTAGATTGTTTCAATCAAACTCGCATAACATTTTATATTTAATTTCTTATTATTTGTATATAAACACAACAAGAATGCTGTAAGTGAAAATAAAAAAGATAGCAATAAACGAGGGTTGCCTGTACTGTATATACATCAAACAACACTGTAATAGTATTTATTTTGCAATGCAAACAAAATGCAATGTGGGTCCCACATAGCAGCGACTGTCAAAGCGTACATTGAGTAAAATAGTTGAGGAACACTGAAATAAATCATCGGTTCCGGTATAGTTTGCGTGCTATAGTTGTTCTAGTGTTATGTTGCCTTTTTAAACGGTCTATTCCAAGATCACTTAACCTATCGATGGCTTAAAACGACTTTACTCATGTTATGATGTTTTAACATAATATCGACTTATCTCATCGGAGATTTAAATACATTTTTCAAATAGATGAAAAATCAATCTTAAAAGAGCAATATTATCACTTTTGGTAAATAGTAATGCCACACGTTAATGTTATAAATGTTAATTATATTCTGCGTTGTTTAAATTTAAAAAATGGATTTCCTATAAACTTATTTTAAATGAAAATAATATATTATATAATCATTTTCGCAAAAGCGACATCGATGTTGTATCCTCGACCTACAGTCATCATGTCGACCACATTTCGCGTGATCATCAACATATAATAAATTATGTCATAGGCTTTCAAGATGATTCAATCATCAAGTGTTATAGATAGCTCGGAGCGTCTTTATCCGAGCTCTAAGAGCCACCGCCTTCATATTAATAAATTAAACATATTTTTACTCCATTTTCCGACTAATAATGATTAATAATAACATGTTCGAATCAGAGTAGGTGTAATGACACGTCAATGTTTCATGATATCACTATCGCAGGAAACGCTAAATCGCTAAATAATAGGCGTCGTTAAATTGCATTCGAGGCAACTTAATAACTAAATTAACTCAAAAGCGCAATTAAAATAAATGCACTTTAAAATAGTGCACTCAGCTAATATCCTACATATTAAAATAGTTACAAGCCGCAAGTATCCCGCGTATGTTTACTTTATCAGCTGTTATCACAAAACAAGGCGAAACGATGCGTATATGGGCTTGTTAACCAGGAGTGGTGCAATTATTGCACCACTATCCGGAAGACGACACAAACTGCTTGTTTTAAAAATGATAAAATTGCATGCTAATAGCAAACCTTATATGCATATTCATAAGAAGTGCATTGTTAATTTAGTATAAAAACGTCGTTATTTGATGAAATATGAGGGTTTATTTATATAAAAAAAAATATCGTGAGACTTTATAGCTGTTTGCAGAGAGCCCTTGTTTTCGTACATTATCGTTAAATAAATCGTCCTTAATGACCCAAGCCGACCTTGTCTTCATCTTCAGACACAATAGAGTCATTTTTAAACTATTAAATAGACTGGGAACCTCCCTGAACACATTCAAATATCTCAAACGACACGGCTTCTGCCGGAGCCGTGTCAAAGGACGGCGATGTGTTGTACGCCTTTTTATCTTCGTTTTATACGTTTCGGTGTCAAAAATAGCCTTTTTTTAAAGACCAAGTAAAAACAACGATCTGAAGACACGCCCAATACGGCCTTTATGTATTCACTTTCCGTTTTTGTTTGACTTTTGCTGCGATTTTGACAAATTTACGACACGTGGTTTCCTATACTTTTCTCGAATTTATGACGCAAAATAGGCCCAAATGCTGAAGAATACCATTTTTTGTACCCTTTAGATGTAGGCGTGGGTTTTATTCTTGGCTCTGAAAATTAAATAATAAGGAGGCATCTATTCAATTGTGAGCAGCCGGTTTGATGTGAATAAATATCGAATAATGCCGTTCATTTCGGATCGCATCGTATTTAATTTATAAGAGAATCAATACGCGTTAGCGCTTTATGCCATTTTTCATTGTTCTCTCTAAATTTTTAAAGTAACCCTTTTATGGCGCCTTTTTGTCCTGTCACTCACCTACAAGGATAAGAGCGGCTCTCTTTGAGAAATGTGTGCTTAATTAATATGATAACATTCTAGTGTAGCCACTGATGCCCGCCTAGAATGGATTGATCGCTTAGAGTGTGATCTTTTCATTTTTATTAACTTGCATTTCTTAGTAGGCGTTTTATTGGCTACGCTTCTGGGCGGCGTAGCCAACAGTAGCTTGGGCGGATTTTTCTATCGTAGACTACTGTCATTTTAACAAACGTTCATTATACTGTATATTGCCTACTTTCATGCTGATGAAATAGAACACGACATACAAGTAGTAATTTTGATTTTATCATAAGACAAAATCCGCTTTTATAATACTTAATGATAAAAATAAATATTTTACAATATTATTGATAGTAGATATTTATTGTAAATTGACTCCTTTACTCTCTCTTTTAAGCTTTCTCACAATTTGAGATATTATTTTGTATTAGAAATTATCTTATAATATTTACGTTAAACAACTTATAATTATAATATTATGTTACTAAAAATCAACTACAGAATTAGGACGTTTAAAATATAACAAATACAATATGTTTGAGTACATTGTTTTATTGAAGAAAATTTACCAATGACCAATCCATCAACCACAAAAATTATTTTATAAATATAAGATCAAGACCATAAACAATTTATTTGTAGATCTTGAACATATCAGAATCTTCTAAAATCGAATCAATCTACTAAAAATATCCCAATGTAGATATTTGATTTCACATCTTCAAAAAAATTAAAAGCGTTTTCAAAAAAGTCACGGTTTTGCATATATCAAATATACATATTGAAAATTGTCATTTTAAATTGTTAACTCTACTTTTCGTGAATCCTATTTGGTGATTATATGCAAAAATGTCTTCTGTTCTATGAACTACGATATATTCTTTAAGGTGGCATCAAAAAATAATATGTTCGAAAATTCCCTCAAGACAATACTTCATCTCATAATTAATATTTTATCAAGATTTTTTTTCTGCAATTCGATACGAGTTATATTAACGTTTTAACGAAACGTATATATAATGATTACCAATTTCGACAAGTCACCTCATCATCATCTATGACCAGTGCCAATCACCCGATGATGAAATCATCTCGTCAAAACCTATAATGAACCTGATGAATATATTTTTTTCTTAACGTATCGCACCGGACAGATCCATTCTTTTTGTTCAAATAATTTTAACGACCGCCGAACCAAGGAAGAGATTATTTATTGAGCTTGTGGCAGTGAAAATCTTCGTTTTTCTGCTTATCGATACGCGCAAAGATGTATGTTATTATGAATTATCTTCGTCGTTGAATTATTTCGTACGTCATTAAAAAATGCATTCTGTGAATGAATGCTTTATAAACTAAACGAGTCTGTTTGCTTAATTTGAAAAGAGGCGTGAACAGCCCCGTTGGCAACATCAACAAAAATTTGCATACTTATTTAACAGGTTTCTATTGACTTTTTATACACCCCATATATACCAATTTGGTAATTTCCCCATTAAGTAAAAAACTAAATTTATTAAGTGCCAATACGACAACTTTTTTCTATACTTTCATTACAGTTTAAATTTTTTTCGTCAATAGTATCGCTGTTTTAGAAATCATACCGTCCAAATCCACAAAAAGACGTATGATTACAGCAATTTTTGCTATGAATAATTTAAAAATTTCACGGCATCAGCATTGATTTGTTTGGCCACACACAGTGACCACATTCACAAGCGACCTCTTTAACCGTTTAATTATATACAAATTAAGATATTCTACATATTCTTATGGAAAGGTGCCTTTGAGTAACATGTCTCTGCTTTTATTTAATTGCTACAATTTGCAATTTCATCTTATCACTGTATGCATTATCACCATAAGCAGACATGATTACAGTTGAAATTGCTCTGATGTATGCCAAGGTGGTACGTTCAAAATTTCATTTCGCCAATAAATATTTTTGAATCAAATGGTTTTTTTTATCACTTAAAAGGGCAAAAACCACTCAACCAAATCGATTGTTCTTATATTCTTGTTCATGGCTAGGCTTGGAAGAGCCATTAGTTGCGGTCTTCATTTGTCAAGGGAGACAACAAGGGCAAAAAATCATAAAGTCAACGAAATCTGACACAAGATATTTCTTGAAGTAGGCTCAAACTGTGGCGAATTTCTGACATATGTCTTTTAAGGATACAATGCTTTATCAGTGAACCGAATGGACAAAACTATATCTTACACAGGTTGTTAAAAAATTGACTTCATACGCATAAACGCAAATATGAAAAATTATGGTTTTTACATAACAAAATATCTAATATAATATATACTATAATGTAAGATAATTAGTACTATGTAACATATTGATTTAACGTAATGAAGTAATATCTTTTACATGGGTAGTTTTGAAGTTAAAACGTTTTTTACAGTAGTAAGTATTTTGTTGCACGCAGTATACAATTTTGTCTGCCACAACGACAAATTATCGCGCATTAGCGCCCGACTAAAGGTGTTAATATATAAACTAGACGTTCAAAAACTTTCAATTGATATGCTAAAACAACTAATCATAGGTAAAAATATCGATGAATGCATCATTCAAATATATGGATTTTATGCTTATAAAATCCAATATAATCAGCATTATGCTTAGTTAAGTTCTATTATAGTGAAAAATTATAATTGATACATTACAAATATCATAAACACCCTGTGACACATGTCTTTTAAGCAGCGGAGGGTGCTCACAAAGAGAAACGCCGGCACTTTCATGAAAAAATGTGTCAAAAATTGGCAGTTTCGTCCAGTTCTTGCACGCTGTTATCCCAGCAGGACGTCGTTGTAAACTTAATTATATTTTTCCCTTTTTTTTGCGCGTATAATGGCTTTCGTTGAGCGCTCATTCCTATAAAATGCACTAATTCTTGTGTTATTTTAGGATCTAAATCGATGCGGAACTTTGTTAAGATGGCCAAAGGGAGGACCACCCGCGGCACAAATTAAACCCACTACAACATAATTTTATTTGATTTAATATTTAATTGAATATGTTTACATTCCGATTGGGAATGCCTGATTATCCTCGAATAAATCGAATGAAATCGGCGCTACATGACGTGTGACAGACATTATTGAGGGGCACTCTGTGGGATACCGACGCGGAATGACGAATGGGTTATCGATGAGCCATTAATAAATGAAAACAGATTTGTCCAACCACATTTCACCACAATTTAAGCACGCATATATTGGCAGTGGAAAATATTTCATAATAAACGTGTTTGAATCCGCTTTATCGAATTTTGCTGTTTTTTTTTTTTAATATCGGATTATGAACAATTCTTTGTTAATGTTATATCATTGATCTTGTCGATGGCTGTAATTTGAAAAGCACTGGTTTGATGAGTGAAAGAGTGTTGGCAGCATGCCGTGGGTCAACCACGCCACGTTGTGGGTCTCTTTAGCACGCGCCCCACGTTGGGCGGAGTCCGACCCCTGCCGGGATCCTCTGGACCCTTGCCGCGATCTATGCTGTTATGAGCACCTCGATCAGATCGTATTATAAAAAAAATCTTAATA